>HG993125.1:24995768-25438938 GCA_905231855.2 Eristalis tenax | reverse complement strand
TGGATGGTGGGATGTGTGATGGTGGATGGTAGGATGGTGGATGGTGGATGGTGATGGTGGATGGTGGATGGTTGATGGTGGATGGTGCGATGGTGTGGATGGGTGGATGGTGGATGGTGGATGGTGGAGTGGATGGTGGATGGTGGATGGTGGATGGTGGATGGTGGATGGTGGATTGGCTGGATGGTGGATGGTGGATGGTGGATGGTGGATGGTGGATGGTGGATGGTGGATGGTGGATGGTGGATGGAATGGTGGATGGTGGATGGTGGATGGTGGATGGTGGATGGTGGATGTGGATGGTGGATGGTTGGATGGTGGATGGTGGATGGTGGATGGTGGATGGTGGATGGTGGATGGTGGATGGTGGTGGTGGATGGTGGATGGTGGATGGGTGGATGGGTGGATGGTGGATGGTGGATGTGGATGGTGGATGGTGGATGGTGGATGGTGGATGGTGGATGGTGGATGGTGGATGTTGATGGTGGATGGTGGATGTGGATGGATGTGGTGGATGGTGTGATGTGGATGGTGGATGGTGGATGGTGGATGGTGGATGGTGGATGGTGGATGGTGATGGTGATGGTGATGGTGGATGGTGGATGGTGAGATGGTGATGGTGGATGGTGGATGGTGGATGGGTGATTGGTGGATGGTGGATGGTGGATGGTGGATGGTGGATGGTGGATGGTGGATGGTGGATGGTGGATGGTGGATGGTGGATGTGGATGGTGGATGGTGGATGGTGGATGGTGGATGGTGGATGGTGGATGGTGGATGGTGGAGGGGGATGGTGGATGGTGGATGGGGGATGGTGGGATGGTGGATGGTGGATGGGGGTTGGGGGTGGTGGATGGTGGGTGGTGGTGGTGATGGTGGATGGTGGATGGTGGATGGTGGATGGTGGATGGTGGATGGTGGATGGATGGATGGATGGTGGATGGCGATGTGGATGGTGGATGGTGGATGTAGATGGTGGATGGGTGGATGGTGGATGGTGGATGGTGGATGGTGGATGGTGGATGGTGGATGTGGATGTGGATGGTGGATGGTGGATGGTGGATGGTGGATGGTGGATGGTGGATGTGGATGGTGGATGGTGGATGGTGGATGGTGGATGGTGGATGGTGTGAATGGTGATGTGATGTGGATGGTGGATGGTGGATGTGGATGGTGGATGGTGGATGGTGGATGGTGGATGGTGGATGTGATGGTGGATGGTGGATGGTGGATGGTGGTATGGAGATGGTGGATGGTGGATGGTGGATGGTGGATGGGTGGATGGTGGATGGTGGATGGTGGATGTGGATGGTGGATGGTGGATGGTGGATGGTGGATGGTGGATGGTGGATGGTGGATGGTGGATGGTGGATGGTGGATGGTGGATGGTGGATGGTGGATGGTGGATGGTGTTGGATGGTGGATGGTGGATGGTGGATGGTGATGGTGGATGGTGGATTGGTGGATGGTGGAGGTGATGGTGGATGGATGGTGGATGGTGGATGGTGGATGTGGATGGTGGATGGTGGATGGTGGGATGGTGGATGGTGGATGGTGGATGGTGGATGGTGGATGGTGGATGGTGGATGGTGGATGTGGATGGTGGATGGTGATGGTGGGATGGTGGATGGTTGGATGGTGGATGGTGGATGGTGGATGGTGGATGGTTGGATGGTGGATGGTGGATGGTGATGGTGGATGGTGGATGGTGGATGGTGGATGGTGGATGTGGATGGTGGATGGTGGATGTGTGGTGGATGTGGATGGTGGATTTAATGGTGGATGGTGGATGGTGGATGGTGGATGGTGGATGGTGGATGGTGGATGGTGGATGGTGGATTGGTGGATGTGGATGTGGATGTGGATGTGGATGTGGATGTGGATGGTGGATGGTGATGGTGGTGGATGTTGGATTGGGTGGATGGTGGATGGTGGAATGGTGGATGGTGGATGGTGGATGGTGGATGTGGATGGTGGATGGTGGATGTGGATGGTGGATGGTGGATGGTGGATGGTGAGGATGGTGGATGGTGGATGGTGTATGGTGGATGGTGGATGGTGGATGGTGGATGGTGATGGTGGTTGTTGATGGTGGATGGTGGATTGGAGGTTGGATGGTGGATGGTGGATGGTGGATGGTTGGGATGGTGGATGGTGGATGTGGATGGTGATGTTGGATGGTGGATGGTGGATGGTGGATGTGATGTAGTGGATGGTGGATGGTGATGGTGGGATGGTGGATGGTGGATGGTGGATGGTGATGTGTGGTGATGGTGATGGTGGATGGATTGGTGGATGGTGGATGGTGGATGGTGGATGGTGGATGGTGGATGGTGGATGGTGGATGTTGGATGGTGGATGGTGGGTGGTTAATTGGATGGTGGATGGTGGATGGTGGATGGTGGATGGTGGATGGTGGATGGTGGATGTGGATGGTGGATGGTGGATGGTGGATGTGGATGTGGATGTGGATGTGGATGTGGATGTGGATGGTGGATGGTGGATGGTGGATGGTGGATGGTGGATGGTGGATGGTGGATGTGGATGGTGGATGGTGATGGTGGATGGTGGATGTGTGGATGGTGGATGGTGATGGTGGATGGTGGATGGTGGATGGTGGATGGTGGATGGTGGATGGTGGATGGTTGGTGATGGTGGATGGTGGTTGGTGTGATGGTGGATGGTTGATGGTGATGGTGGAAGGGTTGTGATTGGTGGATGGTGGATGGTGGTTGGTGATGTGGATGGTGATGTTGGATGGTTGTATGGTGGATGGTGGATGGTGGATGGGTGGATGGTGGATGGTGGATGTGGATGGTGGATGGTGGATGGTGGATGGTGGATGGTGGATGGTGGATGGTGGATGGTGGATGGTGGATGGTGGATGGTGGATGGTGGATGGTGTGGATGGTGGATGGTGGATGTGGTGGATGTGGATGGTGGATGTGGATGGTGGATGGTGGATGGTGGATGGTGGATGGTGGATGGTGGATGGTGATGTGGATGGTGGATGGTGGATGTGGATGGTGGATGGTGGATGGTGGATGGTGGATGGTGGATGGTGGATGGTGGATGGTGGATGGTGGATGGTGGATGGTGGATGGTGGATGGTGGATGGTGGATGGTGGATGGTGGATGGTGATGGTGGATGGTGGATGGTGGATGGTGGATGGTGGATGGTGGATGGTGGATGGTGGATGGTGGATGGTGGATGGTGGATGGTGGATGGTGGATGGTGGATTGGAGTGGATGGTGGATGGTGTGATGGTGGATGGTGGATGGTGGATGGTGGATGGTGGATGGTGGATGGTGGATGGTGGATGGTGGATGGTGGATGGTGGTGATGGTGGATGGTGGATGGGATGGTGGATGGTGGATGGTGGATGGTGGATGGTGGATGGTGGATGGTGGATGGTGGATGGTGGATGGTGGATGGTGGATGTGGATGTGGATGGTGGATGGTGGATGGTGGATGGTGGATGGTGGATGGTGGATGGTGGATGGTGGATGGTGGATGGTGGATGGTGGATGGTGGATGGTGGATGGTGGATGGTGGATGGTGGATGGTGGATGGTGGATGGTGGATGGTGATGGTGATGGTGGTGGATGGTGGATGGTGGATGGTGGATGGTGAGATGGTGGATGGTGGATGGTGGATGGTGGATGGTGGATGGTGGATGGTGGATGGTGGATGGTGGATGGTGGATGGTGGATGGGTGGATGGTGGATGGTGGTGGGATGGTGGATGGTGGATGAGTTGGATGGTGGATGGTGGATGGTGGATGGTGGATGGTGGATGGTGGATGGTGATGGTGATGGTGGATGGTGGATGGTGGATGGTGGATGGTGGATGGTGGATGGTGATGGTGGATGGTGGATGGTGGATGGTGGATGGTGGATGGTGGATGGTGGATGGTGGATGGTGGATGGTGGATGGTGGATGGTGGATGGTGGATGGTGGATGGTGGATGGTGGATGGTGGATGGTGGATGGTGGATGGTGGATGGTGGATGGTGGATGGTGGGTGGATGGTGGATGGTGGATGGTGGATGGTGGATGGTGGATGGTGGATGGTGGATGGTGGATGGTGGATGGTGGATGGTGGATGGTTATGTGGATGTTGATGGTTTAATGGTGGATGGTGGATGGTGGATGGTGGATGGTGGATGGTGGATGGTGGATGTGGATGGTGGATGGTGGATGGTGGATGGTGGATGGTGGATGGTGGAATGGTGGATGGTGGATGGTGGATGGTGGATGGTCGATGGTGGATGGTGGATGGTGGATGGTGGATGGTGGATGGTGGATGGTGGATGGTGGATGGTGGATGGGGTGGATGGTGGATGGTGGATGGTGGATGGTGGATGGTGGATGGTGGATGGTGGATGGTGGATGGTGGATGGTGGATGGTGGATGGTGGATGGTGGATGGTGGATGGTGGATTGTGGATGGTGGATGGTGGATGGTGGATGGTGGATGGTGGATGGTGGATGGTGGATGGTGGATGGTGATGGTGGATGGTGGATGGTGGATGGTGGATGGTGGATGGTGGATGGTGGATGGTGGATGGTGGATGGTGGATGGTGGATGGTGGATGGTGGATGGTGGATGGTGGATGGTGGATGGTGGATGGTGGATGGTGGATGGTGGATGGGGATGGTGGATGGTGGATGGTGGATGGTGGATGGTGGATGGTGGATGGTGGATGGTGGATGGTGGATGGTGGATGGTGGATGGTGGATGGTGGATGGTGATGGTGGATGGTGGATGGTGGATGGTGGATGGTGGATGGTGGATGGTGGATGGTGGATGGTGGATGGGATGGTGGATGGTGGATGGTGGATGGTGGATGGTGGATGTGGATGGTTGGATGGTGGATGGTGGATGGTGGATGGTGGATGGTGGATGGTTGGATGGTGGATGGTGGATGGTGGATGGTGGATGGTGGATGGTGATGGTGGATGGTGGATGGTGGATGGTGGATGGTGGATGGTGGATGGTGGATGGTGATGGTGGATGGTGGATGGTGGATGGTGGATGGTGGATGGTGGATGGTGGATTGGTGGATGGTGGATGGTGGATGGTGGATGGTGGATGGTGGATGGTGGATGGTGGATGGTGGATGGTGGATGGTGGATGGTGGATGGTGGATGGTGGATGGTGGATGGTGGATGGTGGATGGTGGATGGTGGATGGTGGATGGTGGATGGTGGATGGTGATGGTGGATGGTGGATGGTGGATGGTGGATGGTGGATGGTGGATGGTGGATGGTGGATGGTGGATGGTGGATGGTGGATGGTGGATGGTGGATGGTGGATGGTGGATGGTGATGGTGATGGTGGATGGTGGATGGTGGATGGTGGATGGTGGATGGTGGATGGTGGATGGTGGATGGTGGATGGTGGATGGTGGATGGTGGATGGTGGATGGTGGATGGTGGATGGTGGATGGTGGATGGTGGATGGTGATGGTGGATGGTGGATGGTGGATGGTGGATGGTGGATGGTGGATGGTGATGGTGGATGGTGGATGGTGGATGGTGGATGGTGGATGGTGGATGGTGGATGGGTGGATGGTGGATGGTGGATGGTGGATGGTGGATGGTGGATGGTGGATGGTGGATGGGTGGATGGTGGATGGTGGATGGTGGATGGTGGATGGTGGATGGTGGATGGTGGATGGTGGATGGTGGATGGTGGATGGTGGATGGTGGATGGTGGATGGTGGATGGTGGATGGTGGATGGTGGATGGTGGATGGTGGATGGTGGATGGTGGATGGTGGATGGTGGATGGTGGTGGATGGTGGATGGTGGATGGTGGATGGTGGATGGTGGATGGTGGATGGTGGATGGTGGATGGGATGTGGATGGATGGATGGTGGATGGTGGATGGTGGATGGTGGTGGATGGTGGATGGTGGATGGTGGATGGTGGATGGTGGATGGTGGATGGTGGATGGTGGATGGTGGATGGTGGATGGTGGATGGTGGATGTGGATGGTGATGGTGGATGGTGATGGTGGATGGTGGATGGTGGATGGTGGATGGTGGATGGTGGATGGTGGATGGTGGATGGTGGATGGTGGATGGTGGATGGTGATGGATGGATGGTGATGGTGGATGGTGGATGGTGGATGGTGGATGGTGGATGGTGGATGGTGGATGGTGGATGGTGATGGTGGATGGTGGATGGTGGGATGGTGGATGGTGGATGGTGGATGGTGGATGGTGGATGGTGGATGGTGGATGGTGGATGGTGGATGGTGGATGGTGGATGGTGGATGGTGGATGGTGGATGGTGGATGGTGGATGGTGGATGGTGGATGGTGGATGGTGGATGGTGGATGGTGGATGGTGGATGGTGGATGGTGGATGGTGGATGGTGGATGGTGGATGGTGGATGGTGGATGGTGGATGGTGGATGGTGGATGGTGGATGGTGGATGGTGGATGGTGGATGGTGGATGGTGATGGTGGATGGTGGATGGTGGATGGTGGATGGTGGATGGTGGATGGTGGATGGTGGATGGTGGATGGTGGATGGTGGATGGTGGATGGTGGATGGTGGATGGTGGATGGTGGATGGTGGATGGTGGATGGTGGATGGTGGATGGTGGATGGTGGATGGTGGATGGTGGATGGTGGATGGTGGATGGTGGATGGTGGATGGTGGATGGTGGATGGTGGATGGTGGATGGTGGATGGTGGATGGTGGATGGTGGATGGTGGATGGTGGATGGTGGATGGTGGATGGTGGATGGTGGATGGTGGATGGTGGATGGTGGATGGTGGATGGTGGATGGTGGATGGTGGATGGTGGATGGTGGATGGTGGATGGTGGATGGTGGATGGTGGATGGTGGATGGTGGATGGTGGATGGTGGATGGTGGATGGTGGATGGTGGATGGTGGATGGTGGATGGTGGATGGTGGATGGTGGATGGTGGATGGTGGATGGTGGATGGTGGATGGTGGATGGTGGATGGTGGATGGTGGATGGTGGATGGTGGATGGTGGATGGTGGATGGTGGATGGTGGATGGTGGATGGTGGATGGTGGATGGTGGATGGTGGATGGTGGATGGTGGATGGTGGATGGTGGATTGTGGATGGTGGATGGTGGATGTTGGATGGTGGATGGTGGATGGTGGATGTTGGATGGTGGATGGTATATGGTGGATGGTGGATGGTGGATGGTGGATGGTGGATGGTGGATGGTGGATGGTGGATGGTGGATGGTGGATGGTGGATGGTGGATGGTGGATGGTGGATGGTGGATGGTGGATGGTGGATGGTGGATGGTGGATGGTGGATGGTGGATGGTGGATGGTGGATGGTGGATTGTGGATGGTGGATGGTGGATGTTGGATGGTGGATGGTGGATGGTGGATGTTGGATGGTGGATGGTATATGGTGGATGGTGGATGGTGGATGGTGGATGGTGGATGGTTTATGGTGGATGGTGGATGGTTGATGGTGGATAGTGGATGGTGGATGGTTGATGTTGGATGGTGGATGGTTTATGGTGGATGGTGGATGGTTGATGGTGGATGGTGGATGGTTTATGGTGGATGGGCTATCGCTAACTTCAGCGTCGACGTAGGCAACTGAGTTCCGCTGGTGATGCATTTATTGCTGCAAAAACTGGACAAGGAAAGCAGAGGCTTAGTTAGCTTAGTAAGTTTCTGAAGTTTCTGTATTTCTTCGATTTCAGACAATGGAAAGGATGGGTGCTAAGTGCTACAGAAGCTGCTCGGAGACTACAACTTTGCCAAAATTGTCTCAAGACCTGAGATTATTATCCATCATGCCAATCCAGATGTTTGTCAGAAATGCGGCCCTGAGAACCAGTAACAGAAAGGTCAACAGATGAAATTGCTGCTCAATCAATGTTGTCATGTCATGTCATGTTTGGTAAAGCAGCCACATATTTAAAGTCATGTAAACGTCATTTCTATCTCGCAACCGCAATTGTGAGCGTCATATCCGATTGCGGTACCCGCATCTCTTGTCGTGCTCTATAGGATTCCGGTTCGCTTTATCACGGCGAACATTGCACATGAACTAAGACTCAAGACGCACAGACTGGAAGTGCCAATCAGCGGAATAGGAGGCAATGCGTGTAAAGCGGAATATGTGACATACGTTAAACTTTTATCAAGGACCTCATCATACACGGCAAAAATTGAGGCAAGCATAATGCCTCGTATCAGCGAATACAAACCTTTTCACGAAGTCCACCCATCGTCATGAAATTTACCATCGAAAGTGCAGCTTGATGATCCCATGTATTCAAATGTGCAACGCACACTGTTGGGGGCAGAAATATTTTTTGATTTGCTCCTCCCAGAAGAAATAAAGATTTCAATTGACCTTAAAATGTAGCTAAAAGTACAACAGTGAACGCTACAACAAAGCATTGCCATATAGCCACAAAGCCCTCACTCGCATCACTAGACAAACTGGTTCGGATTTGAAACTGAGAACCATGATGCCCCAATAAGAACAATAAGCAAAGAGGAATGTGATTGTGAACTACACTATCACAAAACCATCAGAAGAAACGCAAAAAATCGGTTTGTAGTGCGTTCGCCATTTAGGGAGAATACGAATGAAACATTAGGGGAACCATTCCATTAAAAAAATGTTGTTTGGCATTGGAGAAGAAATTGATGAAAAATATCGAACTGAAAGAGTCATATATTCAATTCATGAAAGAGTATGAATCGCTCGGTCACAACGCATCGGTCAAATCCGCCATTACAGACCAAGCTCTGTACATTATTTTCTACCACACAACTGCGTAATTAAACAAAGTACATCGCTAAGGTAAGGATGGTATTCGACGCTTCGGCAAAAGAGTGCGACCGGTTATGCATTAAATGACGTTTTAATGGTTGGACGAACAGTTCAACCAGATTTGTTCTCAATCATAATTAACTTTCGAATGTATAGATAAGTCTTTACTGGCGACGTAAGTAAAATGTGGAACCAGATCTTTATAGATCCTAGGGACAAAAAGATGCAATAAAGTTTTTGGAGACCGCATCAGAATCTTCCACTGAAAATATATCAACTTAATAATTTTACGTGCGGAACCGCATCAGCGTCATATTTAGCTACAAGATGTTTGACAAAGCTTGCGGTTGACAACAGTGATGAATGCCATCTGGCTTTACATGCCGTTCAAAATTATTTTTATGTGTACGATTGTCTTACCGGCGCAGAAAGCGTGGCGTTTGTCATCTGTTATAAAAGGGCAATTTTGAATTACGGCAAAATGTGTGCTGACCGTCCAAAAATACTGGAAGATATTCCCGACCAATTTAGGGAGCAACTGGTCGCATTCCATTAAGTGAAGTAATTTAAACGCTGGGATTAAATATTGATGGAAGAAACGAAACTTATAAACGCGTGTGCAAGCCAAGCGTATTAGCTGACCTCGCCAGACTCTCTGACTCCCTAGGATTACTCGGTCCCGTTATAGTACTCGGAAAACTGTTTTAAGGATCTATGGACAACAAATTTATATTGGGATGAACCCCTTTCCGAAGAGCAGTCAAAACGAAGTGGATTAATTACTTGAAAGAGTTCTCTATGTTGAACTGCACGCCATTTCAGATAGCAGTTTAAGTGCCTTTGCTGCATGTATCTATCCCAGATCCATTGACAACATTTGCATCAAAAACATGTGCATGGAGCGCCCAGAGCTCTAATCGCCATTCCTAGACAGACATATTGAATCTTAAGTGTTGGGAGATTTGTATATTGCGGAGTCGATTTTTGCTACAATATAAAGATGCACATAAAATTAGAGTCAAAAGAGCCACCAAATCGTATTTAGCTGTTTTCGTGTGTTTTGCGACAAAGGCGGTTCAGGTGGTGGGGCATCTGTCTGCAGAATCTTTTATAAATTGTTTAAAAAGATTTGTTGGCAGAAGAGGATTATGCCATAGCATTTTCTACAACAATGCCATGAATTTTGTAGGCGCAAAAAATGATTTAATAAATCTCCAAATGGCTTTCAAAGTGATAATATTCAATCATCAATTAATATAAATAATAAATTGATCTCCACATGTCGGAGGACTTTGGGAGGCTGCTGTGAAGTCAGCCAAGAATCTGCTATCCGTCATTTAAATCGAAGCTATCTTGAACTCAAGGTCAATCACTCCTGTGATATCCCATCGAAATGATTTGGAAGCGTTAACACCTGGACACTTCCTAACTGGAGCGCCACTAACAGCATTATCAGAGCCGGATGTTACGAATGGAAATATGGGTTGTCTGAACAAGTTCCGACAAATTCAGGGTATTTAGCAGCACTTTTGGAAACGCTGGTCTTTGGAGTACTTGAATCTGCTGCAACAACAAGTTAAATGGAAGGCCGAGTCAAACAATTTAACTTCTGGAATAGTTGTCCTGATGAAGTAACCCAATATCCCGCCTTTGAGGTGGAAATTAGGACGTGTAAATGAAGTATATGAGGGAGGTGATTCGTTGGTTCAGGTGGCAAGAGTAAAAACTCAGAGTAGAGCGCGCTTCCGATCAATACACAACTTATGTCTACTGCCTGTAGAAGGCACATCAGAAGAGGATACTAAAGAACCTAATCACACAGAAGGTGTGACAAATAGATAACCGTGTACCTAATCAAAAAACACTAAAATTAAGAAATCGGGAAAATCTTCACTATTAGCCGCGATGTTTTTGACTTTGTTTATTTTACCTGCATCCGTAATAGCAACGTATAATGATATTGTGGTTACCAAACTCGATAATGCCGCAGGAATTTACTTTGAGGACATCGGAAGAATACAGACAATCAACACTTATTGGAACATATGTGCATATTACAACTTCACTACATATTGGCAAGAGTATGAAGAAATAAGGTCATATCTGGATTTGTTAAGTACAATGTGCATGAGGGATATATCAAAAAATGCTAACTGTAAAGCACAGATTGAAATCAATCGAATACAACAACGAATTACTTCTCAATTTGCATTTATCGAAGCACATTGAATGAGATTGATTTTGTTGGCACTCTGACGACTAGTCTTTTCGGGGTCTTAGACCAAAAAGAAATTGCCTCAGCTCAATTAAATCAGCATCAACTAGCAGAACTAACGCGGAAGCAAAGATCCAAAGCAGACACTGCCTTAGATATTCTCACACGAAGCACCATTGAAACTCAGCAAGAATTTAAGACACGTAGAGAGCATTTATCTCAAACGATTAACGCCATTCGAAGAAACGAAGGAATAAATGAAGTATATCTAACTTTGACGACTTTGAACGCGCACAAGATGTCTTGCTGGGCGTTATACTATATCTGAGGCAGAAAAAAAATAAATCCAAAATTAATAACGCCAAACCAATTTGTCCTACAATATACGAGTACAAAATGGACACAGTTAAGGCTCGCTTGTTGAATTATACAATCGTGTTCAAAACGCAGTTACCTCTCATAAGTCTTATTTGGCAGGATCTAAACTATGAACGTGCAAAGTATTTCAATGAAGGAATTGTCTATGCGGTCAGGCTCACCCGATCTCCATATACCAAAACTATCACCACGTATGTACAATGGCCCTATTGAATGATGCTCACAACGCAATGTCTAAATGTACCGCCAAGCTAATACCTTCTGAAACCCAATGGAAAGATTTAAAGGCAACCAACGCACGGATACTCTCAATAGTAGCTAATCTCACCGGTCATCTCATTTGTCAGGGAAGTACCCGCCTTTTTTTCTGACTGGAAACATACTACTGGAATTTAAAAAGTCGTGTACACTAAAGCTGCCTTCTCTCATTATCAACGGACGAATAGAATATAGCACTGTTGTAAAAGGGTCTTTAATTCCCAGTGCAAACATTTCCCGTTAGATAGAAAATCACACCTTTAAAAGGGATATCGTTGAACCATCCGCAAAGAGTGACGTTGAAGTTTCAGATGATTTAGATGCAATAAGGAGTAAGATTACTGATGGAATTAATCAAAGTAGATCTCTTACGAGACTGAAGAGATGAATATATATGACTATCATCTCTATGGTCTAAGCTATTTTTTACTGGCTGGCTTGATTGGACTTTACGATGACGCACTGACGCACTGACTGCACCCCGCTCTCAGCCACCGCCACGCGACTTAGTAGTTTAAGTCGAAATAACATACCATTTTGAATGTTCAATAATGCAATTTGATTTTACCAGTTTTAATAATTTGTTTTCTTGTACTATCTGTATTCAATTTCAAAGTTCATATTCAAAGGTGAAAAACCCTCTAAAGGACTAAACTGTTTAATATTTCACATAAGACCCAGCACTAATTTCGTATCGCTGCACACGCGAGTTGCTTGGAGTGTGGGAATCCAAATTTTTTTGCGAGTTCACGCAGATCGAATTGCTAGTGCGAAATGTCTAGGCACTTCACGAGATGTGCTGAGTCGCGTTGAAAAGTGTACGCGTAACAAAATTAAGAATAATAAACTTCCCGTCAGTTTGTTTCATAATTATTCGAACGCGCACCATCGCCACATTCGTACGTACAGGCTCCGCTTTCTCAAGTGTCAAAATCAGCGAATGCAGTAAGTTCGTCAAAGCAACGGTGCAGGATTGATGGTTGGATTTCTATACTTCGCGTGCTTGAAGAAAGGACATTCTATTCGTAGCTGCCATGTGAGGAATATGTGCGCCATAAACGGATGACAAAGGAGACATCACAAGCTACTGCACTAAGGACGCCCCAACTCTACTCCATTTACTAACGTGAGTCAATTAGCTCCTGAATGTTCCACCGCTGGGAGTGCGTTAGCTACATTAGAGATTTCAGAGAACGATAGGAATCTCTTGTTTCGCGTTTTGCCAGTGACGCTGCACGGCCCAAGCAAAGTCTTCAGCGCATATATCGATGATACACTTTCCGATAAGGGGCCGTCAATTTCGATTTTGGATTTGGCCCTGTTTAAAAAGATGGTCATTTCGATGTGATATCCCATCGAAATGATTTGGAAGCGTTAACACCTGGACACTTCCTAACTGGAGCGCCACTAACAGCATTATCAGAGCCGGATGTTACGAATGGAAATATGGGTTGTCTGAACAAGTTCCGACAAATTCAGGGTATTTAGCAGCACTTTTGGAAACGCTGGTCTTTGGAGTACTTGAATCTGCTGCAACAACAAGTTAAATGGAAGGCCGAGTCAAACAATTTAACTTCTGGAATAGTTGTCCTGATGAAGTAACCCAATATCCCGCCTTTGAGGTGGAAATTAGGACGTGTAAATGAAGTATATGAGGGAGGTGATTCGTTGGTTCAGGTGGCAAGAGTAAAAACTCAGAGTAGAGCGCGCTTCCGATCAATACACAACTTATGTCTACTGCCTGTAGAAGGCACATCAGAAGAGGATACTAAAGAACCTAATCACACAGAAGGTGTGACAAATAGATAACCGTGTACCTAATCAAAAAACACTAAAATTAAGAAATCGGGAAAATCTTCACTATTAGCCGCGATGTTTTTGACTTTGTTTATTTTACCTGCATCCGTAATAGCAACGTATAATGATATTGTAGTTACCAAACTCGATAATGCCGCAGGAATTTACTTTGAGGACATCGGAAGAATACAGACAATCAACACTTATTGGAACATATGTGCATATTACAACTTCACTACATATTGGCAAGAGTATGAAGAAATAAGGTCATATCTGGATTTGTTAAGTACAATGTGCATGAGGGATATATCAAAACATGCTAACTGTAAAGCACAGATTGAAATCAATCGAATACAACAACGAATTACTTCTCAATTTGCATTTATCGAAGCACATTGAATGAGATTGATTTTGTTGGCACTCTGACGACTAGTCTTTTCGGGGTCTTAGACCAAAAAGAAATTGCCTCAGCTCAATTAAATCAGCATCAACTAGCAGAACTAACGCGGAAGCAAAGATCCAAAGCAGACACTGCCTTAGATATTCTCACACGAAGCACCATTGAAACTCAGCAAGAATTTAAGACACGTAGAGAGCATTTATCTCAAACGATTAACGCCATTCGAAGAAACGAAGGAATAAATGAAGTATATCTAACTTTGACGACTTTGAACGCGCACAAGATGTCTTGCTGGGCGTTATACTATATCTGAGGCAGAAAAAAAATAAATCCAAAATTAATAACGCCAAACCAATTTGTCCTACAATATACGAGTACAAAATGGACACAGTTAAGGCTCGCTTGTTGAATTATACAATCGTGTTCAAAACGCAGTTACCTCTCATAAGTCTTATTTGGCAGGAGCTAAACTATGAACGTGCAAAGTATTTCAATGAAGGAATTGTCTATGCGGTCAGGCTCACCCGATCTCCATATACCAAAACTATCACCACGTATGTACAATGGCCCTATTGAATGATGCTCACAACGCAATGTCTAAATGTACCGCCAAGCTAATACCTTCTGAAACCCAATGGAAAGATTTAAAGGCAACCAACGCACGGATACTCTCAATAGTAGCTAATCTCACCGGTCATCTCATTTGTCAGGGAAGTACCCGCCTTTTTTTCTGACTGGAAACATACTACTGGAATTTAAAAAGTCGTGTACACTAAAGCTGCCTTCTCTCATTATCAACGGACGAATAGAATATAGCACTGTTGTAAAAGGGTCTTTAATTCCCAGTGCAAACATTTCCCGTTAGATAGAAAATCACACCTTTAAAAGGGATATCGTTGAACCATCCGCAAAGAGTGACGTTGAAGTTTCAGATGATTTAGATGCAATAAGGAGTAAGATTACTGATGGAATTAATCAAAGTAGATCTCTTACGAGACTGAAGAGATGAATATATATGACTATCATCTCTATGGTCTAAGCTATTTTTTACTGGCTGGCTTGATTGGACTTTACGATGACGCACTGACGCACTGACTGCACCCCGCTCTCAGCCACCGCCACGCGACTTAGTAGTTTAAGTCGAAATAACATACCATTTTGAATGTTCAATAATGCAATTTGATTTTACCAGTTTTAATAATTTGTTTTCTTGTACTATCTGTATTCAATTTCAAAGTTCATATTCAAAGGTGAAAAACCCTCTAAAGGACTAAACTGTTTAATATTTCACATAAGACCCAGCACTAATTTCGTATCGCTGCACACGCGAGTTGCTTGGAGTGTGGGAATCCAAATTTTTTTGCGAGTTCACGCAGATCGAATTGCTAGTGCGAAATGTCTAGGCACTTCACGAGATGTGCTGAGTCGCGTTGAAAAGTGTACGCGTAACAAAATTAAGAATAATAAACTTCCCGTCAGTTTGTTTCATAATTATTCGAACGCGCACCATCGCCACATTCGTACGTACAGGCTCCGCTTTCTCAAGTGTCAAAATCAGCGAATGCAGTAAGTTCGTCAAAGCAACGGTGCAGGATTGATGGTTGGATTTCTATACTTCGCGTGCTTGAAGAAAGGACATTCTATTCGTAGCTGCCATGTGAGGAATATGTGCGCCATAAACGGATGACAAAGGAGACATCACAAGCTACTGCACTAAGGACGCCCCAACTCTACTCCATTTACTAACGTGAGTCAATTAGCTCCTGAATGTTCCACCGCTGGGAGTGCGTTAGCTACATTAGAGATTTCAGAGAACGATAGGAATCTCTTGTTTCGCGTTTTGCCAGTGACGCTGCACGGCCCAAGCAAAGTCTTCAGCGCATATATCGATGATACACTTTCCGATAAGGGGCCGTCAATTTCGATTTTGGATTTGGCCCTGTTTAAAAAGATGGACCTCAAAGGTAGCCAGCTACATATGCAAAAGGTCTCTAGATAACAAGCGCAGGAGCAGTCGTTGGTTCTTGACCTAAGTGAACAAGGTAGTGAACTAGCAAGTGTGTAGTGTTGCGGACTTTAAGCTAACAAGCCAAAACCTCAAGGAGTCGGAATTGAGTGCAATCACACACCATCTGAAGGAACTTCGCCTGAGGGCCACTCACTTGGAAGTATGCGCGATTTCATCAACCGCCGGGGAGTGCCGCTTAGGATACGCAGTGATAATGCCAAGAACTTCGTCGGAGCGAACCGGTTTTCCGAAGTTTTCGACTGCCATCGAATCTAAGAACAGCTGTCAGCAAAGGGGATCGACTGGCGCAATTGTCCAACAACTCGTCTGAAGGAGTCGCCCGGGAGCGTATTCTCTGCACTGCTTACGCATATACTCGATACGATTGAGCAGAAGGAACCGCTTATTCAAATTAATTGTTTTGCTGAGCTCAGCCAACACAACCTATACACCTAGGACTCTAGAACCAGACGAGAATCCATACAGCTTAAGGAAGAAATGGAGGGTCGGCCGCCTATTGAGGAATAGGTTTTGGAAGCGATGGATTCTAGAGTACCTTAAAATCTTGCCACGGGGCGGGAATGTGGCAGAGAATTTAACTTTAAAGCTCTATCTATTCGCCAAATTGCCTATACATTATATTGACAGTAATTCTGTTGCCGTTGTTGGTACTTCTTCCAATGAACAGCCTTGTTTATTTTTGCTTCATTTTGTTCCCAACCTTCGGGTGGTACACACACGCCCGATTCCTATCACCAACTCCTTTACACATCCTCACTTCCGGTGGGCTGGATGAAGGTGTCAATCGAAGCGTGCCGAGGATCAGCCTGGCTGGTGGCCCACCATAATAAAGGCCCAGTCGCGAACGATGAATCCGATTTACTGGAAACATTGTCGGTTGAAAAACCGGCAATGCCATCACCGTAGGACCAACATGAATAAAACAAGCATTCAGAAAGGAAAACAAACAGAACATAAACACATGACAAGAATAACGAAAATAGACAAACAAACGGAACACACCACAACAAAACCAACAGACATAGCGAAATCAATCAAACTAACTAACGACACGGACAAACACGAGATAATCAAGGGTGCCGAAAATCGGAATAAACAAAAAGGCTAGAAAGGCTTCTGGAGAAGCTGCAAATCAATACCGACGCACTTCCCGACGGCTCGATCTCAAAAACCGATAATGAAAGCATGGCATCACTTTCGCTTCCAACGAAGCACATGCAGCCTATAGAACCCGGCGCTCCGCTTTTCGGATCCTTAGCCGACTCGGCAACCTAGCAAGGGACCTTCCACTATGAAAAGCGGACTCGAAGGAGCCTTCAAAAAGGCGCGCTCTGCGGATGAACCTTCCGCAATTTCTAAGAAGATTAGAAAGACCAACAAAGTCAACCCTCCTCTAAACGAAGTGGTGAAGGAACATCTGATCCTAGTGATCATTGATCATAGTCACGAACATTGCCACACTGGAGGATAGACATAACATCAACCTCCTCTATTAGTGCGACAGTGCCTGGCTTCATCACAGCTTCAAAATAATCGCCTGTGACAACAAAAAATGTGGTAACCTTCCTAAAGGCCGCAGTCGCCAACACAGGTGATTTAGGGAACGGGATCCCGCTCCGGCCTAGAACCTGCGCCAAAGTTCCAGTGACCCCCAGCGACCCACAGGGCAATCTAGTACTCATTTGGAGGCAGAATCCCGACCTTCCAACAGCTGGGTGGAAGATAGCAAAGGCCCAGAGTGCGTGATTTCGTCGCTTTCAAATAAAGACTATATAGAGATCATTAAGAATAAGCAGTATTTCACTAAATATTGTTTCAAAGCGATAAAAGCTCCTTTCAGGATCCTCTAGAAAACAAATTGGGAACGCTATCAGTACTACCGAGAAACATACCTTACCAACACGCCCTACAATAACTTAACCGCAACATAGGCAATCGATAACATTACGGGTCATATCACTAAGGGCATGAATATGGCCCTAACCAGATCATGTCTATTTAGTAGACCCATCAAAAACAAACAGCACCCTTGTGGTAGACCTGTACCAAAGGTATGGAGAAAAGTAAAAGTAGTCTTCATTCCAAAAGCGGGAAAAATTTCTCACAGAACCGCAAATGACTACAGGCCCATTACTGTTTCCTGATTCCTTCTAAAGGCGTTGGAAAGACTAATAGAAGTGTACATAAAGAGAAATATACCGACTTGTAAACTGTCAGCAGCTCAGCAGGCCTACTGCAAAGGAAATCGCACAAGGAATACATTTCATATACAGAGCATTTAATTATATAACTCCAGAATCCATAGTAAACGCCTTAGGTTGACGAATACCTAGTCCACTTACAACGATATCATACGCTGGATAAAGCTAATGCTTCCAAGCAGGCAAATCCAAGCGGACCTCGGTGGTAGATGGTAGCCAAATTGTGAGAAGAGTGAGACGGGGTACCCCACGAGTAGGTATACCATCCCTATAACTCTGGCTATTCACCGTTAATGAGCTACTTCTTTCACTAGAAAGGTGTGGTGGTAAAGTCATCACCTACGAAATACGTAATGTTGCGTTGAGCAGCTTGAAAAAAAAAAAAAAAAAAATAAAACACACCGTACTCTTGAGAGGAATAATGTTGTTTATTCAATTATCAATACTAGACTGAATTACAATTTCTTAAATTTTTGGTAAATGTTGTTGAACGGAAGTTGCGAAATTGCATATCATACAATATATTAAGTAGGGCAATGTTGTTTACCGGAGGAAAACAGGAAATTATTAATATGCGGAAGATGGAGAGGTTAAAGGGAATCGAACTGTGATCGATAATCCACTTTATGGGGAATACTTAAAGTAAACAGATTTGTTAAAGGGATGTGTTGGTTCAGGTTGCGTCCGTGACGTAACATACGCGGACGACATCGCCATAACCGTCAGTGGGAAATACCCTCAAACTCTAGGGGAACTAATGGAAAACACTCTCAAAGTGCTATCTAACTGGACCAGGAAATGTGGTCTGGATGTAAATCCAGCAAAAACTGAAAAATGGTATTTTTTTAGGGAAATCATCAGACGCCCCAAATAATACCACCAAAACTCATTGGAACTCCACTGACTTTCTCAGATCAGGAGAAATATCTTTGCGTTGGACAAAATCAACTACATAAAAGTGATGACCAGATTATTGTAGCGTCTTCCAGGCAGAAATAACGGCTATTCGTTAAACCGTTGAATAGCTGTATCGTCAGCTACACCGACAGTCAAGCAGCAAGTATGACATTCGTATCAGCATTCCGCCGTATGTCTCTTAACGAGATATCGAGACATTGCACCCCCTTCCTGGACATGGAGATATTCCATGCAACTGCGAAAAGGGCGTGCTAGCCGGAAACGAAACAATAACCGTTTACAAAAGATTGAAAACATCTGATTTCCAATAGAGACTCAAAAACCAAAATCACAGAGCTAGCGATCCGCAGTGCCCATGAAAGATGGAATAACCTCAACACTTGTCTACATTCGAGACAATTCTGCCCAAAAATGGACTTACATAGAAAAACGCCTATCCTCAGTCTAGGCAGAAAAAACCTGAGTAACCTAGGAGTCCTCACATGTTGGTACACATGTGAGGTGCAAACCACGCTGAGTATAATATATGAATGACCGTGTGTATTTCGACGTTTGAGTGTGTGTTTTATTTCCCGAAAGGAGAACAATCAATGATGCTGAAATAATAAAATAAAGAATGAGAAACAAACATTTCATCAGATCACGAAACAATGCACATCATCGTGGTGATCATCTCGATTGGTACAGAAGAGTGCATGAATGGTGTCGACGCAGGAGGTTTCCAGTGCATTGGATGAGATTCCCCTTGCAATGGTAACCCACTACAAAGAGCAGTATGTATGAGGTGAATGGTGTATGAGTAAGCAGTGGTGACTTGTACCGAAAACTAAAAGAAAGAAACAGGTTTTCTAAATAATAAAAGAAACTCTCTCTCTCTTAAATATGATAATATAATTTCACATTATTTTTTAGTTTAATTTCACAGTTTAAAAAAAAAAATTACCTCAGCTTAATGGACACCTTAGGGAAGTGCGGGGGTGCCTGCTGAAAGGATGACTCTAACTAATTTAAACACAAAAATAAAAATGAAACAGTTAAAGGCGAGTTAAGAAATCTATAGGGAGTAACCTCAGAAGTAGCAGCGAGCAGTGTTGAGCAGGAGCTCGACAAACATTCAAAAAGGGTTAAGCCTGAAGCTTCCAGGCCGGAAGGTTGGTGCAACCCAGCACCAGCCGGAAAGCAAATGACAGAAGGTTAGAGAAATCTTTAGTTGAGGCAGCAAAGGAGAGAAGGTAAGTGGAGGTTAAGAACTATGTTAATATACCAAGCCAATGGAGAAGGGCAAATGAAGTGTTTCTTTCAAAATGGGTCGAGGAGGTGTTTTATCTCCCCTAATGTGCGGTTTACTTGTAGACGAACTTCTGGCGATAGAGGGAGAGAGAGCAGACCCTGTGCGATATCACTGATTAAACCGGAACAACTAAAACAAATTAGCCTATCAGCCACAATACTAGCTCCAGTAAAAGAGGTAAAATATCTAGGAGTCACCTTCGACAGCAAACTTATCTGAAAAAAAAAAAATCACAGAAGGGCTTACCAGGACCGATTAAAAAAGAATTGCGGGAAGATTCTGGCGTTGCACTCCAAGCATGCTAATATGAATGTACATAGCTATTGTTAGACCAACAACCACATACGGTGCAGTTGCATGGTCCAAAAGAACCAACCTGACACCTGAGGCCATGAGAACTTGCCCAACTACCACCATGGAGGTGTTATTGGAGCTGATATGCAAATGAAACAATCGCGAGAGTGGCAAAAGAAGGGATAGGAAAAGGCAAGTGCATTACATCCAGACAATTTGAAACAAGCTACCACTCTTGGCCATTCCGAAAGATGACGCGATTCAGAAGATTCAATTTCCAAAATGAGTTAACCATTAATTTCAGCAGCAGACTGAGCAGCAATACTCTAAAATGGTATACAGATTGATCAAGAACTGATGAAGGAAGAGGAGCAGGCTATTTGGACTACGGACAAAGTACTACGAACCCATGCAGTATATATCAAGAAGAAGTCTATGCAATATACAGATGCGCTCAAATCAATCTTGGCATTAACTAATAATATATATTTTCTGATACTAGACTCCTATAGCATCAAATTTAAGCTTGTGTGAGGATGTCTACAGAAGCTTAGTGTCTGAGAAAAAGTAACAGAGTTAAACTCCGCTGCATAAACGACCATACAGAGATGGAAGGCTATGAAATGGCCGAATCCCTCGCTAGGAAAGCATCGGGTCCCGTTATAAGCCCCGAACTATTCTGCGCTTTAGGAGACCATGTCCTCAGGGAAGAGTTAAATGAATTAGAAAGAAGGAGTCGTGCAGTTACCTAGAACAACGCTCATGGCATAAAGCAGGCCACGAAACTCTTGGGTCAATATTACCGGAAAAGATTTGAGGCCTGTATCAGAATGAGCAAGAGCTATGAGCCTCTGAATCCTAACAGGCTTCCCAACAGGACACTGTGGATTCAAGGAGCACATAAGGAAACTATGGGCATCGGAAGACGGGCTCTGAAGATTCTGCGGATAATCTAACCAGAACATATATTTGTTTATTGTGAGTCACTAGCCCACAAACAAAAAAAGAATTACTAATACCAGCTCTCTTTCTCAGATTACCAATGGAAAGTGGCGTAGAGACAATACTCTAGTATACATTTCTTCCACCTTCGGGCAAGAGTAGCCTAAGACCCTGACTTCAACTCTGAATAGAACTGCATGTGAAAGAAGCTCTAAAAAAAGGAAAGTTATCTAGATGTAAAGGTTGGGGTGCAATATGTCCTCAACAATAACAACACCAGATTAAATTAGAATGGCTGACTTCTTGTTGGAAGTAGTAACTCGTAGGCCCATTATGTTACTACTTGGATCTGATTGATCTGATACACGTTTGAGATGATGAAGTGACTGATACTAGTGTTAAGAGAAAATTAGCAACTGTATAGAGACCAACAGCGTGAAGAGTTCAATGACTTTATTTACTTCGTACTGATTCCTACCGGATCTATTGCGCGACTGCCGCACAGTCGCTGCCGCAAGCTTTTATATGCTGCAACCGTATCGTTACGGCTCCTATCACTGACCTCGTCCTCGAGATCGGAATCGTCCCCCTCGCTAGCGTCACCAGCAAAACCTTCTTCTGTGAGTTCTTGGAGTCATACCTCGTTTTATGCTGACGCTGGACCTCCTCGATGTTGGTTAAGGCCTCTTTGCCAGTTCGTCAGCCTCTACACGGGTCCTTTCTCCCAAATCCAAAAGCAGCTTGTCCCCCGAAATGCTCCTCGTCGTAAATGAGAATAGAAGCTCGTGTGGGCTCACCTTCGTGGTGCAGTTTCGGACAGTGTTCAGCCCCCATTGGACTGCCCGGAGTTGAGTTGCCTAGTCGTCTCCCGTTTTGCCGTTTTGTTTGTACATGCTCTTGAGGGAAGAGAAAAGGGTGCGGTTGCACCTTTCCACCTGACCATTAGCCCTTAATGTCCTGACGGCGGTCTTGACGTGCAGCACACCGTTCTTCTCGCAAAACTGCGCGAACATCCCCGACGTGAAGGGTTCCCCGATCTGTTACCACCCTTCTTGGCAGTCCGAAGCAACCGGCCACTTCATTCAAGAATGTGATAACGCCTCTGCTGTTGGTCGTCTTCACTGCTTTCAGGATGGTGTACTTGGTGAAATTGTCCACCACAGCCGAAACGTACCTGGTCCACCCTTTCCCCTTGGTGAACGGCCCGAGGTGATCCAGGTGCACGGTCTCAAAGGGCAACGGAACACGTTCTATGGTGTGCAGTTCCCCCTCGAACTTGCCTCCTCTTCTCTTTGCATATGCGCACTCCACGCACGACTTCATGTAGCTCCTAGTAAAGCTTCTGATCTTCGCGAACCAAAAGGTTTGATTCAGCTTTGTGCCTTGCCACCCAATTCTCGTCCGAGATGTTCACGTTCAGGACCTGTGTTTATGCTTCTTCCACATCTCGTTCATCTTCCGTTGGTTGTCGACGTAGCGCATCAACGTGAGCCGCCATCTTCCCTGGCTGGTGAACCGTCTCATAGTCGAACTCTTGGAGCTTAAGTCACCACCGTCCGACCCGGGGTATTGTCTTGCCTTTGTGCTGGTTGCGACTATGTCTTCGCAATCTGTGACGACCTTGAAGTGCCTGCCCAGAAGATGCACCCGGAAGCGATCCGAGCTTTCTTCGATGGCTAGGACCTCGAGTTCGTATGAGTGGTGCTTACTCTTGGCTCCGGACAGCTTCCGACTGTAGAAGGCCACTGGTCTGTCGTCCATTCCCCGTTGCAACAATACCCCGGCAGGGCCGACCAACGATGCGTCTGTATGCATCTCGTGCCCACACGTCAGATCGAACAGCAGCAGAACTGGGGAATGCACCAGTGCCGCTTTCGACTTCAGGAACGCTTCTTCCTGTCGAGCTGTCCACTCGAAGGGACGGTCTGCTCTGGTCAGGTCTGTCAGTGGTACTGTCCAACGACCGTAGTTCTCCACGAACTTGCGGAAGAAACCCGTAAGCCCCAGAAACGGTCGTACCGCATGAATATCCTTCGGGGTCGGAAATGCGAGAATGGTGGCTCTCTCGGTAGCCTAAAAACTTTATGTCAGTTTGTAGAAATGTACATTTCCTTACACTGAGTGTTAGTTCTGTATCCTTCAGAACCTCTGAAGCTTCTGCAACCCCTCTTCAACCGTTTTGCTGCCAATCGCTATGTCGTCTAAATACACCTCGATGTCTCCCTTCTTCAGGCGTACCTTGATCGCTTTCATGCACGATTGGAACTTGGCTGGGGCATTCACCAGTCCGAATGGCATTCGGTTGAACTCTTTTTTTCTTATAATTTGCGCGCGCACAAGTGATTGTTAGTACCCTTAAGTGTCCGGGTTCAAGGCACAGCACGGGCCGAAGGTGTCCCTCTACAAGAGAGAGGACGTACCTGTGGACATTGGTTTTAAATATCTGCGGATTGTATTCTGGGGGAAATATTAGGCTGGGAAGAGCATTCCATATTCGTGTCGCGGGAGGAGGAATGCAGTTGGCAAGTTCACTTGAGCATCGTTTGTTAAAATAGCGATAAAATATGGATAGAAACGAGACGGTACGTCGATGTTCGAGCAAGTCAAGTGACTCTGCAACATGTTGTCTCCCATAAGTTTTATCGCTCGCTTTTACATTCTATCTAATAGGTATAGGGTGGTTTTGGGGGCACCAGACCAGATATGAGCGTTGTACGCAAGTTTGGGGCGTATATACGCCTTATAAATAAAAGCCAAATCAGAAGGGGTGAAGTATTTCTTCCATCGATTGAGGAAACCTAAAAATTTCGCACCATTTTTGGAGACTTCGATTAAAAAGGGTTCGCTTGAGTGACAGCAGGCAGCATTGAGTTTTTGCAGCATTGAACTCCACACGGTTGTTTTTTTCCCAATTGATTATACTGTCAAGATCGGAATTCAATGTGCTCATCATACGCTGCCGTTCCAATTCTACGGCCGAAGGGCGGGGTCGTGAGTCTTGGAACGAATATAAAAAGCTGAGGTTGCTGTCATCAGCGAAGGAATGGATTGGATTAGAAGTAGCAGACAAGAGATCATTCATAAAAATGAGAAAGAGTGTCGGAGACTGAACAGAGCCTTGGGGAACACCAGCCTTTAGTTGGTGGATATCAGACTTGAACCCATCCAAAATAACTTGAATTGAACTGTTCGAAAGGCAATTTCTAATCCACTAAAGAAGAGACACCATAGGCACGCATTTTCGAGACGAGAGCTTGATGCCAAACTCTGGCAAATGCCTTGGAAACATCAAGCGCAACGATCTCGCCCGCATTGTGCAAAGGTTGGTTCAGATCAGATCACGAATGACCCTGTTGCTGCGAAAACTATACTGCCGGTCTTTAAGAAGCTTCCGCGATTCGAGATATTTCATAAGCTGATTTATCAGCATGTCCATGACCTTAGAAAGAAGGGACGTAAGTGCTATAGGTCGGTACGAGGTGGGTGACGAAGATTCGCCCTTTTTAGGGACGGGCAGGACAAATGCTGTTTTTCATTTACTCGGAAAGAGACCTAAAGAGTAGGACAAATGAAAAACCTTATGCAGTGGTTTTGCCAGCGCAGAAGAACAAATGTTCAGAAGATAAGGTGGGATACCAACCGGGCCAACGGATTTGTGCACGTCGAGATCTTTAAGTACTCTGTACATAAACAACTGTACGAGTGCGGAAGTGGATTTGTTCCATGGTGAAATCAACGCTCTCAATTTCAGGTGGTAACATATTGGAATCTGGCAGTGTTGAGCTGGCTGCAAAATGCGCCGCAAGCAGATTCGCTTTGTCTAAAGAGCTGACAGCTGGGACGTCATTGTAAATGAGCGTGGGAATTGAAGACGAGGCGGGATTCTTTACGTTTTTTACAAATGACCAACATTTTTTGCTACCCTTGGGACATTGTAGCACTCTTTGCCTCAACTTTTGCTCATACGAGAATTTTACATGTCTTATAATTGCATTACAGTCATTTTTGACCCGTTTAAGCTTATTTCAGTTTTCCTCAGTAGGGTTTGCTTTGTATAGCCGAAAATTCAACTCTCTCAACCTGATAGCCTGTTAGCTCGAGCCTTTCTGCTCCTCCATCTGCCACCAGTAGCGCTCTAGGTCTATCTGCCATGCAGTCGGTGATCGCCATGCAGTTGTGGGTTTTCATGACCATGAACTGCGGTTGAGTCGATGAATGCTGTGGCCTGGTACCCGTTCACGGTCGCCTCCTTGATGTACTCAGTTCGGCTCTCCTTCACAAGCAGCTGAGTTTACCTCTTTGGTCGGCTTCTTCCCGTGTTTGATGTCCCGCCATCCGTCTGAACATTTGACCGCGGACAGTCCCTTCTGTATTGTCCGGTTTGTTGGCACCCGAAACACCTTGCTCCTCGCCCTGCCGTCCCACTGGCATCCGACCGTTCCTCTTCGGCATTCGGCGTTAACGATACCCTAGGTAATATATTTCGTCAGGTTGCGCTCCTGCACATGCCCCCGCAATGCGAATTTCATCTCGAAGACTTACTCCTCCGTATCTTCCCCTGGCCGTTGTCATCGCTCTCGCAGTCTATCGTGAATATCCGCCTCGTCATCCAGCGTCGGGAAGTTACGACACAGAAACAAGGAGAATTCATCCAATGATTTTACAATCCCAATGCGGCTCAAGCTAGCCGCTCCTACCGGTCGGGTGGTCGCCGCCATAAGCACCAGCTTTTCATCCACTGCGTAGACCTCCTGGATATCGACTGCTGGATATCCAGCTGCGGATCTGTGACAGATGTCGAGAGTGCTTAACGTGAATACCCGGCCAATTATTGGCATACTTCACGGTGGGCCTACCCACAATAACGGAGTCAAATTAAGCGTTGACCACCGCCCTGAGGAGGTAATTACCACCCCAGTAGCAATTTAGTGACGCTTAAGGACGACCACAAACCTTGCTGAAGGCGAGGCCTATCTAGCACCTCTTGCATCCACATGCTATACGCTCCCGCGATTTTGGGCAACCACATCATGGTGGCTGCCTCTTGATAGCTCGGAAAAGGAGGTTGGGAGCCTGACGACACCAACTAACCTTTCCGGGGCCAGCTATCTCCCATGGTACCAGAATATAGCCTCTGGTCGACGCATATGACGCACATCGAATCAGTGGTCGAGGCAGTGACCAATGGTCAACCTGCATCATCTACACAAAATACAACACAAGACAACACATTTCGTCCGGAAATCCCATCAAGGTCAGACCGAGACATGAACCAATCGAATCGTTCAACATCACTACCGAAAAATCCCATCGCTGGAGAGTACAAGTACGTAACACATGCACTCATCCCCACCGAAAAACCCCAAAGAAACAAAGGCAAACAGGCATATTCACAACAAGGACAACAAAACTACTACTACTCGAAGAACCGGTTAGTTCGCGCATAGAACCACTGTCGCTATGCACCACCTGACCGACGCACTAAGTGCGTTGTCGAGTCATCACCGACCACATGAACAGGCACCCCACACCCCACACGACAACTCGCCACAGCTCCAGCCCAAATGTTACCAAGTAAAAACTCAGCAACATAAGGCGCCATTGCTACAGCAAGAAACAATGTTAGGGAGAACCCCCAAATGGCAGCTGAGTGGGTCAGGATGAGACCTGTACAGCCCCCCTCCCGCCAAAACATCTACCATCTGCAAGTTCAAGGAGGTTGCGGACAGAGTCCTACCTGCCAGTAAATCGGGAGCCCTGGAAGCACATAACCGCAGACTACACTAGGACTTACACCAACCTCATATAGCCAGGACTCTGTAAGAGTCCAGTACCACAAACTGAGTCCAGCGCAAGTTGAACCCCCTGTAAAACAGCAGTTTCTACTACAAGGACAAACAGTGCCATTATTGCCTCCGAATCTGAAAGATCTGTTCGGCAAAGATGGCTAGATTGTCAGCCGTCTCCCTTGAGAAGAGAACACGACTGAAATCCCAAGTGTCACATACCTGCACTATACCCATCGCAGAGAGATCCCTGCAGTGAGCATATCGCGGACACTCGATGAGAACATGTCTCCAATCTTCTCTCGGTGCACCACACGAGCACTCCGCTGAGCCAGCCAGGGCCCTTTTATGCAAGAAAGCATTAAAGGAACCATGACCAGTCAGCAAAAAGCCCGCATAGAGTGAGAAGTCCAGACACTCCCGCCCACACGCATAAGCAACCTCAGGAAGGAACTCGAAAGTAACTCTTCCTTTGGTGCTCTCCCCCCAACGCAACTGCCATCTGGAAAGAACACCATCTTCCAACAGAGCCTTCAGTTCGCGGGCACTTAGACCCTGAACGTTCTGGCACTCGCTCCAGTCAGATGCTGAGAGTGGCCGCTGCCTCCGCAACCTGCCGGCCATACCACGACGTATGACCTCCAGATCTAGCGGTGGCACACCTGCCAACACTTGTAGAGCCTCCGTAGAGACAGTCTTGCATACTCGAAGTGAACCAAGGAGCATAAGCCTCTGACAACTCAGAAGCTTGCTTCTTCCTGTCACGGTCTTAGCAACATCGTACCATACCGATGCACCAAATGCGGCGCAAGCAACAAATAGTCCACCATATACGGTACGGACTGCTCGCCTTGACAGGCCCCAGTCACACTTCAGTACCCTTCTGACTGCTGGCACAAGAGACGTGAGTTTTGCTCTCACCTTAACAAGATGAGGAACAAAATTCATCCTCTCGCCGATAGTAATACCAAGGTATCTGACTTCCGTCACATACCTTAGGCTCACCCCACCAGCTCTAACAACTGGAGGCCGATTCAAGGATAACTTACCCTTGAGCAGCATCAAGGACGTCTTTTCCACCGCAACTTCCACACCAACACCCGATCCCCAGGCAGTCACCATGCCCATGGCCTCCGTACCCCTACTCTCCAGCTCAGCACGAGACTGGCCTTCGAGAAGGAGAAGGAAATCATCAGCATAAGCGACGACACTGCAGTACGACTGCCAGGATGAAAGACGCAGCAGCAGAGGATCCATCATCAAGTTCCATATATATGGACCCGCAACAGACCCCTGAGGACATCCCCTCTCAACACCCACCATCACGATGTCAAACGAATTGACAACACGAGCTGATCTGTTGGAAAAATAGCTCTTCCAGATGCTCCCCTCACTAACCCCTACCTCACGCAACCTCCGCAACACGCTTGCCCAGTCAAGGCAATCGAAAGCCAAGGACATACTTCCCAGCAGACCCATCAACCGTGTCCTTTACCCGCAGCCAAGCATCTTCGACACTGCGCCCTGGTTTGAAACCAAACTGGAATGGAGACTGCTCAGGGATGCGCTGCATCAGTCTGTCCACCAAGACTCTTTCCAGCACCTTTCCAAGTACCGGAAGGAGACTGATGCCACGATAAGAGCGAGGATTGGTCCTCGCCCTATCGTTAAACTTCAGCAGAACTATCACCCTAGCACATTTCCATTCCAGGGGAAAATAATTCTCCCTGACACAGCACGAGTAAAGAGCTATCAAGTATTCGGGAACCACTGACCAGATAGCTTTCACCATCTCTCCAGTTAGTCCATCGAATCCTCCCAATTTCACCTTCAGTCACCGCAGGCACATCGCCCGGCAAAACCACAAGTGGATCAATCGGACGAATGGCTCTGGGGAAAAAAGTACCCATCAAAACAGATACTGAGTCCCTCCATGATGTGAGCACTTGGCCCTCATGATGGATGGCCCCAAGCTCCAAGGATTTCCTCCCCCGACAAACACGGTAAAGCTGACCCCAGGGGTCATCACGGTGTTCTTCGGCAAAGGTCCTCCGATTATCATTCTTACTGCGGACAAGCATACTCTTGTATTCAGCCAAAGCATGCCTATAAGCAAGCCAAGTATGCCAAGTACGGTTCAATGTCCAAGGCATGCTTAAAGTAAAGACTGCATAAAATCAGCCTACCAAAGCTACCCTCAACATTCACACACACACCCCATTCACTTGAGCCTATCAGGGAACACACAGTGTTTACATCATTTACTACGACAGCAGCATGACCACTGTCGTCCACAAACGATCGCATGTGCGCAGGCAATTCCCTCACATGTCCTGCAACAGTGTAAGTTTCCTGCAACAGCGCAAAGCTACACTGCGAGCTACACAATATCTGTCCCAACTCGAACATGGCTGCTCGAGCACCCTGGCAGTTAAATTGGATTAATTTAACTGGCATTTTAGTGTCTGGCACTCGCCCTGGCCACCGCCGCAGCATAGACTGGACAATCCATGCTTAGCATAAAGTGTCCAGCCCGGTTTCCCCTGAAGTCACAGTCACGGCAATGAATTGCATTACCGCAATCGCGCTTGGAGTGGCCCGACTGTCCACAACGCCAGCACACAGAATCCTTCTGCCTACACCTGGATGCGAAGTGATCCAGGCCAAGACACCGGTTACACCACTGCACCAGCGACTTCTCCTTCACCAAGAATGAGAAGTGCTTGATGTAGCACCTCCCCTCTCCGAGAAGGATACCCGCGGCCCTTGGGCTGCACACTAGGACAGCATTAAGGCGTCCATCACCCGTCACCCAAGGAGTGGATAGGCAAACCTCCTCTTCAAACTCCTGCTTGGTGAACTTGCATAAGTTTAACTTATGCAGCTCACCGAGGAACTCTTCAGGGGAGATCCGCTTCTCCACCCTCTGCACGACAAGGGACTTACCCCTTGCTGCTTCGGCCAACAGGCCCACCTCTTCGAGCTTTTTATGCCCGAGAAAAGCATCCCGCTCGGCTACCGATGGCGAGCGGACCAGAATGCCACCCTGCTTGCCAGGGCGCACAGTATGCACCCTGACACCCACGGCAGGCACCAGTTCCTCCACCACCTTCTGCCTCAGTGCCCCCACCGATTCTCCTTGCTTGCCCTTGACTACCAGCGATCACGTTTCCACTGGCTTGGTAGGCTCAATGTCAGGTTTCTCAACCTGAATTTTACCTCCCACACCACCAGAAACAGTGGCAGCACTGGCAACCTGCGCGAAAGAAGGTCGCTCCTGCACCCTAATCCCAACTGGGACACCTAGCGACCTGACTGTCGTCTCAACAGCCTCCGAAGCTCCCACAGCGGAGTCCCCCCTACCCCTATGACGATCAAGCGTCCCTGCGAGCCCTATCAGGAGTTCCTCATACTGGGAGGAAATCTCCGCTATTGCTACACCTGCTTCAGGATGGTGGCCAATCGCGGAAACCACCATCCTCTTGATACCACTGAACTTGGCTAGCACATTAGCCAAGCTCAGACCCCTATCTTCCTCAACCTGACGCATAGGTGGCGCTGGCTTCTCCTTAGCCGAAGCACTCGCACCAGCAGAGCCCGCAGTGGCTTGCACCCGCGACGGGGCTCCCGTGGAAGCAGCCGACTTGACCTCAACCGAAGCTTTCGTCAGACGTGCCCTTGCCACAGGAGGGAACATCGCCTTTGGTACAGAACCACTGCTGCCCGCCGGAGCAATCTCTTCCACCGTCCTCTTCCGTGCCTTACCCGCTTCGACTACGCTCTCTGTCTCCATGGCAGAGTCTTCCACCACGGAGGCCGAGGCCGAAGTCAAAGACAGCCGGCGCGCCTTCCTTGCCCTCTTCTTCCTCTTCCTCTTCCTCTTCCCCTCCTCACTAACTACCGCCTGAGTCTTCAAATAGGAATTCCTAGGCGGAACTCCTCCTCCTACCTCACTCTCGCAGTCAGAGGTGAGGCCACCAAGCACCTCCCCCCTCCGACCGCCACTATCCTTAGGGGCTTTCCCCTCCTCCATCATGCGTTAAAATATATATAAATGTATATATATATATATTTGTACCGCAAACGTAATATATATATATATAATCAATATATATATATATAAATTTATCAATGCAACTTACCAGAAGGCAACACCACGTGTTATCTTGCACACTTTTGGTAAACAAAGTACCGTACTAAAATATTACACTTGGTTATCAGCACACTGATCTACTCTACCTAACACACGACCACTCGGTTCGACCGCTCACTGTGGAATGCGGATCGGTGACACGAAAACGCAGCTGATCTGCGTAGAAACATCTACTCGCTATAACTTGCACACGTCCCTAGCGATCACGAGCCAAAATTAAAGCCCGCCGCGCGTATATGTCGTATTGGGTTTCACCTCTCTCGCACTTAATTGATGTCATCAACACACAGCAGATCGATCGCAACAGCACACAGCTGATCGGTCGAATTTGCGATCGGAATTTTTCGATGATCGATTTTGAGGGTTTACAAAAGCTTATCTCAAGATGTAACAAATGCATTGATGTTAGCGGAGATTATATTGAAAAATAAAAACAATTTATATTGAATTCGCATTTTCCTTCATATCGATACCGAGAATATATTGAACGCCCCTCGTACTTTGCCATTCGATACATATTTTTTTGCACACATACGTATTTCTATTTCAGCTTGCTGATGCGCCTTCTGATACCACAATGTACTCATATTTTCGAGTTATGATGTTCCAATATTAATCTGTGCTTTTCATCTTCGTTTAGGACCTTCTTTGGAGGTTCATATATTGATGTATCTAATCATTCGTCCATGTTTTTATTCATTTTCATTTTATTAAGTATTCCTTTAATCTCGTGAACGTTCATATTTCCAAATACCAAACTCCATCTCCATCTCTTGCTGGCCATAGTCTGTTAACATCTGTACTCTTTCTGTTCATCGGTCTTGTATCATCTACATCTTCTACATCTTCATTGTATCATTTCATTTAGTTTCTCTGAGTTTATCCGTATTCTGGAGAGTGAATCTGCATCAGATTTTTCTATGCAGGTATGGCCTAAAGTAGTTTATGCCGCATTATTGCTGGTAATTCCTCTTCTATTATTGGTGTAACTAGTAGAAAGCCCGTCATGCGACAGAATTTTTTTAAAGTAATTTTAATAAATATTAAATCGCAGATAAATTAAATCTTATTCATTTTAAACTGATGCATTTATGACGGAAGCGTTCGCAGAGTATGAAATCATATATACCCATGGCAAGGGACATACATTTTCTACACAATAAAATAAATAAAATTTCTTTAAATACAAGGTTTTTTGTGAAAGTCTTGCCAATCTTCAAATTTAATTAGGTGGCATTAATTAGGTGGCATTGGGTAATTTTGCTGGTCCTCCTCAGAAGAATCATCAATAGAGTTTCAATTAAATAAGTTTGTATTGCCTCATCAAGTATATTTAAGACTTGTTCATTAATCGTAACAACGTCAGATTTTTTTTCATTCATTTGAATTAAGTCTTTCTCCAAATATTTCTACTACTAATGAACCCTCACATGAATACCTATCCGGTATTTCAATTAAGTCATTCACATGTCATCATATCTTGATTGCAAACGGTCGAAGTCAAATCATATGTCGAGAACATATGAGTTTTGCTATCCCAAACACACGCTGTCGTTTACTCACATATGCGTTCCGTGCATCGGATATCCAAAACCTCCACGGAAATAGTTCTGCAATTGGGCGTGGTTTTTTGCAAAAGTATATATACGCCTAAATTTCAAGTTGCATTTAAAATACATTATGAACAAATCCTATACCCGCTTAAGATACCCGGGATATTTATTACACAAGCGCCCATAAGAACAATGCTTCAAATCGGTATGTATCGTGGCTTACGATATTAAGCTTCCAAAAGCATTTTGTGTGTCTTTGCTATACATTCCATCACAGGCACGATCAACCAAAGTCTTACAATGTCGTTGGCGCTGCAAAGATCTTAGTTCACTGAAAAGGACGATATCAAACGAGAGTATCGTCAGCTACACCGACAGTCAAGCAGCAAGTATGACATTCGTATCAGCATTCCGCCGTATGTCTCTTAACGAGATATCGAGACATTGCACCCCCTTCCTGGACATGGAGATATACCATGCAACTGCGAAAAGGGCGTGCTAGCCGGAAACGAAACAATAACCGTTTACAAAAGATTGAAAACATCTGATTTCCAATAGAGACTCAAAAACCAAAATCACAGAGCTAGCGATCCGCAGTGCCCATGGAAGATGGAATAACCTCAACACTTGTCTACATTCGAGACAATTCTGCCCAAAAATGGACTTACATAGAAAAACGCCTATCCTCAGTCTAGGCAGAAAAAACCTGAGTAACCTAGGAGTCCTCACATGTTGGTACACATGTGAGGTGCAAACCACGCTGAGTATAATATATGAATGACCGTGTGTATTTCGACGTTTGAGTGTGTGTTTTATTTCCCGAAAGGAGAACAATCAATGATGCTGAAATAATAAAATAAAGAATGAGAAACAAACATTTCATCAGATCACGAAACAATGCACATCATCGTGGTGATCATCTCGATTGGTACAGAAGAGTGCATGAATGGTGTCGACGAAGGAGGTTTCCAGTGCATTGGATGAGATTCCCCTTGCAATGGTAACCCACTACAAAGAGCAGTATGCATGAGGTGAATGGTGTATGAGTAAGCAGTGGTGACTTGTACCGAAAACTAAAAGAAAGAAACAGTTTTTCTAAATATTAAAGAAACTCTCTCTCTTAAATATGATAATATAATTTCACATTATTTTTTAGTTTAATTTCACAGTTTAAAAAAAAAAATTACCTCAGCTTAATGGACACCTTAGGGAAGTGCGGGGGTGCCTGCTGAAAGGATGACTCTAACTAATTTAAACACAAAAATAAAAATGAAACAGTTAAAGGCGAGTTAAGAAATCTATAGGGAGTAACCTCAGAAGTAGCAGCGAGCAGTGTTGAGCAGGAGCTCGACAAACATTCAAAAGGGGTTAAGCCTGAAGCTTCCAGGCCGGAAGGTTGGTGCAACCCAGCACCAGCCGGAAAGCAAATGACAGAAGGTTAGAGAAATCTTTAGTTGAGGCAGCAAAGGAGAGAAGGTAAGTGGAGGTTAAGACCTATGTAAATATACCAAGCCAATGGAGAAGGGCAAATGAAGTGTTTCTTTCAAAATGGGTCGAGGAGGTGTTTTATCTCCCCTAATGTGCGGTTTACTTGTAGACGAACTTCTGGCGATAGAGGGAGAGAGAGCAGACCCTGTGCGATATCACTGATTAAACCGGAACAACTAAAACAAATTAGCCTATCAGCCACAATACTGGCTCCAGTAAAAGAGGTAAAATATCTAGGAGTCACCTTCGACAGCAAACTTATCTGAAAAAAAAAAATCACAGAAGGGCTTACCAGGACCGATTAAAAAAGAATTGCGGGAAGATTCTGGCGTTGCACTCCAAGCATGCTAATATGAATGTACATAGCTATTGTTAGACCAACAACCACATACGGTGCAGTTGCATGGTCCAAAAGAACCAACCTGACACCTGAGGCCATGAGAACTTGCCCAACTACCACCATGGAGGTGTTATTGGAGCTGATATGCAAATGAAACAATCGCGAGAGTGGCAAAAGAAGGGATAGGAAAAGGCAAGTGCATAACATCCAGACAATTTGAAACAAGCTACCACTCTTGGCCATTCCGAAAGATGACGCGATTCAGAAGATTCAATTTCCAAAATGAGTTTACCATTAAGTTCAGCAGCAGACTGAGCAGCAATACTCTAAAATGGTATACAGATTGATCAAGAACTGATGAAGGAAGAGGAGCAGGCTATTTGGACTACGGAAAAAGTACTACGAACCCATGCAGTATATATCAAGAAGAAGTCTATGCAATAGACAGATGCGCTCAAATCAATCTTGGCATTAACTAATAATATATATTTCCTGATACTAGACTCCTATAGCATCAAATTTAAGCTTGTGTGAGGATGTCTACAGAAGCTTAGTGTCTGAGCAAAAGTAACAGAGTTAAACTCCGCTGCATAAACGACCATACAGAGATGGAAGGCTATGAAATGGCCGAATCCCTCGCTAGGAAAGCATCGGGTCCCGTTATAAGCCCCGAACTATTCTGCGCTTTAGGAGACCATGTCCTCAGGGAAGAGTTAAATTAACTAGAAAGAAGGAATCGTGCAGTTACCTAGAATAACGCTCATGGCATAAAGCAGGCCACGAAACTCTTGGGTCAATATTACCGGAAAAGATTTGAGGCCTGTATCAGAATGAGCAAGAGCTATGAGCCTCCGAATCCTAACAGGCTTCCCAACAGGACACTGTGGATTCAAGGAGCACATAAGGAAACTATGGGCATCGGAAGACGGGCTCTGAAGATTCTGCGGATAATCTAACCAGAACATATATTTGTTTATTGTGAGTCACTAGCCCACAAACAAAAAAAGATATCTGTAACTAACGTCAGAGGAAGAATTTGAATTACTAATACCAGCTCTCTTTCTCAGATTACCAATGGAAAGTGGCGTAGAGACAATACTCTAGTATACATTTCTTCCACCTTCGGGCAAGAGTAGTCTAAGACCCTGACTTCAACTCTGAATAGAACTGCATGTGAAAGAAGCTCTTAAAAAAGGAAAGTTATCTAGATGTAAAGGTTGGGGTGCAATATGTCCTCAACAATAACAACACCAGATTAAATTAGAATGGCTGACTTCTTGTTGGAAGTAGTAACTCGTAGGCCCATTATGTTACCACTCGGATCTGATTGATCTGATACACGTTTGAGATGATGAAGTGACTGATACTAGTGTTAAGAGAAAACTAGCAACTGTATAGAGACCAACAGCGTGAAGAGTTCATTGACTTTATTTACTTCGTACTGATTCCTACTGGATCTATTGCGCGACTGCCGCACAGTCGCTGACGCAGGCTTTTATATGCTGCAACCGTATCGTTACGGCTCCTATCACTGATCTCGTCCTCGAGATCGGAATCGTCCCCCTCGCTAGCGTCACCAGCAAACCATTCTTCTGGGAGTTCTTGGAGTCATACCTCGTTTTCTGCTGACGCTGGACCTCCTCGATGTTGGTTAAGGCCTCTTTGCCAGTTCATCAGCCTCTACACGGGTCCTTGTCCCCCGAAATGCTCCTCGTCGTAAATGAAAATAGGAGCTCGTGTGGGCTCACCTTCGTGGTGCAGTTTCGGACAGTGTTCAGCCCCCATTGGACTGCCCGGAGTTGAGTTGCCTAGTCGTCTCCCGTTTTGCCGTTTTGTTTGTACATGCTCTTGAGGGAAGAGAAAATGGTGCGGTTGCACCTTTCCACCTGACCATTAGCCCTTAATGTCCTGACGGCGGTCTTGACGTGCAGCACACCGTTCTTCTCGCAAAACTGCGCGAACATCCCCGACGTGAAGGGTTCCCCGATCTGTTACCACCCTTCTTAGCAGTCCGAAGCAACCGGCCACTTCATTCAAGAATGTGATAACGCCACTGCTGTTGGTCATCTTCACTGCTTTCAGGATGGTGTACTTGGTAAAATTGTCCACCACAGCCAAAACGTACCTGGTCCACCCTTTCCCTTTGGTGAACGGCCCGAGGTGATCCAGGTGCACGATCTTAAAGGGCAACGGAACACGTTCTATGGCGTGCAGTTCCCCCTCGAACTTGCCTCCTCTTCTCTTTGCATATGCGCACTCCACGCACGACTTTATGTAGCTCCTAGTAAAGCTTCTGATCTCCGCGAACCAAAAGGTTTGATTCAGCTTGTTCAACGTCTTCTGGTTAGCGAAGTGGCCTGCGTCGTCGTGGCATAACTTGAGAATCCTCCACCTTATCCCTTTGGGGACTACCCACCTCTCCACTTCCTTCACCTTGCGAAATAGGCGCGAACACCGCACGACATACTCTTTCTCCAGTTGCTCTTTCGCCGATGTCATCTCCGCTGCCTTCAAGATGGAGATTACGCTTCGCAGCTTTGTGCCTTGCCACCCAATCCTCGTCCGAGATGTTCACGTTCAGGACCTGGGTTTATGCTTCTTCCACATCTCGTTCATCTTCCGTTTGTTGTCGACTTAGCGCATCAACGTGAGCAGCCCTCTTCCCTGGCTGGTGAACCGTCTCATAGTCGAACTCTTGGAGCTTAAGCCACCACCGTCCGACCCGGGGTATTGTCATGGCCTTTGTGCTGGTTGCGACTATGTCTTCGCAATCTGTGATGACCTTGAAGTGCCTGCCCAGAAGATACACCCGGAAGCGATCCGAGCTTTCTTCGATGACTAGGACCTCGAGTTCGTATGAGTGGTGCTTACTCTTGGCTCCGGACAGCTTCCGACTGTAGAAGGCCACTGGTCTGTCGTCCATTCCCCGTTGCAACAATACCCCGGCAGGGCCGACTAACGATGCGTCTGTATGCATCTCGTGCCCACACGTCAGATCGAACAGCAGCAGAACTGGGGAATGCACCAGTGCCGCTTTCGACTTCAGGAAAGCTTCTTTGTCTCGACATAATGTGACACAGTCGCTTTCTAACTCGATGAATGCTGTGGCCTGGTACCCGTTCACGGTCGCCTCCTTGATGTACTCAGTTCGGCTCTCCTTCACAAGCAGCTGAGTTTACCTCTTTGGTCGGCTTCTTCCCGTGTTTGATGTCCCGCCATCCGTCTGAACATTTGACCGCGGACAGTCCCTTCTGTATTGTCCGGTTTGTTGGCACCCGAAACACCTTGCTCCTCGCCCTACCGTCCCACTGGCATCCGATCGTTCCTCTTCGGCATTCGACGTTAACGATACCCTAGATAATATATTTCGTCAGGTTGCGCTCCTGCACATGCCCCCGCAATGCGAATTTCATCTCGAAGACTTACTCCTCCGTATCTTCCCCTGGCCGTTGTCATCGCTCTCGCAGTCTATCGTGAATATCCGCCTCGTCATCCAGCGTCGGGAAGTTACGACACAGAAACGAGGAGAATTCATCCAATGATTTTACAATCCCAATGCGGCTCAAGCTAGCCGCTCCTACCGGTCGGGTGGTCGCCGCCATAAGCACCAGCTTTTCATCCACTGCGTAGACCTCCTGGATATCGACAACCTTTCTCTTCCACGCTTCGGAAGACAGTCCGGCATAAGCCTTGGGGTCGAACACCGTCACGGAATAAGTATTTCGAGGGCAGTACTTCCGGCCTCGACACACGATTCCCTTGGCGAATACCTGGCTCCTACCAATTCGTTGACAGCTCGCTTGTCCGTCACAGCTAACACAGACTGGGTCGTCTCACATTTCGAGACCTTTTCTCGTAGACGCAGTAGTTACGCGCGCATTCGCCGGAGTTCTTCGCCGTTAGCAGCACCTTTCGGAGTCGTGGGTTGCTCCCCGGACTGGCTGGCTACAAAGTGTTCACTAATCTAGATATTAGCTCCTCTTCGTCCCGAACGTTGACAACCCCCGCTCCCTGATCACATCCCGGAGCACATCTCGGGTCAACGCTTCATGCTCCGCTTCCGTACCCCTTGTCTCGGTTGCAGCAGATCGAAGACAACAACAAGCTGCGGATCGGTGACACGAAAACGCTGCTGATCTGCGTAGAAACATCTACTCGCTATTACTCGCACACGTCCCTAGCGATCACGAGCCAAAATTAAAGCCCGCCGCGCGTATATGTCGTATTGGGTTTCACCTCTCTCGCACTTGATTGATGTCAACAACACACAGCAGATCGATCGCAACAGCACACACTGATCGATCGAATTTGCGATCGGAATTTTTCGATGATCGATTTTGAGGGTTTACAAAAGCTTATTTCAAGATGTAACAAATGCATTGATGTTAGCGGAGATTATATTGAAAAATAAAAACAATATATATTGAATTCGCATTTTCTTTCATATCGATACCGAGAATATATTGAACGCCCCTCGTACTTTGCCATTCGATACATATTTTTTTGCACACATATGTATTTCTATTTCAGCTTGCTGATGTGCCTTCTGATTCCACAATGTAGTCATATTTTCGAGTTATGATGTTCCAACATTAATCTGTGCTTTTCATCTTCGTTTAGGACCTTCTTTGGAGGTTCATATATTAATGTATCAATCATTCGTCAATGTTTTTATTCATTTTCATTTTATTAAGTATTCCTTTAATCTCGTGAACGTTCATATTTCCAAATACCAAACTCCATCTCCATCTCTTGCTGGCCATAGTCTGTTTACATCTGTACTCTACGTCTTATATCATCTACATCTTCTACATCTTCATTGTATCATTTCATTTAGTTTCTCTGAGTTTATCCGTATTCTGGAGAGTGAATCTGCATCAGATTTTTCTATGCAGGTATGGCCTAAAGTAGTTTATGCCGCATTATTGCTGGTAATTCCTCTTCTATTATTGGTGTAACTAGTAGAAAGCCCGTCATGCGACAGAATTTTTTTAAAGTAATTTTAATAAATATTAAATCGCAGATAAATTAAATCTTATTCATTTTAAACTGATGCATTTATGACGGAAGCGTTCGCACCATGGCAAGGGACATACATTTTCTACACAATAAAATAAATAAAATTTCTTTAAATACAAGGTTTTTTGTGAAAGTCTTGCCAATCTTCAAATTTAATTAGGTGGCATTAATTAGGTGGCATTGGGTAATTTTGCTGGTCCTCCTCAGAAGAATCATCAATAGAGTTTCAATTAAATAAGTTTGTATTGCCTCATCAAGTATATTTAAGACTTGTTCATTAATCGTAACAACGTCAGATTTTTCATTCATTTGAATTAAGTCTTTCTCCAAATATTTCTACTACTAATGAACCCTCACATGAATACCTATCCGGTATTTCAATTAAGTCATTCACATGTCATCATATCTTGATTGCAAACGGTCGAAGTCAAATCATATGTCGAGAACATATGAGTTTTCCTATCCCAAACACACGCTGTCTTTTACTCACATATGCGTTCCGTGCATCGGATATCCAAAACCTCCACGGAAATAGTTCTGCAATTGGGCGTGGTTTTTTGCAAAAGTATATATACGCCTAAATTTCAAGTTGCATTTAAAATACATTATGAACAAATCCTATAGCCGCTTAAGATACCCGGGATATTTATTACACAAGCGCCCATAAGAACAATGCTTCGAATCGGTATGTATCGTGGCTTACGATATTAAGCTTCCAAAAGCATTTTTTCATGTATTTTCGAGGGCTTGTTGATCTATTAGATAATTTAAATGACTTTTGAATTGATTTTGTGTCTATAAGTATTCCACCCAGTGTGTCTTTGCTATACATTCCATCATAGGCACGATCAACCAAAGTCTTACAATGTCGTTGGCGCTGCAAAGATCTTAGGATGAATTATCATGCACTGATGATCGTTTTTTGTGCACATATAATTTAAGTATATATACGCTTCGAAAAAACACGCCTTTGCAATGATGAATTATTATGCACTGATGATCGTTTTTTTGTGCACGTATAATTTAAGTATATATCCTCTTCCAAAGAAGCACGCCTATTCACGGGGAGCCTATTCACTGCATTCCATCACGTACGGTGCAGATGTGGTCCTCATTCTTGTTTGGCTCATATGATGGCTGTAATGACTTGTAACTTCTTTTGACATGATTGTTCTTTCTTTAACTTGAATGGTGATGTTGAAGCGTTTAATGATGAACGTACCTTTAAGAATGACAGTATCGTTGTTGATGAGAACTGATTTAGAAGCTGGATTCCTGGATATTTCGTCTACATCTGCAACATGTTCGTTATTGATGATGGGATACGATGCTTTGTGGCTTTTATGAGCTATGGGATGCACGATGAATAACTGAAACTTACAATATTATTTTCATGATTTCATATTTAATGATTCTTCCTCATTGAGTAAAAGCTGTTGTACTCTCATCTTGAGATAATGCTTCGTTTTCGTATCTTGGGTCTAATTCATTTCCAATTCTTTTGTTAGTTCTAAAATATTTGATTTGACCAGTAGAATATATTTTAAGAATGTTTTTCTTTGCATATGGTATTTTAAGTCAGCTTGTTGTTTATCGCGTAGTTTATTCATGATTTCTTGAATTTCATTTATAAGTTGTTATGGGTTGTTTAGTAGCTGTCTGTCCAAAAATCTGTCTATGGGGCTTTTGCCTGTAGTAGAGTGAATGGATTGGTTGTGTTTGTAAATAGATCGGTCTTGTTATTCTGAAAAGGTAGTATGGACATTATATGTGTTATGGCAGGGGATTAGTTCTAAAAGTGTCGAGTGGAATCCCTCTATATTTTGGCTACGGCGTATTCGCCGAGCTTATCGATTGCAATAAGAGTAATTTTTTTTTTAGTGAAGTAAATATCTAAATGAATAATGTGGTCGTGATATTTAGGAATAGGGGTAGGTTCTTTTTTGATTTTGGCTTCTCGTTGTGTTTCGTCTGTTAAGTCTATAACTTGATTCCCTACCAGACGTACCCTGTATTGCCTAAAAAGAGGTGGGCAAATTTCTTGGAGTTTGCCTAAAATGCTCAGTCAGTTTTGATGTCATGGTGACTTCGGTCAATGATCTCCGTTTTAACTGTAACATAGCGGTGGTAAGTGTAGGTAACAGGCGTAGATCCGAGGGAAAGGATGATATTGAGTTTAAAGACGTTGATGGGCTCGGATATCGCACAGCTATGCTGGGTTGCTGAGTATTTACTTCGCTGGTTCTAGGTAGCCTTGACAAAATTTCAGCAACAATGTTCGATCTACCAATCTTGTACTTTAACTCGTAACTATATTCCTTGAGTATAGTTTTCCATCCTTATAATTTGGCAAATTTCTTGGAGTTTGCCTAAAATGCTCAGTCAGTTTTGATGACATGGTGACTTCGGTCAATGATCTCCGTTTAAACTGTAACATAGCGGTGTTAAGTGTAGGTAACAGGCGTAGTTCCGAGGGAAATGATAATATTGAGTTTAAAGACGTTGATGGGTTCGGATATCGCACAGCTATGTTGGGTTGCTGAGTATTTACTTCGCTGGTTCTAGGTAGACTTGACAAAACATCAGCAACAATGTTCGATCTACCAATCTTGTACTTTAACTAGTAACTATATTCCTTGAGTATAGTCTTCCATCCTTATAATTTGTTGTTGAATTTTTTTATTGCTAAATGCATATGTCAGCGGTTGGTGATCAGTAAATATTTTCAGAACAGGTCGAATTTTTTAATGTCATCCGGAAAAGTTAAAACAACTTCCACTTCATTGAGTGAACATTTTATATTGTCGAACGTATTCCGATTTCCTCATTGTTCAAATGTATGTCTAAAAAGGGCTTCGATCTTTTAAAGTTCGTGGATGTGGAAACTTGGTGATGGCTTCCGCTTTAACTGTCTTGGCTTTTATACCATCCGTAGATACGATGAAGAGAGGAACTCAACTCCTAGTCTTAAAAATTCGCATATATCCAATAGCACTCTAAGGTTGGCTTTCTAAAGAGTTTCGAAAAAATTGCCAAGTTTCTGAAGTATTGTTCGAAATCTTCAATGAACAGGATTATGTCATCGATGTAGACATAGCATATCTTACCGGTGTGTTCTCGTAAGATGTCTACTATGGCTCTCTGTTAAATAGATGGTGCATTTTTCGACACAAAGGTTAGTCTCACAAATTTGTATTTTCCATTATTTACCGAAAAGTTTTGGTGAAAGCCGAAAAGAATTTTTTCTTCTTTTCTCTGCACAAGTACGCCGTTGTTTTCAGCAATCGGATAGCTGTCGCGAATTGTTATCGAATTAAGATTCCGGTAGTCAATTACCATGCGTAAATATTTTTTTCACCAGAAACCTCCTCTTTTTTTGGTACAATCAACAACGGGAAATTGTACGGTGACCGTGAAGGTCTAATGATTCCATCATTTAATAGTTGATTGATTTATTTGTCAATCTCTTCTTTTATCGGCACAAGGTATGTATAATGCTTCGAATAAACTGGATCTTCCATAGTCGTGCGAATTCTACCTTTGACTTTGGTGGTGAAAGTCAGTTTTTCATTTGGTTTTCCAAGAAAGTGGGCGTAATTCATTGTTATGTGATTATGTTGTTCATGTTCTTCTTGCGTCTAATTCTGATTTCTAAGACTCACATTATGGATTGCTTTGAGTAATTGTTGTTTCAATTTAATTTTGATGTTTTTCCTACAGTCATATAGCTTTCCTAAGCATGGATGAAAGCTGACAGTTCCTTAAGGCTGTCAATGCCAAGAATAAAAGGAAAATTTGTATATAATTTTTGTTCGATCCAATATCTGTTAGGAATCGCAGGATTTAATTTTTTCTCATCCTACAGTCGAAATAAGGTAGTGACATTCGTCACTTCTCAGCCTGTTCTCCGGTTTATTGCTGATCTACACACTGATTGTGATCTTGATCATCTTCTTTCCGATTGGCATTAAAGTAGTCGACTTCTTGGTATTCTGCGTACGTGTTATTATTATGGGGGTTAGCTTCTGAAGATCGCAAATTTTGGGATTTCTATATTCTAGGAAGAGCCATACGCCGGTTAGGGGCTGGTGGAAAATTCTTCTATACTGGTCGATTCATATAATTCGCATTATGCGTACGGATAGCAGTAGCATCCATTGGTTGAGGCCTTTGAACAGAATGGCTTGGCAAAAAGCTACTGGATGGTTGAGGATTCCTTTGGAACTTATGTGAATATATTTGGGATGGTTGGTTGAATTGGCTTGGAGGGTATACAGGCAGTTGGTCAGTATGGAACGGTTGTCATTGGTTAGCTATTAATTGGCTTAAGTGCTGACGCTGTGGATGACGCGGTGGGAAATATGATGATTGAGGTACATATGTTGCAGTTGTCCTTAGAGTGGTTGTTGATCTCGTTTTCCGTGAAGGAATTGGGGGAGGAGTTGGTTGCTTTCTAATTTGGCTGATATTGTGACAAGTACAGTTGGCTCTGAGCTGTTGATTTTAGAATTATAAACAGAGGTCACCTCTGAAATATCTTATGAAAGTATCTAAGGCCTTAGCCCTGTATAATACTGTTAGGTGATATAATGCATCAGGCCGTAAATCCACTCTCGAAATCTTGTTTAGGTTAATGATAGGTTGTTTACAACCACAACCGACCACTAGTATTACTCTAAGCCGTTTTTACCGAGGACAGTAGTCGTCATTTGTAACTCCAAAGTTCCCAAGTCAGTGTCGATGTACATTTCCAATTCAGTGAGGTATAGTACCATTCTAGGATGGCGTCCTCATTTCTAACCATTGTATTGCAAACTATATTGAGGATAGCAAAGTATTTTGGTGTTTCTCTAAATTGATTATAAATGTTTAAGGCCCTTTCAACGCCCTTGCGCGAGGAACTAATTCACCAGGAGTTCTGGAGAACTCCTTTGAACACCTAATATCTTCTGGTACTTTGTCCAGGTCGCTTGGGTTCATGCGTTGCTCATTGAAAATGATGATATGAGGATTTACTATCGCTTGAACGAGGTTTCTACATTCTGTCATGCAGACGCGACTTGAAATGCTTGATATTCGGCCATTGTTACTGTATTTTGAGGCTCTATTTCTTACAAAGAAGAGATTATAATTCCGCCCTCCACGTCCACAGATCAGATCATTTCTGATCCAAGGCTCCTTGACCAGGGCCACATATTCCCCCTGTTGGCTGAGGCGGAGAATAAGAGCGAGGCCGCAGTAGAGTGCTGAAGGCTAATCTATTTCACCCGAAGCATGTCTTTCAGGCTCCCCATCCACTACCGCCATAGCGGATACATTCTCGACCCCTAATGAGGACTCCTCGCAGAAGGGCTGATACTATAGGCATCGCGCTCCCGAGTCTCCAAGATAGAGGAGGATGCCTTGTCATCGGTTGACTCTACCATAACCTCCGGGGCAGTACATCCCACCTCTATCACAGCGGCAATGGCTAGCTTGGAGCTGGCCTGTGGAACGGAGGCTCTAACGTCCCTCCTCGGCTCCTTCAGCTTGAAAATACTCTAGTTATGCGTCGGAAGACGTGGGTTGCAGCCCTGTATGAAGTTCAGGATGGAGGTGTCATCGGGGATTGAATCCCATTGCGTTACGTCAATCTGTGCACACTCCCATATCATGGTCTTCCTATACAGGTCAGCCGACCTTGGGTCCTGGATTTACAGAAGTCTAATGTTATATATAATCTTGCAAATGAAACGATAATTTACCATATTATATTTTGCATTATTTTGTTGCGGTTGAGGTCTTTTTATTTATCAACGCATTTAAACAATTTAATGTCTACATCGTAACAGATAAGTTAATTAAAAAGTATTTAGCTTTATTTAAATTCTACAAACATCCTTTATATATACAAGTTTCTTTATAAAATCCTTAAACGTTATTTGTGTAAACTATGTTAACATATGGCTTTTAAATCTGAATATAGGTATTCTAAAAAGTTGCAATTTGTAAAGTTACATTTCTACTAAGATCTGAAATTAATGCACATACGCATGTATAGTAGATGGATTTATATTTTATTCTTCTGATAGATTCATTGTTTAGATAATACAATGATTTTGACAGTAAAAATTCTTGTTTAAATTTGGACTAAAAGTATAAATATATGTGTATCTGTCGTCTGATTTTTTAATTCAAACTTGTTATGTAATTAATCCTCGGTGCTAACTTTACCGCGTTTTAATATGTTTTTTAGTCAAAATGTTAAATGCAATATAATCATAATCTTACAAAATTATATGAAATTTATATTATATGATTTATATGAAATTAGCTTTTCTTGAAATTAGTTGCTGATAAGCTAGGCTCTGGCCCAACGTCTTGTTGCGCCACCCATATTGTGATATTAGTATTATTATGAAATTATTAAATATTTTTCACGTCTTGAATGCTCTTAAACTTCTCCTGTTGCTTAAGAAGTAAATCTATTTGATTTGCTGATTTCCAAATATATACGGTTTAACAAAATAGATCAGCAATAAGTATTGTAATAACGGTAAAGCGCATATCAACTAAATATTCTTGTGCAGAAAGCGTTCCATACAATTTTTAGTAGAAACCAAATAAATAGCAAGTCTAAATGTATATGATTATAATCATGAAATGCTATTTTTTATGAATCATTTTAACACATCTCTGGCACAAAATTTACCGTCAGTACGTCGTGGCATGATTAATATCGCAATCGCCTGATTTGAGTACTTCATCACCATTTATTTGTGGACGCACTTCATTTGTATTGGACATAAACTGATTCTGCAATTAAATAAAAATAAAAAATAGTATTATAACTTATACGCTATTTTACAAATTGTTAAATTTTTAAATCTAGAGTCTCTTAAATTCTAAGAAGGGCTGGTATTACTTTTTTTTATAGTAGTGAAGGGGGTAGGTAGAGTAGGGCGGGGGCGAACACCCCACCAAAGATTCGGTACCCCTGTCGAGAAAAATCTGCACGGGGGTTTTTGCTAGGGTAGAGACCGTGAAACAAATTTCAACGGGAGAACTTATCTGTGGTAAAGCCCCAACACCGCTTGCTTAGCGCAAATAAGCACGCGGTTGGCACTGAAACAATCGCAAAAAAAAAAAGAAACGCGAGAGTACAGAATGGTACTCAACGGAACCCTCACAAATTCCCCAGAATCGCCGTACCGTCCCAAATGCCCAAAAGTCTGTCAAAAAGACACCAGGTGGATTGGATGATCCCCTTAGGAAGGGCCTCAGTAGTGCTAGAGTAGCTTCATTTCTCCACCCGTGCCAACGGCACATACAAAACGAAGGGTATCCCCGAAGAACGACAGGTCGAAGGCGGGCCCACGAAGCAAACTGCTACCTCGGAGGGCAGAACTTATGGAACCGTTGCAAAAGCTGCGGAAAAGCCAACGAGATCGACGGTGGCTGAGGGGGCAGCAGTTTTTCAAAGGGGATGCTATGTGTTGAAGACCGGGACAGCTTAGAAGATGCCCTGGTTATGGCAATTGTCCGAGGATGGGACCAAAAGCTCAAATTCCTAGTCAATCCTTTCAAGCATGGGATGGTACTTGTAGAATGCAAAACCCAGCTGATTGTGGAAAGGATGTACCTAGAGTCTATTGCATTGCCGATTATTTCCTAAAGAGAGCGGACAGGAGCGCAAGAATACACTTGCTCTACTCGAGACGCAAGATGGGGGTGTAAGCACCAAGTTCTGGAAGGTACGGTATGGGCGTAATTAGGAAACCGGACAGGTACTGGGCCTTGATATCGACCAACAGTCCCAGTCCCCACCCACCCATCTTCACAGCGGCCCAGGTGAATACCCATCATACTGTTGCTGTATCTGCTGATATAGCATAGTTGTTCCCCACAGACAATATGGGTTGAGTTCTGATTCAGGAGCCGTACAGCCCGAAAGGGACAGTCAAAGGACTCAGTCGTTCATAGACCTGCACTGTGTGGAGGACGCGATCGGCTTCAGTTTCACGTAAATCAAAAAAATGTTCATTCTTTTTTTAAGAACAAACAACAGAGACACATTGTGTGAGTGGCATTGTGGACGCAGAGGAGCAACCCGCGCTCCCAAAAACGGGTAGAAATAGTAAACCGGTAGCGGGTACATCAGGCCACCAAACTGGTGTACCCAGCCAAGCCAAAGAGGAGGAAGAAGCTGTAGTTCGACTGTAGGTGACTGTAGTTCGGTGGCACATATACATGCAACTGAGGTGGCACATATACATGCAATCCAAACAAAATTACAAGCCAGGAAAGCGGCCAAAGGAGCTGCACATCAACAGCAGCACCAACAACTACAGCAGCCAAAGCTGCAGCAACAACTTCAACAACTGCCAAAGGGACAGCGTAAGTCCACTGCCAAACACTAAAAACACACACTCTCCTTTTTTATTAAGTATAAAGGGCCCTTAAGGCTATCTGTCCTTATCAGTGGCAGATTACCGCGTTGTAAACGAAGAACTAACGGCGGCGGGGGCCGAGTTTTTTTGTATACTCCCGAAGAAGAAAAAGTGCAGACCATGCCCCTTAAGGGCGTGGATCCTGCTACTGATCCCGAGGATATCCTCGCAGAGCTGCGCCATGCGCAGAACGACGATGTCACATTCGTTGGGGCTAAGCGCTTCACAACTGCGGAATTGAGAAGGGAGAATAGGATACTCCCGCTCTTTCTTGTCCAGGTCAGCCCAGACAGCAAAAAGACAGCTTTAAGCGCATTAATCGCTTAGGCTCTATTTCTGCTACATGGGAAACATTTAAAAAGACCAAGCACATACTGCAATATGCTCCTTGTCAGAGGTTTGGGCATGCCGCGGCGAACTGCAACATGCAGTCTCGCTGCGTCAAATGCGCTAAAACCCGCATCCAAGGGGAATGTACCTTAGGGACGGGAAAGGTCGAAGACAGGAGTAAGCTAATGTGCGTAATCTGTAAGACCAATGGACTCCCGGCAAACTATCGGGGATGCCCTAGAGTCCAAGATATCAGAAAAATCATAGAGGCTAAAAAGAAAACAAAAATGGTAGAAGCGCCTCGTGCTCCATCTACCACTGTTACACCGGCAGTGTCCTATGCCCAAATGGCATCAAGTAGGCGACCGGTACAACAGACAGTGCCGAAGGTGGCTGCAGTCCATGTGACCAGGCAACCCGAAGCTGAAATGGATCTGAAGGCGGACCTGCTCTCTATCCAGGGGTAGATCACTCAGCTCCAAAAGCAGTTCCAGGAGCAAGCAGCTCGGGTAGACCTCATCTACTCGACGTTGTTTCCCGTGAATAACGCCACAACTTCCTGATAGCTGCGCACGCAGCCAGATACCTTAAGATCCTAGCAGTGGATGTGAATTCACTGATTAAGACTGAACGAAAACTAACGCTCGATAACCTTCTGCAAATCCACAATCCAGACGTGTTGATGGTCAGCGAAACAAAGCTGAACCAAACGCGCGAACTCTGGCACAAGAATTACCACATAATTCGAAGAGACTGGCCCAATTCCTTGCAAGGGGGCGGGGTTGCTCTCCTAATCAAAAAAGGCCTATATCATAAGGTGTTGTATAGCGGTGAAGTGCGAAGATTTCAAGTGCCAGAAACGTGTATTGCACGCATTCCGCTCCAGGGTGGAAAGCGGTTATATGTGATCGCGATCTATGCAGCTGACTTTATTTCAGAACTCGACACTCTTTTCAGAAGCCTTCGACTAAGCTCGGAGGAAAACTATTACATCATTGACGGGGATTTGAACGCCAAACATAGAGAATGTGGCAATAGAGTGCATAATGACAGGGGAACCCCACTGTATAACTGGTTGGCAGAGCACAATATTGAGTTCAAGCTAGATTTGCTTGCAACCGACAGATCATCGTATCCCAGAAGCGGGTCCTATCTGGATCTATTGCTAATCGACAAAAGACTAACGATACTAGACGTTGAAAGACGCACACGAACTGCTTAGCTACGATTGAATATGTTCACTGCGGACTCTTCGCGGCTATTCAGCGCCCGAACGAGGTGGGAGAACTAGGGGAATCTGTCCAGAGGTACCCTTATAATTATAATAAGGCCCGCTGGCCACGCTTCCCCAAGACTTTAGTCACAGAACTACGTTCGAGTGCGATCAATCCTCCGACGAACAGAAACCTGACAAACGAGGAGGTTGACATGCACGCCAGACAAATGGATGACGTAATCAAACGTACCATGGACAAGATCATTCCGAAGGTAGTACAAATCGATGACAGCGATGTTTATCGAAATGCTACCATCGATGCACTTCACGCGCACAAAAGTAGGCTGCTGTCAAGACTCAAACTCTTGTACAGGCGGTTCACAGACCCACAAAATCCGGAAGTCAGGGCACTGAAGTCGGAAATCAAGAACCTCCAACAATTAATACGTATCAATTATAGCTTGGCTATAAGCTTGCACTGGGGCAATAAAATCCGGGCTGTACGCTCTAATAAAATATTTCGGAGGAAACAGTTGCTAACTTCAGTTGGCATAGATCCAGATGGGGCAGTGCTAGACAATGACTTCTTTGTGGTTGAAGATCCTCAGGAGAAGGGGAAAGCAATCGGTGCTGTGTTCCAGCGAGTGTATACGGTTAACGAGGTTCGTAGGCCGAATCGCGAACTGGAGAACGAAGCCCTGCTGAACCACAACAATCTTCGTAATGAGATAAGACAATGGCGATCTGAGAACCCAGGTTTCACCAGGTTCAATGACGAATATATGGCAAATAGTGCCATCGCCAATGATGGAAATCACATCTTGATTTCTCAATAAGATCTCCAGGGTATCTTTAACTCGCCGAAGAAGAAAAAGACAGTGGGAATCGATGGTATACCTAATATTGTGCTTCGCCATCTTCCCCCGAAGCTGTGCAGATTCTCACAACATTGTTTAAAAATGCGCTGAGTAATGCGTATTACCCAAAACATTGAAAAACAGCTGTGGTGCAACCAATCCCTAAACGGGACAAAGGCAGATCAATCCCGACGAACCTTCGGTCGATCAGTTTTCTTCCTTGCATAAGCAAGGTTTTTGAAAAGATTGACATTCGAGTTCTGGAACAATGGATTAAGGAAAATAATTTCATACCGGACAACCAATTCGGATTCAAAGCGGGGCATGAAACCATACATGCCGCGTCTAAACTGGTGTCCGACGTTCAATGGAATAAAGACAAAAAGCAATGCACTTGCCTGATTGACGTGGAGAAAGCGTTCTACACCATTTGGTTGGAGGGCCTCGTCCTCAAGCTGGTCAGGCTAGGCACAAGTAAACCATTGCTATACATGATCTATGATATGATAACAGGTAGAAAGTTCGTCGTGAAAAGTGGCGATGTAACTTCTTTCACGGTCTTTGACATCAAAAACGGTCTGCAGCAGGGTGCGGTTGGTTCGCCGATCTTGTTTTCAATATTCACTGCAGATTTTATAGGTCAATGCCGCACTAAATATGACTATTTAGTGGCGTACAGGTCAGGTCCGAAGGTCGAAATAATAAATATCTTGTTGCAACGTGACTTCGAACAAATTCAGCGATTTTGCGACGAATGGAAGTTGATTATCAACTTCCTGAAGTGTGAAACTATCCTTTTCAGAACCCCGTTGTACATGACATCATGGGATACGCGCACAAACTGGTGTAACTTCGGCATTTTGAACCCACACGGGCGGCTGTTAGATGTGAAAAGTGTAGTCATATATCTTGGCATTTGGTTGGATCAGTATCTGTATTTTGACAAACATATAGATATTGCTCTGACGAAAGCTAAAATGGCCTTTGCTGTGGCAAGGGGTTTGTTTTACATCAGCCAACTTGATTCCAGGGTGCAGGTAATCTGCCACATGGCCTTCTTCCGGCCAATTATGACATACGGTTGTCCATTGTTGTTCAACGCGTGTCCTTCCCAGATGGAAAATATGAGGTTGCTTGGGAGACAGTGTCTTCGGTCATGTCTCCGGTTGTACCGTACACCCGAGTCTGAGTACAAGGAGTACTATCCCAACGAGGTCCTGTACAACGAGGCAAACTTGAACAGGATTGATAATTTTATTATTTAGCTGAACAGAAGGCATATTACAGGAGCTATGACTTCTTCTAACAGTCTCATCTTTGGTTCTTCCTACCCCAACGTAATGATCATGAGAGAGTGCGCCTTATCGGCTTTATTCCTCCCGATGCGTTCCTCTACCTCGACACAATTGGCCTTACACAGGATCCACACGGATGTCCTGTAATCTTCCATGTCGTACGCCGAACAGTGGATAGGCGACTCAATATGAACGGGATCTCGCTCGAAGTCACGAGGATCTTTTCCGGTTCAGTAGAGCGATATCTGCTCAAGATAGGAGAGAGTCTCCCAAAGAACGGCAATTTTACTGGTGGTTACACAAAAACCCGTCTCCGCCGCCGCTGGCTTTTCGAAATGACCCGGTAGTTGACCATGGTAGCATTTAAAGTAGTTATTAAGAAAAAAATTTAATAAAAAAAATTATAAAATAAGAAATCCAAAAAAGAAAAAAATAATTATAAAACAAAAAATCCAAAAAACATTTGTAAAACAAAAATCCAAAAAAAGGTGCACCACGGCGTATAAACTATATATGTTAAGCATATACATAACGTACACGCCATGGTGCACGCGTCCGTACTGTTACGGAGAGAGTTAAAATAGTTTTAAGTTTTATGTTAGGGTAAGTTAGGATAAGGTAGGTTAAGTAGTTAAATTAAGTTTAGCCAAGTTTTTTTCAGTTTTCTTGGTACATAAAAAATGAATAACAGTTTGTCGTCAAAGACTTAAAGAAAACACGTAGATTAAGCCGAAAGGCACATGTATAATGTAGATTAGATTAGAAATTTAGTTTTCCTTGCACAGTATTATACAGTATTATACAGTGCCCATCCAAACCTATATATATATATATAGATAACCATCAACCTCGGCTCGGCATACTGTGAGGGAGATGAGCCGGCGGTACCAACATCTCTACAACAACTGATGGAACACTGCAAATGTCTACTTATACCAATTTTAATTGAATGCGACGCCAACGCCCACAACTCCATCTGGGGGAGCAAAGACACAACCTAAGGGGTGAAGACCTGCTACAATTTATCTTAAGCTCAACACTTGCTACTTTTAATGTTGGGAAAGTGAGACCTTTCGTCACGAGGGTTGAGCCTCCGTGTCGTTGGATACTGTCGTGGTTCGTTGGATACTTCCCAGTTTCTGATTATCTGATATCACATTGACACCAGAAGAGCTCAGGCCCACTTTCTAGAGGTGGAACATGTTGTAGAGAACACAACAAAAGCTATCATAACAGCGTTTGAAGCATGTTGTCCAATAAGCAGGGATCTAAAGTTAAGAGATAAGGATGGTGGAGTAACATATTAAAGAATCTGCGGGCAAAAACACGCAAGCTGTTTAATGCGGTCAAGCAAATCGGAGACTGGGAAAGATACAAAAGGGCATAAACTTCCTAGGTCCAACTAAAGCATGGTAAGAGTGATATCTTTAGAAGCTTTAGAAGTGGGACAATTACAAATACAACTGTAGAATCCAGACTACAAAAAGCGCTGTCAAAAATTTCTGCTGAAAATGAAAAGTTGTAGACAACTACATAAGAGAAAACGTATTAGCTATATCTCCTCTGTATTACTGTCAACACGTGTACAGAGCAGGCAGATCAACAGAGCCTGCACTATACCGACTGACAGAAACTATCGAAAGTTCAATTGAAACAAAAGAAATAGTTGGATGTGTTTTCTTAGATATTGAAGGATCATTTCACAACACATTTCATGATGCAATTATTAGAGCTCTGGACAAGAAGAAAGTAAAACGAACAGTTTCGAAATGGATGTATGAACATCGAAGCACAAGAATCACCTACATCAGAAGGTATAATAAAACTCAACACAACAAGATAATGTTCTCCAGGAGGAGTATTATCTGTTGAATCTATATCCGCCAAGAACTACAATAGTTCCTTTCACAAGAAAACAAAAACTGGCACGACTAAAACTAATTAGTCTGTCAGGCACAATACTGACTCCAGTAGACGAGGTAAGATATCTAGGGGTTATCTTACCCAGTAAGCTCTGCGAAATCTGGAAAAGGCACATCGAAGACATCAATGTCGATTTGTAGAAGCTTATCGGGCAAATCCTGGGGTTGCAGTCCAAGCATCCTATAGCTATATAGTTAAATCGACAATTACATATGGTGCAATAGCATGGTTCAGAAGAACCAACCTGATCAGTGCAAGGGAGACACTCAACAAAGTTCAGAGGTTGGCATGCCTCTGTATAACAGGGCTGCCGCCATTTAGATGCAAGTGTAGCTGACTCCATTGCATCTTGTGCAGAATGTAAATAAAACAATCGGCACAATGAGAATGCCAAAAGAAGAGATAGGAAAATACAAGTGCAATACATCAAGACAGTTCGATGCACTAGTCAAACAGCCAGAACTTTCCGAATGATGACGCGATTTTTAAATTCAACTCCCAAAAGCAGTTTACCATTAAGCTCACCACCAAAAAAGACTTTAGCAATGACTAAATAGTCCAAAGACTGAGCAGCGATCCAGTGAAATGGTATATAGATAGATCAGGATCTGATGAAGGCACAGAGGCAGAAGTATTAAGACCCCGGACAAAGTACTACGAACCCATGGGCAAACGCACAAGCATCTTACAAGCAGAAGTCTACGCCATATAAAAATGCACAGCTCAATCTTTACAGGAATCTTACCAAGAGCACCATAGCAAATGTCGGACAGTCATGCCGCTATCCTGGCACTAGACTCCTAAATCATCAAATATAATCTCGTGTCGGAAAGTCTACAATAGCTTAAGAAACTAATCAGGAGTAACAGAGTAAAACTTCATTGGATACCTGGCCATATGCAGATAGAAGGCAATGAAATGGCCGACTCTTTCTCTAGAAAAGGAGCATCGGAACCTTTTGTAGGCCCCGAACCCTTCTGTGCCGTAGGAGTTCACGTCCTGAGAGAAAAGTTCACGGAACTAGAGAGAAGAAACCGGGCAGATACCTGGAATAACGCTAATGGCATGAAGCAGGCCAAGAAAGTCTTCTGTCAACATAAGTGGGAAGTGGTTTGTGTCATGGTGCGGAATGAGAAAGAGTAATCTCCGTATTCTAACACGGCACTGTAGACTCACGGAGCGCTTTAGAAACATCAGCAGAAAGTCGCTGCCAATTCTGCGGAGAATCTTATGAAATTTCAGAACATATGCTGGGATTTTGCGAGCCACTTGCTACAAAAGACAAAGATATTTAGGAAGGCGTCTAATATCAGAGGAAGAATTGAAGTCACTAAAACCAGCTCTCATTCTTAAATTTCTAACCCAAACTGGCTTAGAGAGAAAACTCTAGGACAGATAACCCTCAATACAACTCTGAAAAGAACTGCATGAGAGCGGAGCTCTTAAGAAAGCAAAAGTATGCATAGGGAGCACAATATATCTATAGGTCTCGGCACATTGACATTTCTGTCATTATTTGAAAAAGTCAGTTTTATAGTTGCTCCAAATAAAAGTTTGAAATTGTTATTTTAAAGTTGTTTATTTAAACTTAATTAGTCACAAAAGTTATCTGAAATACTTTCGAATTGAAAAGACCTTAATTGATGTGTGAGTTCAACTTCTATCAGTGTAAATTCTTAATTATAAATTGCTTGAGTGCTACTGCCATATATATATACATTCCTTACCGCAATCTATATGTCCGCGGACAATAAAAGAAAACTCAGTCAAATATCGCCCGAGTCATTTAGTATCCATAAAAAACATCAATTGCAGCAAAAAATGTCCGAAGACCTTGTTGCCACTATGACAAAATCAGACTTATGTGAATTGTTTAATAATCTTATCGACATAAAGATTAAAAACATTGCAACTAAATCGGATCTTGAAGTCATCGCCAATGTAAACAAACAACTCATGGAGAAGAATTTGGAGTTAGCTGCGAAGGTATGCAGTTTGGAAAAAATATACGAAATGTTGGAGTACCAAATGGAAGAATTGCAAAAAAGAAACACTGAAAATAATCTCATGATACGAGTATCGCCACAGGAAGGCAGAACGGAAAAAGACATTGTAAAAGACATTTGTTCAACATTGATTCAACCGGCACCATGCATCGATGAGCATCAAATTAGAGAAATCAAATCTTTTAACAACAAATCTAAAAATTTCATCGTGAAACTGGAATCCAAGCAACAAGTGATTGCAGCACTGAAGTCGTCAACGAAACTGCGAAACACGGGAGTTAACATCGCAAAAGATCTGCCAACAACAGTCCGGCACAAACGCAATGCACTGCTGAGGATTCGCAAAATCTGACTGCTGTCAATCCTAACATAAAAGTTTTCGTTCGAGATGATAAAATGTTTATAGAAAACAATGTTTTTCTTTGGAGCTCATCCTTGGGTATCATACACAACAATTCTAATGGAATTCAAAAATTAGGTTCTATTTACAATGTTGATCTAAGCAAACAGCTGTGTTTTGACGTAAAGACACTCGTGCCCGAATCCGGAGCTGTCAATCAAGGAGCGACATCTTCAATTCACTTCAGAAAGCATTTAGCAGTGACATCAACTAAATCATGTAATTCAGAATAGGGTAAACCTGCCGTCTGCCGTAATAAATTATAATTAGTTAATTTAAGTAAATCAAATCCTAAAATAAAAATATTGAGTTATAATATATTAGGTCTTAAAAACAAGTCCATTTTTGTAAATTTCTATGAGTTCTTAAATAGTTATGATATAGTGTTTCTATATGAAACTCTTTTAGTAGAGGATGATTTCAAGTTATATGTTCACCAATTTAAGAATTTTGAATTTGTTTGGATACCAGCCATAAAACAAAGCACAAGAGGCAGAGCAAGTGGAGGATGTTTTCTTGGGTTCAAAAAGAGTTTAAAAAACATTAAATGCAAGTTCGAAACCGTAGATGAAGTAAAAATCTTAAAAATCATTTTAAATTCAATCAAATTTATAATATTGAAAACATATATTATTTATAACCATTGGGAAAGAGATTTTAGAAAATTATATAATATATTAGAACACAGCAGCTACGACAACATAATCATTATTGGAGATCTAAATGCTCGAATAGGAAAAGAAGAAGGAAGAGAAAATCGACTTGCAGGAAAAGTAAGGAACTCGAAGGATTCTACTACAAATTCTAGAAGGTCAAAACTGTTGGAATTATGCAATTCTTTTGGATTTCACATTATGAATGGGGTAAGTGGCGGGGATAAATTTGGTGAACTTACATACATAGGTCAGCAAGGGTGCTCAGTAATCGACTACTGCTTAATAAGAGGCGAATGGATCTCCATAGTTACAAGAGTGGAAATTCTATGCAAACAATACTCGGATCACTTACCTATCTTAGCAGAGTTCGCAATTTCGCCACTCGCTGATGTGGAAACAATCAGTATCCTGCCTCCACCAAAATTGAAGTGGAAACATTCTAATGGAACCGAGTACAGAAGCAATTTGGATCGCAATTTGAACAATGAACAGCTGAACATGAGTGAGATTGAAAATGTAGTAAAAAAAATCCTATCCTACAAGCACGCAACGTTTTAAAAAGATATTGATGTACAAAGAGAAATGGTTCGATAAAGAGTGTGAAATAGCTAGACAAAAAACATTTGGATGTCTTTAGGTGTTTCGTATATATAGTAATAGTATTTTTAAAGATCTTTATAATAAAACCAACATGGCATTTAAAAGGTTATGTTAAGTAAAAAAGAAACAATTCTATGAAAAACAGGCTCTTTCACTTACATGTTGTAGGAATACAAAAGAATTTTGGGCGGCGATTAACAAATTCAATGGCAATGACAATGCCACGAATAAGTGATGAGTTAAATGCACACTCTTTAAGGAACCATTTTCAAAGCTTACTTAATCCGATGAGCAGCTCGTTGCCGACTTACTATTCGGTTCCTTTAAATCAAAACGAATTACTTGACACACCATTCTCCAGTGTTGAAGTTCATTCTGTCCTGAGTAATCTATATGATCATAAATCGTCAGGTCCGGATGGGATTCCTATAGAACTATTTAAATACGCTACAGATAAACTCAAGGAAAAAATTGATATCAACATTTAATTAAATATTGAACGCAGGAATTATACCACGACAACTTAAAGAAGCAATAATATTCCCCATACATAAAAAGGGAAATATAACCGACCCGGCCAATTACCGAGGGATATCCCTGCTCAACACATCTTACAAAGTGTTCGCCAAACTTTTAAGCAACCGAATAGCTCGATGGATTGAAAGTCAAAAACTTATCCGTGAAAATCAAGTTCAGGATATTCAACCGTAGACAATATTTTTGTGTTGCGGAACACTGCGGGCTCATTCTTAGAACAAAAAAAGAAATTCTTCGCTTTCTTCGTGGATTTCAAGGCAGCTTTTGATACGGTCGATCGGAGAGCTCTATTCTACAAACTTTACACCATCGGAATGAGTTTCAAATTGGGAAGAGTTCTTGAAAATATGTATGAGGGTAACCGCGCAGCAGTTTGGTGTGGGTCAGATGTTTCAGAATGGTTTGAGACCAATATGGGACTAAGACAAGGATGCCCTTTAAGCCCTCAACTGTTTTCCTTGTATATCAATGACTTAACGGACTTTCTACCAGGCGGAATTGAGTTTGCTGGGGTGGCAATAAAAACGCTTCTGTTTGCTGATGATGTGATTTTACTAGCGAATTCAGCCGAAATGCTGCAACTGATGATAAACTCTCTATATGTATTGTCTAAGGTGGAACTTAACGGTTAACCTATTTAAATCAAAAGTGATAATTTTCAAACAGGGAGGTGGTAGACTGTGTCGAAATGGAAGTTGGCACTACAACGGCGAACCAATTGAAGTGGTGAAAAAGTACAAATACCTTGGAGTGACAATCACTAATAACCTCAACATGGATTTTCACTTGAAGGACAAACTTATTAAGGCGAAAAGTGCTATATGTGCTACCTGGAAATGGTGTTTCTCAAATAATCTGGTTGATCATAGTGTTAAATATAAAGTCTTCGTTGGTGTTGCAGAATCGGTGTTGATGTACGCAGCTCAATCTTGGGGACATACGCAATATGAGACTGTAGAACAACTTCTAAGATATTAAATCAAACGAACCTTTGGTTTACGACGCCTAACTATATGGTAATAATAGAAACAGGAATATTGCCATTATTCGTCAAGACACTGAAGCTGCATATTGATTATATATTGAAAGTTCTTGAGATGCCTGATGAAAGACTGAACAAATTGTCGCTATGAAAACAATACAAAAAAGAAATCTTTGGTTTAGGAAACTGGAAGAGCTTGCAGGTTACTGTTGGATGCAATTCCATTTCACGACGACTAACCCCAGGTTATTAAAAGTTATGCTCTACGAACTTATCTCCAAAGTAGACGAACAATATAGAAAAGATTGTATTAATATGGCTACATCCTCCGTACATCGATCAACATACAGTTGCCTCAATCATAATTTATGTGAACGAAATTATTTCAATAACAGTAACAGTCAAGAACTCATATCTACCATTTTCAAGATGAGAGGAGAACTCGTTAATTTAATCGTCCCGACTTGCCGATATACTGCAGTCTTTGCAACCTATCAGAGAGAAAAGATATTGTGCATTTTATTGGTAGATGTCCAGTCCTTAAGGAATTGCGCAGATTTTATCTAGGTAGTAATATTAAATCGGTATCTGAGGTCAGAGACCTTTTAAATTGCGATTGTGATATAAAACTAAATATAGAAAATCAAATATAGAAAAAATATTATAAATGAAGAGTTTTGAAATTCATAAGCGAAAGCTACATATGTGAATACATGTATATTAACTTGTTATATGTACTTTATAATTATTCGATAACAAACTTATTTCTTTTTTGATTATTATATTAATGTCAATCAGGCAGACGGCAAAAGCCATGCTCGTACGATTTATGTAAGAAAAACAAAACCACAACTTGTAATGATGAATAGGTACAAGAAATCTATCTCTATCTCCATCTATCTATCTCGGCTCAATTAATTAACAATAATGTCACAAAATAAAGTCCACAATCAATTCGGAAGAGCCTTTAACTTCAAAGCGCAATCTATTCGCGAAATTGGCCATAAATATCGGCACTACTTCTGTTGCACTTCTTGCAATCAGCAGTCATCTTTAGAGAGGATACTTTGTTTAGAAGGCCATCTTTAGGTAGAGTTGCAAACTGCGGTGAGTATAATATACAAGAAGATAGAAATAAACGTTTCAATTTCGACGTTTGAGTTTCTTATTTGCCGAGACCAGAAGATATTATTTCGCTCACCACCACGAAGCAGTCCACGAAACCACGGCTTGGTACCTATAGTGGCTACTAATTTAGCAGCTGAAGTAAGTAGAGCGGGCACAGCTTGAATATATAAAAGCCATACCCCAGCCACTGCATCTACAGCGCCTCCTGCTCCCATTCCTCCAGCCGTGCTAACTGAATTGGGTATGCATCGTCCACCGCCACAACCACCACAGTTCCTGCTTCTACAGATGGTTCTGCGGACCGCGTGTACATTCTTTCAGTTCAAGAACAGGAGTCCAGTTGGGAAATTGTCACCTGTGGTGTAATATTCTGCTCTTGCATCAGCTTATCACACGGGTACCACTGTCAGTCAAATTTTGTTAAGTCTCTTTTTTCGCAAGGTAAATAGAAATGGCCACCAAAGGTTCGGTACCCCGGTAGGAAAAAGTCTGCATGGGAAAAATCAACAGAGTACGGAGTCCTCATCTGTGGTAAAGCACCAACACCACTTGCTTACATCGAATAAGCAACGGACACACAAACAATCGAAAAAAGAGAACGCGAGAGTACGAAAGGCGACTCAGTAATATTCTCCCAAATTTACCGGAGTCGCCGTACCTTCCTAAGCACATAGAAGCAGACAACAGAAGAAAACATGAAATAATGCGGGGATGATGAAACGCAACAAGAAAAAATAAATCCACAAACATTACTAATATAGACCTTATATCAAAGTACAGCAAAACGAAAGAAACGTATAATACACAAATTAAATTTACTTTTTGTTAAAATTTAAAAAAAAAAATTATTTTTTATTTATGGCTCTATCGGGCAGAGCTTTCCCTTACAAATGCTACGATACAACTCAACTTCTATTTTTCCTACACTACCTTAAATACTAATAATGTGCTGACACATCTCCTGTCTGCAGTCTGCGGATGTTCCCTCTGTTGCCTGTGGCTGCGCGTGCATGATGGAATGCGGGCATCTCCAGTATCGTCTGTGCACGAAGTTTGCTGACGTTGTCATCGCGGGACCGAATACAATTTGTTACGTTAATACCTCCGCTCTTAAATGCTAACGCCCTCATTGGCAAAAGAAAATCAAAACAGTGGAATTTGAGTTATACGAGATATCTTCGATATTGGTTTATTTTCTTCGATATTCTGCGAAGGTCTCGATTCTGTCATGGTTTCTTCTACTGCTTCTTGGTGGATTTGCAGCATTGGTTTGACTTTCCTCTGCTTTCATCGCCTATATGTCAGATACAAAAATTATATTATTATTACTCTTTATATGAAGATATTCATCATAAATCGTGTTGTATTTCTTCCTTCTAGGACCTCGATCGTTCTTGTATTCCTGGCGTTAATTTCTTTTATCATTTCCAATGACAGATGTTCGTGGGTTGAGTAAGGTGGGGAGTTTATTCGGACTATAGCTGGTAATGGATTTGTATTCGATATTTCCTTTGAGGTGTAGGTCTGGTTGGCGATTATCACCGAGGTGTTGTGGTAATGGATGAGATAAGTCCCGTTCAGATTAAATGTGTTACCAACAGACTGTACTGGGCCATTAAAGTTGATCAGGAACAGCGTGTCTGGAAGGATGTTTTCAACCTGGGAATATGTTGACTGTTGATTCTCGTGCAGTTTCCTGGTTTGCTTTTCAGAAGATGTCTTATACAGGTGTCGTTACTTAAATTTATTATATTATTTCTAGTACATATTGTAAAATTATTCCAACTTTTACATTGATTCTTTATTCCAAAAATTGATTATATTAATTGTATCATTGATCTTAACAGATTTAATTAATAGGCTTTTACAATTTTCCTTATACGTTAAGGGTAGATTAATTATATATAACATTGATGAGCCATTTGTGGCTATTTTGGCCTCTGCGAATTCTATTGCTTCGTCGTATAGATATATATCGGGTATATTTTCGTTTTCAAAGTGATTTTTAATAACACACATTTCTTTACTGGATAATATAAACGAATTAATGATATTATTTTTTGCCCAATTAATGGCGTGTTCGATGTTTACAATTTCTTCCTTAAATAATGGCGATTTCCACCCTTAGTTTTAGTATGGCATTATTTTTAACATTTTCAATATTGTTTACGTCGGTACTTTTTAATAGTTTATTTGTTATATTTCTTAACTCTTCTATTTTATCTAGTGTTAACCTGTTTAAAATTACTTGATCGTTATTACTTCTCAAGACGTTATTAATTTTACTCTTGATTATTTCGAAATCTGAATGATCGGGACTGCCGGCTACCCACTTCCAAGCACTGCCCATACAATTTAAGGATCTTTTAGTTCGTTTTGTCCTAGGAAAAAGTCTGTCCAAATGATTTTTAAGTAACTGTATGTCGTATGATAAGAAGGGATACAACGAATGGTTTGGCTCTACTTCGGTTTAATGTTCTGAAGATAGTCGATAGTCATCCTGTATTGTTCCATTTCTATTACGTGAATAAGTCTAAACGTTCCGGTCTGTAGTTTGGCTAATCCTGTTTCTATTGTTACGAGTTGGGAGTTGGAATAGTCGAGTAATTACGTTTCCATTTTAGCGTAATGTAAAAGTAACCTGTAAAAGAGTAAAGTCAGTTTCGTATATGAGATTTATGGACTATTATGATTTTATGGCGGTAGTATGACGGTAGTATGTCTATTTTCTTTGACTGGACTATTATGATTTTATGGCGGTAGTATGACGGTAGTATGTCTATTTTCTTTGACTGGTCCTTCAGCCTAGCTTCACATAAATGACGTGGCCTGGGGTATATTGTTTAATATCGTGTCTTTTTTTATTGTGATAATCTAATTCACTTATTTGTTTCTTCTTAAGACGTTGGATATTTGATTGCCTAGTCCTCTCGTAATCGTTAGGACCAAATGCTACAATTCGACCAAAGAACAAATCGACTGGCTTTTCGCCAGTGGTAGAATGAATACTGTGGTTCTACTCGTTTAGGGATCTTGCAAGCAGTACTTCAAAATTTCGTTGGGTACCATCTTCTTTTACACACCGCATGATTTCAGTCAATGTGGAGTAAAAGAGCTCCACTTGACCGTTCGCTTTGCTTCTATAGGGCGGAACGCTATAGACGTCTATATTAAGCTCGTCTCTCATCATGAAGAGAATTGAGGATGAAATTATAGCTGGCTCGTTGTCCAGAACGATAGCTTTTGGAACACCGAAAAAGAAAAGAAAGTCTCGTAAAGGTCTTCTCACGTCCTCCACTGCTCTGCTTTTCAATATTTTTACCTGCGCGTATTTGGTAAATTTATCACGTACCGTTAAGACACATTTTTTCTCGGTGTAAAAAAATATCAATGTGAATTGTATGACCTGGGAAAGTACGAATTGGCGTTTCATTTAGTTTCGGTTGGTTAGGGTATCTTTCGTATTTGTTTTTTTTTTCTTTTGCATATAGAACAAATTTTAGTAATTCTTTTAATTTTATTCACCATGGAAGGAAAATAGTATTTTGCTAAAATTTGGGATCTGTTCTCGACATTATTTCTGTGGGCTCGCTCATGTGTTTCTATAATGATGGCCTCCTGGTCTTGTTCGTGTAAAACGTCTTCAACGAATATCTTTGAGAATCTTATTTTATAACCGTTAAGGTTATAAATGCCCATTATTCTTTCTTCAGTTTTTATGCAGTTAATAATGCAAGTATTAAGTATTTCTTTAAGAATTTTCAACAAGTTTTCACTTGTATAATGTGGTTCTGTAATTAAGTGGCGGTGATATCCAAGGAAAACAATTTTGTTTTATTTTTATTAATTATGACTAGAGCTTTCACCTATTGCCAGGAATATTTGATTTTTATAAGCGTTTATTGGTATCTCTACACTTGTTATTAGGTTTTCAGATGAGCTTTCTTGGCTATGTATCGTCGAAGTCATGGTATTAATGTCAGCAACGGGAGGCTTCCTGGAGAGCGCATCGGCAACTACATTGGCCTTACATGGTTTGTAGTGCATCTCATAATTATATTCTTCAAGTATAGCCTTCCATCTTTTCATTTTGGCATTATTATTTCTGTTACTTAGCAAGTATGTCAACGGCTGATGATCGGTATAAATTACAACTCTGGCGGGACCGTAAACTTAATTTCGGAGTTGAGTTTCATGCCCATATTATTGCCAGCATTTCTTTTTCATTCGTGGCATAGTTTTCCTCAGTTTGGTTTAGAGTCTTTGAGATAAACATTATGGGTTTTCCTTCTTGTGCTAGCACAGCTCCGATCGCGAAGTTTGATGAATCAGTCGTTAACAAACCTACGATAGTATCCCGATAGTCCAAGGTAAGATCGAAGATCTTTAACATTCTTCGGGTAGCGAAAATTTAGTATCGCTTCTAGTTTTGCGATATTTGTTCGCATACCGTTAGCTGAGACGATGAATCCTAGGAATTCCACCTCTTGTTTAAAGAAATCACACTTGTCCAAGTGAACTTCCATGTTCGCTTGTTCAAGTGTTTTGAATAGTGTCTGGATGTTTTTTATATGTTCGGCCTTATTTTTGCTGAAGACGATAATGTCATCAATGTATATAAAGCATTTCTTGCCGATGTGGTATCGAAGGACGTCATCCAATGATCTCTGAAATATTGAAACATATTTTAGGCCAAAAGGTAACCTTGTGAACTCGTACTTTGCGTTGTTGATAGAAAACGCTGTTTTTTCAATGTCAGATTCCCTTAGAGGAATCTGATGAAAACCGCTTTTCAAGTCAAGTACGGTGAACCATTTACTTTGGTCTAACTGGGAGAGAACCTCGTTGATTTCTGATATCGGGTATCGATCGGGTATAGTGACTATAATCGATAACGAGCCGATACTTTCTCTTGCCAGTTTACCTTTTTAGGTACTATCCATACAGGGGAATTGTATGGAGACCTGGATGGTCTTATAATTTCATCGTGAAGCAGTTTTTGGATGTGGTTTTCTACTTCGTCCTTCAGCGCCATTGTATATGGGTAAAACTTTGTATAAACAAGTCTATCGCTTGTAGTTCTTATTTCACCCCTGACTTTTGTTGTGAATGATAATTTTTCATCAGGTTCTAGGAAAAGGTTTGGAAAATTTTGAATTAAGAGAATGCCTATCTTCAGTATTTAGGTGGTTAGTTCTAACATTAATATTATTGACATCTTGAGTTGTCTGTATTTATTTTATCTCGTATGGCCATGTAATCTTTGTGTGTGTGAATGACTGCAGAAAGTTCTTTAAGAGTATCGTGTCCAAGGATTCCGTGGAACGATTTCAAAGTGGGAAGTAAATAGAATTTGATTTTTTCTTGTAGTCCGAAAATATTGATAAAAGAATGATGACTGACTTTAACTTTGCCGCCTACAGAGTAAGTGAATAATGGTTGTTCATTTGAAATAGGGTTTCGGAAAAGAGAGGGCTGTACGTAGTTCTTACTAGATCCCGTATCGATTAGGAATCTGTAGATAACGTTATTCTCCGCTCTGCACTCGAAGTACGGCAGCGAAGAGGTCGTTAATCTAAAAAACTAATATCGGAAAAGTCATTAACGTCTTCCTGATACGAGGCGTCAGCGCACTGTGGCTCAGAGTACTCGTATGAATGTGTGTTACTGTCCATGTTTGATATCTCCATTGTCTAAACATATTTTTTTTATCTCGGGCGTGTTCGAGCTCCCTACGTCGGATTCAGGATTTGATTGTATGTCCGTGTAGAAGGTGTACTGCTGCGGACCCGATGAGTCATGTTGTTCGTGTTGAGCTCTTGGCTGAAAAGATTGTCGAAATCCTTGAGATGGTCTAGTCTGGAAAGATCCCCTTGGCTATGCTTCTGTTTTTATCCTTAAATTCTGAGAAAGTTTATTTATTGATGGATTGTGATGATTGTTGACATAGTTTGCCCTAAAGTTCTGATTCTCCAACTTTAGGCAAAGGTGGAGAGCCTGGGACAAATCAACACGTTCTCTGATACCAAGTAACCTTGGCAGATCACCTCTGAGTCACCTTATAAAAGTATATAACGCTTTGTCTCGATATGTTTGTTTTAGTATGGACATGGCCTCGACGCCAATATCCATAGAGGACAATCGATCGATTATTAGAGACAGATGAGAACAAACGTTCCGATAAAAATCTTGAACGCTTCTTCCTCCCTGTACCAATGTTGACATTTGGTACTCGAGTGTGGTTAGATCGCGTTTGTCAGCGTATTGCATGACAAGGCATTTCGAGATACTTCTCCAATTGAGTGGAGTGTTAAGTGATTCTAATGCAACGTCTGCATTGCCGATAATTTTGTTCCTAATTACACTCAAGATTGCGTAATACTTATGAGTGCCAATGATTGATTCGTAAATTTCTAAGACCCTCTCGACGCTCTTTCTCCAGGAGTTGAACTCCCCTGGCACTATATCAGGGACTCTATCAAAGTCAGATAAGTCATTCCTATATTCGGGATATATCGTGTCATCACTGGCCTGTATTTGGTCAGCGTTAAGGTTAAGTGCGTTTTGCACGAGAGATTGCCCTTGTTCCCTGAGAACTCGGCTAATAATAGAGGATATAAGTGACTCGAATTCGGGGGTGGTACGTACGTCTTGAGTAGTGTTTGTAGAGGTTGATTTAGATGAAACGGATCTGGGGGCGGTTTTTTCACGGGCTGCTTTCGAAGTGGAAGGCCGGGCCGGGGTTGCATTTTGAAAGATTTTTCAGGCAGCTTGAGTCTTCCCCAACTTGTTCTTGTTGAGCGTTTGATCTTAGTAATCGATCTGTAGACATTTTCGCGGTTAATGAATACCGTATCAGAAATAGCGGATTTCACTTGATTTTAAACAGATTAACACTGATTATCAAGTTCGTATTCTAGTATCGAATAATTTACTTGTTATTATTTTTCCTTATATGGATCTTTGTAAAATCTTATTCTGGTCTGAATTAGTACAAATATAGCCTAAATTCTAGTAGGAATTTTATAAATTCTTATTCTCTGGTTAGATCAATTATAAATTCAATTCTTTATCTTTGCATAAGGTTAGGAAATATAAATTTAATTCTTTTATCTTTGCTTAAATCTAGGCTTACAGGAACATAATGTAGTGGATCATCCGCGGGTGTTTGGGTTGGTTGATCTCGTGGTGCGGCTATTTTTTGAAACTACCGTTTTGCTCACGGCGTCAGGGTCTTCACTGTACACTGTGGGCTACTCCGGGGCCCTTTAGATTGTTCCACCACTCGCGAGATTGGAAAAAATAACGACTTTTTCGAGAATTTTTGACCGGCGGCTACTTGAGGCGACTTACTGGTTTTACTTTTTTCCTCGGAAGCGCGGCGGCTACTTGAGGCGACTGGCTTTTATTATTTACTTTTTGTTAAAACTTAAAAAAAATTATTTTTTTATTTATGGGTCTATCTGGCAGAGCTTTCCCTTACAAATGCTACGATACAACTCAACTTCTATTTTTCCTACACTACCTTACATACTAATAATGTGCTGACACATCTCCTGTCTGCAGTCTGCGGATGTTCCCTCTGTTGCCTGTGGCTGCGCGTACATGATGGAATGCGGGCATCTCCGGTATCGTCTGTGCACGAAGTTACACATTTTGCTGACGTTGTCATCGCGGGACCGAATACAATTTGTTACGTTAACTCACATACTTCATAACTAACGATAACAGTTTCGATAGTAATAACAACCAAGCACAAAATAATAAAATTTAGAATGAGGAAAGACTAAGATCACTAAACACTGCATACCAGCGGGGTGATATAAATGTTAGGGTAAGATGGCTTCAAATGAATTTAGAAAAACCCTATGAAACCCTATATATAAATATATATATAAAAATTTGTTTTACAAAGGGGGTAATAAAGGAACGAACACAACAAGTGTGGTATGTGAAATCATAACAACACCCAACGAACAAATTAAGTCTAGCGTGAGAGCATCCTAACACAGAACAAATTGACTGCCAATAATAAGAGAAAAGTATGAAAAGAACATGAATAGAAGATCACACATTAAGACCGCGAAAGAAAGAAGTCGTTTCATTTCAGACTGTGTGCCCTAAAAATCAGAAGAGGGATAACAGCCTAATAAAGTGAAAAACTTAAAAGAAAAAAAAAACTGAAATTATTCACGATAATGGCAGATATTCAAAAATATAAGAGTGAGTCAGTTGAAATTATGGACAGACAATCGGGATGAAAATGACAAGCAACAACAGTGAACTAGTGCTACTGTTACTTTCCATCCCCCAAGTAGAACGGAGCCAGTTCCTCCAGACGACGACGATTTTACCGTTGCGCCAAGCCAATGGATGATGATGAGAGCAACACACAGGAACGTGAGGATGGAAACGACAATGAGCGAGCAGAAGAGAGAGAGAGGGATGATGACGGAAATTATGAGTGCCAAAACGAAGCGGAAGATAGTTGCAGGGCAATGAGTAACGGTGAGTGGAAAATAATGAAAAGAGGACTACATCTTTTAAAGAGCCATTTCTCTCGCTTAAAGAAAAGAAGAATGATTTGTTAAGGAAAGAACATGAGTGGATGAAGAAGGGAAAGAACGATTGCGGACAGGCAGAGGTGAGGCGGTAAAGATGTGTAAAGGTATGTCTGCGAATTTAGTGGATATATAATACAAATAAATTGAACGATAATAACATGAGAGTAATAATCTCGTTACGTTTGAAGGAGAGAGTTGGTTTCATTCAAGGGAGGATTTAACAGTTGTCCCCTTTGAAAGATTGGCGAGTGAAATAAGAGGAGTTTTTGACGATCGTCCAAGCAAATTAACAATGAAAATTTTAATCCAGTATTTACCAAATCCGAATATTACAAAAAAAAAATTATTTTGGGACACCAACTAATGATCGATGAGGAAGAAATGGTGGCCAACATAATTGAATGGAATTCCAAATGAAACATTGTGCTCAAATGCAATGTTACAATGTTTCGCGAATATGCATCATTTGTTGAAGGCGTTCAAGATGTTCAAGCTACCAACGATCTGATGGAAATGATGAAAAGCGAGAATTGGGAGCATGTTACGTGTGTGATGAGATGGGATACCATCCCGGCCAATGTCCAAAGAAGAAGCCACTGCGGCATGTCAATTATGTCGGTCAGGATGCTGATCAAGAATTAGTAAAAAATTTGATATTATATATATATAAACGATATTAATTTAAATTTCAAGTTAGACACACTATTAGACACCGGCAGTTCAGTCAGCCTCATCAGTTCCAAATGTTCCAAATGAATTCAAAAACTAAGTTAACGTTATAAACAGGTTTAGTTATCTAATTGATATAAATAGAAGTCTTCTTTCGGTAATTGGCAATATTTGATGTAGTGTCATTTTTGACGAAGATAATATTAAAACAAATTTATTGATAGTTACAGACGAAACTATGCAAAACTCAATTACATTAAGGCGAGATTTTAGCACTAAAGCTATATTGTGCTTAAGAAAATTAACAACCAACATTGATTTACCATTGATTGATGAATGTAATAAAGCATTTGTAAATTTAATGAACATTGAAGTAGGTAAAGAAAATAAGCTTAAGGATTATAGCATATATGATAATGAGCATAAAATCAAATGAAGTTTTAGATTTGATAAAGAATGATGAAGTGAAATTTGTAACTAGAGACAGATTTGCAAAAATATTCCAAAAAGATTACTTGTGTCAAACGAAGTTAATATTAAATGACGAAAAGTCCTTCCACAGTCCTCCGCGGAGAAAGAACAGGTATAGTTCATCTTGGATGATTTTCTAGAAAAATAATTATTCGGCCAAGCCGGTCAGAGTATTCATCAGCGGTAGGTTTGATAAGGAAGAAGACAGGTGAAATAGGATAATGCCTGGCCTATGGAACACCAAATAAAGTCACACAAAGGGATAATAACCCAAATCCCATTTATAGATGATCTTCTAGGCGGGTATTCGGAATATTCGCATTGCTAGATTAGAAGAGCGCGATCCATCATATCCATATGAGTGAAAAATGTGTTAAAACATTTCCCCGAGACCCCGGTGCATCAATATGAGTACACCAAAATGCCTATGGATTGAAGAATGCACCTTCAGAATTCCAACGGTATGTTAACAGAGGGTTTGAGGATTTATTAAGGAAAGGAATAGTGAAGATATACATTGACGATAACCGAGTCGGAAGAGGAGTACCAAATGGAAGAATTGCGAAAAAGAAACACTGAAAATAATCTCATGATACGAGTATCGCCACAGGAAGGCAGAACGGAAAAAGACATTGTAAAAGACATTTGTTCAACATTGATTCAACCGGCACCATGCATCGATGAGCATCAAATTAGAGAAATCAAATCTTTTAACAACAAATCTAAAAATTTCATCGTGAAACTGGAATCCAAGCAACAAGTGATTGCAGCACTGAAGTCGTCAACGAAACTGCGAAACACGGGAGTTAACATCGCAAAAGATCTGCCAACAACAGTCCGGCACAAACGCAATGCACTGCTGAGGATTCGCAAAATCTGACTGCTGTCAATCCTAACATAAAAGTTTTCGTTCGAGATGATAAAATGTTTATAGAAAACAATGTTTTTCTTTGGAGCTCATCCTTGGGTATCATACACAACAATTCTAATGGAATTCAAAAATTAGGTTCTATTTACAATGTTGATCTAAGCAAACAGCTGTGTTTTGACGTAAAGACACTCGTGCCCGAATCCGGAGCTGTCAATCAAGGAGCGACATCTTCAATTCACTTCAGAAAGCATTTAGCAGTGACATCAACTAAATCATGTAATTCAGAATAGGGTAAACCTGCCGTCTGCCGTAATAAATTATAATTAGTTAATTTAAGTAAATCAAATCCTAAAATAAAAATATTGAGTTATAATATATTAGGTCTTAAAAACAAGTCCATTTTTGTAAATTTCTATGAGTTCTTAAATAGTTATGATATAGTGTTTCTATATGAAACTCTTTTAGTAGAGGATGATTTCAAGTTATATGTTCACCAATTTAAGAATTTTGAATTTGTTTGGATACCAGCCATAAAACAAAGCACAAGAGGCAGAGCAAGTGGAGGGATGTTTTCTTGGGTTCAAAAAGAGTTTAAAAAACATTAAATGCAAGTTCGAAACCGTAGATGAAGTAAAAATCTTAAAAATCATTTTAAATTCAATCAAATTTATAATATTGAAAACATATATTATTTATAACCATTGGGAAAGAGATTTTAGAAAATTATATAATATATTAGAACACAGCAGCTACGACAACATAATCATTATTGGAGATCTAAATGCTCGAATAGGAAAAGAAGAAGGAAGAGAAAATCGACTTGCAGGAAAAGTAAGGAACTCGAAGGAGTCTACTACAAATTCTAGAAGGTCAAAACTGTTGGAATTATGCAATTCTTTTGGATTTCACATTATGAATGGGGTAAGTGGCGGGGATAAATTTGGTGAACTTACATACATAGGTCAGCAAGGGTGCTCAGTAATCGACTACTGCTTAATAAGAGGCGAATGGATCTCCATAGTTACAAGAGTGGAAATTCTATGCAAACAATACTCGGATCACTTACCTATCTTAGCAGAGTTCGCAATTTCGCCACTCGCTGATGTGGAAACAATCAGTATCCTGCCTCCACCAAAATTGAAGTGGAAACATTCTAATGGAACCGAGTACAGAAGCAATTTGGATCGCAATTTGAACAATGAACAGCTGAACATGAGTGAGATTGAAAATGTAGTAAAAAAAATCCTATCCTACAAGCACGCAACGTTTTAAAAAGATATTGATGTACAAAGAGAAATGGTTCGATAAAGAGTGTGAAATAGCTAGACAAAAAACATTTGGATGTCTTAAGGTGTTTCGTATATATAGTAATAGTATTTTTAAAGATCTTTATAATAAAACCAACATGGCATTTAAAAGGTTATGTTAAGTAAAAAAGAAACAATTCTATGAAAAACAGGCTCTTTCACTTACATGTTGTAGGAATACAAAAGAATTTTGGGCGGCGATTAACAAATTCAATGGCAATGACAATGCCACGAATAAGTGTTGAGTTAAATGCACACTCTTTAAGGAACCATTTTCAAAGCTTACTTAATCCGATGAGCAGCTCGTTGCCGACTTACTATTCGGTTCCTTTAAATCAAAACGAATTACTTGACACACCATTCTCCAGTGTTGAAGTTCATTCTGTCCTGAGTAATCTATATGATCATAAATCGTCAGGTCCGGATGGGATTCCTATAGAACTATTTAAATACGCTACAGATAAACTCAAGGACAAATTGATATCAACATTTAATTAAATATTGAACGCAGGAATTATACCACGACAACTTAAAGAAGCAATAATATTCCCCATACATAAAAAGGGAAATATAACCGACCCGGCCAATTACCGAGGGATATCCCTGCTCAACACATCTTACAAAGTGTTCGCCAAACTTTTAAGCAACCGAATAGCTCGATGGATTGAAAGTCAAAAACTTATCCGTGAAAATCAAGTTCAGGATATTCAACCGTAGACAATATTTTTGTGTTGCGGAACACTGCGGGCTCATTCTTAGAACAAAAAAAGAAATTCTTCGCTTTCTTCGTGGATTTCAAGGCAGCTTTTGATACGGTCGATCGGAGAGCTCTATTCTACAAACTTTACACCATCGGAATGAGTTTCAAATTGGGAAGAGTTCTTGAAAATATGTATGAGGGTAACCGCGCAGCAGTTTGGTGTGGGTCAGATGTTTCAGAATGGTTTGAGACCAATATGGGACTAAGACAAGGATGCCCTTTAAGCCCTCAACTGTTTTCCTTGTATATCAATGACTTAACGGACTTTCTACCAGGCGGAATTGAGTTTGCTGGGGTGGCAATAAAAACGCTTCTGTTTGCTGATGATGTGATTTTACTAGCGAATTCAGCCGAAATGCTGCAACTGATGATAAACTCTCTATATGTATTGTCTAAGGTGGAACTTAACGGTTAACCTATTTAAATCAAAAGTGATAATTTTCAAACAGGGAGGTGGTAGACTGTGTCGAAATGGAAGTTGGCACTACAACGGCGAACCAATTGAAGTGGTGAAAAAGTACAAATACCTTGGAGTGACAATCACTAATAACCTCAACATGGATTTTCACTTGAAGGACAAACTTATTAAGGCGAAAAGTGCTATATGTGCTACCTGGAAATGGTGTTTCTCAAATAATCTGGTTGATCATAGTGTTAAATATAAAGTCTTCGTTGGTGTTGCAGAAACGGTGTTGATGTACGCAGCTCAATCTTGGGGACATACGCAATATGAGACTGTAGAACAACTTCTAAGATATTAAATCAAACGAACCTTTGGTTTACGACGCCTAACTATATGGTAATAATAGAAACAGGAATATTGCCATTATTCGTCAAGACACTGAAGCTGCATATTGATTATATATTGAAAGTTCTTGAGATGCCTGATGAAAGACTGAACAAATTGTCGCTATGAAAACAATACAAAAAAGAAATCTTTGGTTTAGGAAACTGGAAGAGCTTGCAGGTTACTGTTGGATGCAATTCCATTTCACGACGACTAACCCCAGGTTATTAAAAGTTATGCTCTACGAACTTATCTCCAAAGTAGACGAACAATATAGAAAAGATTGTATTAATATGGCTACATCCTCCGTACATCGATCAACATACAGTTGCCTCAATCATAATTTATGTGAACGAAATTATTTCAATAACAGTAACAGTCAAGAACTCATATCTACCATTTTCAAGATGAGAGGAGAACTCGTTAATTTAATCGTCCCGACTTGCCGATATACTGCAGTCTTTGCAACCTATCAGAGAGAAAAGATATTGTGCATTTTATTGGTAGATGTCCAGTCCTTAAGGAATTGCGCAGATTTTATCTAGGTAGTAATATTAAATCGGTATCTGAGGTCAGAGACCTTTTAAATTGCGATTGTGATATAAAACTAAATATAGAAAATCAAATATAGAAAAAATATTATAAATGAAGAGTTTTGAAATTCATAAGCGAAAGCTACATATGTGAATACATGTATATTAACTTGTTATATGTACTTTATAATTATTCGATAACAAACTTATTTCTTTTTTGATTATTATATTAATGTCAATCAGGCAGACGGCAAAAGCCATGCTCGTACGATTTATGTAAGAAAAACAAAACCACAACTTGTAATGATGAATAGGTACAAGAAATCTATCTCTATCTCCATCTATCTATCTCGGCTCAATTAATTAACAATAATGTCACAAAATAAAGTCCACAATCAATTCGGAAGAGCCTTTAACTTCAAAGCGCAATCTATTCGCGAAATTGGCCATAAATATCGGCACTACTTCTGTTGCACTTCTTGCAATCAGCAGTCATCTTTAGAGAGGATACTTTGTTTAGAAGGCCATCTTTAGGTAGAGTTGCAAACTGCGGTGAGTATAATATACAAGAAGATAGAAATAAACGTTTCAATTTCGACGTTTGAGTTTCTTATTTGCCGAGACCAGAAGATATTATTTCGCTCACCACCACGAAGCAGTCCACGAAACCACGGCTTGGTACCTATAGTGGCTACTAATTTAGCAGCTGAAGTAAGTAGAGCGGGCACAGCTTGAATATATAAAAGCCATACCCCAGCCACTGCATCTACAGCGCCTCCTGCTCCCATTCCTCCAGCCGTGCTAACTGAATTGGGTATGCATCGTCCACCGCCACAACCACCACAGTTCCTGCTTCTACAGATGGTTCTGCGGACCGCGTGTACATTCTTTCAGTTCAAGAACAGGAGTCCAGTTGGGAAATTGTCACCTGTGGTGTAATATTCTGCTCTTGCATCAGCTTATCACACGGGTACCACTGTCAGTCAAATTTTGTTAAGTCTCTTTTTTCGCAAGGTAAATAGAAATGGCCACCAAAGGTTCGGTACCCCGGTAGGAAAAAGTCTGCATGGGAAAAATCAACAGAGTACGGAGTCCTCATCTGTGGTAAAGCACCAACACCACTTGCTTACATCGAATAAGCAACGGACACACAAACAATCGAAAAAAGAGAACGCGAGAGTACGAAAGGCGACTCAGTAATATTCTCCCAAATTTACCGGAGTCGCCGTACCTTCCTAAGCACATAGAAGCAGACAACAGAAGAAAACATGAAATAATGCGGGGATGATGAAACGCAACAAGAAAAAATAAATCCACAAACATTACTAATATAGACCTTATATCAAAGTACAGCAAAACGAAAGAAACGTATAATACACAAATTAAATTTACTTTTTGTTAAAATTTAAAAAAAAAAATTATTTTTTATTTATGGCTCTATCGGGCAGAGCTTTCCCTTACAAATGCTACGATACAACTCAACTTCTATTTTTCCTACACTACCTTAAATACTAATAATGTGCTGACACATCTCCTGTCTGCAGTCTGCGGATGTTCCCTCTGTTGCCTGTGGCTGCGCGTGCATGATGGAATGCGGGCATCTCCAGTATCGTCTGTGCACGAAGTTTGCTGACGTTGTCATCGCGGGACCGAATACAATTTGTTACGTTAATACCTCCGCTCTTAAATGCTAACGCCCTCATTGGCAAAAGAAAATCAAAACAGTGGAATTTGAGTTATACGAGATATCTTCGATATTGGTTTATTTTCTTCGATATTCTGCGAAGGTCTCGATTCTGTCATGGTTTCTTCTACTGCTTCTTGGTGGATTTGCAGCATTGGTTTGACTTTCCTCTGCTTTCATCGCCTATATGTCAGATACAAAAATTATATTATTATTACTCTTTATATGAAGATATTCATCATAAATCGTGTTGTATTTCTTCCTTCTAGGACCTCGATCGTTCTTGTATTCCTGGCGTTAATTTCTTTTATCATTTCCAATGACAGATGTTCGTGGGTTGAGTAAGGTGGGGAGTTTATTCGGACTATAGCTGGTAATGGATTTGTATTCGATATTTCCTTTGAGGTGTAGGTCTGGTTGGCGATTATCACCGAGGTGTTGTGGTAATGGATGAGATAAGTCCCGTTCAGATTAAATGTGTTACCAACAGACTGTACTGGGCCATTAAAGTTGATCAGGAACAGCGTGTCTGGAAGGATGTTTTCAACCTGGGAATATGTTGACTGTTGATTCTCGTGCAGTTTCCTGGTTTGCTTTTCAGAAGATGTCTTATACAGGTGTCGTTACTTAAATTTATTATATTATTTCTAGTACATATTGTAAAATTATTCCAACTTTTACATTGATTCTTTATTCCAAAAATTGATTATATTAATTGTATCATTGATCTTAACAGATTTAATTAATAGGCTTTTACAATTTTCCTTATACGTTAAGGGTAGATTAATTATATATAACATTGATGAGCCATTTGTGGCTATTTTGGCCTCTGCGAATTCTATTGCTTCGTCGTATAGATATATATCGGGTATATTTTCGTTTTCAAAGTGATTTTTAATAACACACATTTCTTTACTGGATAATATAAACGAATTAATGATATTATTTTTTGCCCAATTAATGGCGTGTTCGATGTTTACAATTTCTTCCTTAAATAATGGCGATTTCCACCCTTAGTTTTAGTATGGCATTATTTTTAACATTTTCAATATTGTTTACGTCGGTACTTTTTAATAGTTTATTTGTTATATTTCTTAACTCTTCTATTTTATCTAGTGTTAACCTGTTTAAAATTACTTGATCGTTATTACTTCTCAAGACGTTATTAATTTTACTCTTGATTATTTCGAAATCTGAATGATCGGGACTGCCGGCTACCCACTTCCAAGCACTGCCCATACAATTTAAGGATCTTTTAGTTCGTTTTGTCCTAGGAAAAAGTCTGTCCAAATGATTTTTAAGTAACTGTATGTCGTATGATAAGAAGGGATACAACGAATGGTTTGGCTCTACTTCGGTTTAATGTTCTGAAGATAGTCGATAGTCATCCTGTATTGTTCCATTTCTATTACGTGAATAAGTCTAAACGTTCCGGTCTGTAGTTTGGCTAATCCTGTTTCTATTGTTACGAGTTGGGAGTTGGAATAGTCGAGTAATTACGTTTCCATTTTAGCGTAATGTAAAAGTAACCTGTAAAAGAGTAAAGTCAGTTTCGTATATGAGATTTATGGACTATTATGATTTTATGGCGGTAGTATGACGGTAGTATGTCTATTTTCTTTGACTGGACTATTATGATTTTATGGCGGTAGTATGACGGTAGTATGTCTATTTTCTTTGACTGGTCCTTCAGCCTAGCTTCACATAAATGACGTGGCCTGGGGTATATTGTTTAATATCGTGTCTTTTTTTATTGTGATAATCTAATTCACTTATTTGTTTCTTCTTAAGACGTTGGATATTTGATTGCCTAGTCCTCTCGTAATCGTTAGGACCAAATGCTACAATTCGACCAAAGAACAAATCGACTGGCTTTTCGCCAGTGGTAGAATGAATACTGTGGTTCTACTCGTTTAGGGATCTTGCAAGCAGTACTTCAAAATTTCGTTGGGTACCATCTTCTTTTACACACCGCATGATTTCAGTCAATGTGGAGTAAAAGAGCTCCACTTGACCGTTCGCTTTGCTTCTATAGGGCGGAACGCTATAGACGTCTATATTAAGCTCGTCTCTCATCATGAAGAGAATTGAGGATGAAATTATAGCTGGCTCGTTGTCCAGAACGATAGCTTTTGGAACACCGAAAAAGAAAAGAAAGTCTCGTAAAGGTCTTCTCACGTCCTCCACTGCTCTGCTTTTCAATATTTTTACCTGCGCGTATTTGGTAAATTTATCACGTACCGTTAAGACACATTTTTTCTCGGTGTAAAAAAATATCAATGTGAATTGTATGACCTGGGAAAGTACGAATTGGCGTTTCATTTAGTTTCGGTTGGTTAGGGTATCTTTCGTATTTGTTTTTTTTTTTTCTTTTGCATATAGAACAAATTTTAGTAATTCTTTTAATTTTATTCACCATGGAAGGAAAATAGTATTTTGCTAAAATTTGGGATCTGTTCTCGACATTATTTCTGTGGGCTCGCTCATGTGTTTCTATAATGATGGCCTCCTGGTCTTGTTCGTGTAAAACGTCTTCAACGAATATCTTTGAGAATCTTATTTTATAACCGTTAAGGTTATAAATGCCCATTATTCTTTCTTCAGTTTTTATGCAGTTAATAATGCAAGGATTAAGTATTTCTTTAAGAATTTTCAACAAGTTTTCACTTGTATAATGTGGTTCTGTAATTAAGTGGCGGTGATATCCAAGGAAAACAATTTTGTTTTATTTTTATTAATTATGACTAGAGCTTTCACCTATTGCCAGGAATATTTGATTTTTATAAGCGTTTATTGGTATCTCTACACTTGTTATTAGGTTTTCAGATGAGCTTTCTTGGCTATGTATCGTCGAAGTCATGGTATTAATGTCAGCAACGGGAGGCTTCCTGGAGAGCGCATCGGCAACTACATTGGCCTTACATGGTTTGTAGTGCATCTCATAATTATATTCTTCAAGTATAGCCTTCCATCTTTTCATTTTGGCATTATTATTTCTGTTACTTAGCAAGTATGTCAACGGCTGATGATCGGTATAAATTACAACTCTGGCGGGACCGTAAACTTAATTTCGGAGTTGAGTTTCATGCCCATATTATTGCCAGCATTTCTTTTTCATTCGTGGCATAGTTTTCCTCAGTTTGGTTTAGAGTCTTTGAGATAAACATTATGGGTTTTCCTTCTTGTGCTAGCACAGCTCCGATCGCGAAGTTTGATGAATCAGTCGTTAACAAACCTACGATAGTATCCCGATAGTCCAAGGTAAGATCGAAGATCTTTAACATTCTTCGGGTAGCGAAAATTTAGTATCGCTTCTAGTTTTGCGATATTTGTTCGCATACCTATAGCTGAGACGATGAATCCTAGGAATTCCACCTCTTGTTTAAAGAAATCACACTTGTCCAAGTGAACTTCCATGTTCGCTTGTTCAAGTGTTTTGAATAGTGTCTGGATGTTTTTTATATGTTCGGCCTTATTTTTGCTGAAGACGATAATGTCATCAATGTATATAAAGCATTTCTTGCCGATGTGGTATCGAAGGACGTCATCCAATGATCTCTGAAATATTGAAACATATTTTAGGCCAAAAGGTAACCTTGTGAACTCGTACTTTGCGTTGTTGATAGAAAACGCTGTTTTTTCAATGTCAGATTCCCTTAGAGGAATCTGATGAAAACCGCTTTTCAAGTCAAGTACGGTGAACCATTTACTTTGGTCTAACTGGGAGAGAACCTCGTTGATTTCTGATATCGGGTATCGATCGGGTATAGTGACTATAATCGATAACGAGCCGATACTTTCTCTTGCCAGTTTACCTTTTTAGGTACTATCCATACAGGGGAATTGTATGGAGACCTGGATGGTCTTATAATTTCATCGTGAAGCAGTTTTTGGATGTGGTTTTCTACTTCGTCCTTCAGCGCCATTGTATATGGGTAAAACTTTGTATAAACAAGTCTATCGCTTGTAGTTCTTATTTCACCCCTGACTTTTGTTGTGAATGATAATTTTTCATCAGGTTCTAGGAAAAGGTTTGGAAAATTTTGAATTAAGAGAATGCCTATCTTCAGTATTTAGGTGGTTAGTTCTAACATTAATATTATTGACATCTTGAGTTGTCTGTATTTATTTTATCTCGTATGGCCATGTAATCTTTGTGTGTGTGAATGACTGCAGAAAGTTCTTTAAGAGTATCGTGTCCAAGGATTCCGTGGAACGATTTCAAAGTGGGAAGTAAATAGAATTTGATTTTTTCTTGTAGTCCGAAAATATTGATAAAAGAATGATGACTGACTTTAACTTTGCCGCCTACAGAGTAAGTGAAAAATGGTTGTTCATTTGAAATAGGGTTTCGGAAAAGAGAGGGCTGTACGTAGTTCTTACTAGATCCCGTATCGATTAGGAATCTGTAGATAACGTTATTCTCCGCTCTGCACTCGAAGTACGGCAGCGAAGAGGTCGTTAATCTAAAAAACTAATATCGGAAAAGTCATTAACGTCTTCCTGATACGAGGCGTCAGCGCACTGTGGCTCAGAGTACTCGTATGAATGTGTGTTATTGTCCATGTTTGATATCTCCATTGTCTCCACATATTTTTTTTTATCTCGGGCGTGTTCGAGCTCCCTACGTCGGATTCAGGATTTGGTTGTATGTCCGTGTAGAAGGTGTACTGCTGCGGACCCGATGAGTCATGTTGTTCGTGTTGAGCTCTTGGCTGAAAAGATTGTCGAAATCCTTGAGATGGTCTAGTCTGGAAAGATCCCCTTGGCTATGGTTCTGTTTTTATCCTTAAATTCTGAGAAAGTTTATTTATTGATGGATTGTGATGATTGTTGACATAGTTTGCCCTAAAGTTCTGATTCTCCAACTTTAGGCAAAGGTGGAGAGCCTGGGACAAATCAACACGTTCTCTGATACCAAGTAACCTTGGCAGATCACCTCTGAGTCACCTTATAAAAGCATCTAACGCTTTGTCTCGATATGTTTGTTTTAGTATGGACATGGCCTCGACGCCAATATCCATAGAGGACAATCGATCGATTATTAGAGACAGATGAGAATAAACGTTTCGATAAAAATCTTGAACGCTTCTTCCTCCCTGTACCAATGTTGACATTTGGTACTCGAGTGTGGTTAGATCGCGTTTGTCAGCGTATTGCATGACAAGGCATTTCGAGATACTTCTCCAATTGAGTGGAGTGTTAAGTGATTCTAATGCAACGTCTGCATTGCCGATAATTTTGTTCCTAATTACGCTCAAGATTGCGTAATACTTATGAGTGCCAATGATTGATTCGTAAATTTCTAAGACCCTCTCGACGCTCTTTCTCCAGGAGTTGAACTCCCCTGGCACTATATCAGGGACTCTATCAAAGTCAGATCATTCCTATATTCGGGATATATCGTGTCATCACTGGCCTGTATTTGGTCAGCGTTAAGGTTAAGTGCGTTTTGCACGAGAGATTGCCCTTGTTCCCTGAGAACTCGGCTAATAATAGAGGATATAAGTGACTCGAATTCGGGGGTGGTACGTACGTCTTGAGTAGTGTTTGTAGAGGTTGATTTAGATGAAACGGATCTGGGGGCGGTTTTTTCACGGGCTGCTTTCGAAGTGGAAGGCCGGGCCGGGGTTGCATTTTGAAAGATTTTTCAGGCAGCTTGAGTCTTCCCCAACTTGTTCTTGTTGAGCGTTTGATCTTAGTAATCGATCTGTAGACATTTTCGCGGTTAATGAATACCGTATCAGAAATAGCGGATTTCACTTGATTTTAAACAGATTAACACTGATTATCAAGTTCGTATTCTAGTATCGAATAATTTACTTGTTATTATTTTTCCTTATATGGATCTTTGTAAAATCTTATTCTGGTCTGAATTAGTACAAATATAGCCTAAATTCTAGTAGGAATTTTATAAATTCTTATTCTCTGGTTAGATCAATTATAAATTCAATTCTTTATCTTTGCATAAGGTTAGGAAATATAAATTTAATTCTTTTATCTTTGCTTAAATCTAGGCTTACAGGAACATAATGTAGTGGATCATCCGCGGGTGTTTGGGTTGGTTGATCTGGTGGTGCGGCTATTTTTTGAAACTACCGTTTTGCTCACGGCGTCAGGGTCTTCACTGTACACTGTGGGCTACTCCGGGGCCCTTTAGATTTTTCCACCACTCGCGAGATTGGAAAAAATAACGACTTTTTCGAGAATTTTTGACCGGCGGCTACTTGAGGCGACTTACTGGTTTTACTTTTTTCCTCGGAAGCGCGGCGGCTACTTGAGGCGACTGGCTTTTATTATTTACTTTTTGTTAAAATTTAAAAAAAATTATTTTTTATTTATGGGTCTATCTGGCAGAGCTTTCCCTTACAAATGCTACGATACAACTCAACTTCTATTTTTCCTACACTACCTTACATACTAATAATGTGCTGACACATCTCCTGTCTGCAGTCTGCGGATGTTCCCTCTGTTGCCTGTGGCTGCGCGTACATGATGGAATGCGGGCATCTCCGGTATCGTCTGTGCACGAAGTTACACATTTTGCTGACGTTGTCATCGCGGGACCGAATACAATTTGTTACGTTAACTCACATACTTCATAACTAACGATAACAGTTTCGATAGTAATAACAACCAAGCACAAAATAATAAAATTTAGAATGAGGAAAGACTAAGATCACTAAACACTGCATACCAGCGGGGTGATATAAATGTTAGGGTAAGATGGCTTCAAATGAATTTAGAAAAACCCTATGAAACCCTATATATAAATATATATATAAAAATTTGTTTTACAAAGGGGGTAATAAAGGAACGAACACAACAAGTGTGGTATGTGAAATCATAACAACACCCAACGAACAAATTAATTCTAGCGTGAGAGCATCCTAACACAGAACAAATTGACTGCCAATAATAAGAGAAAAGTATGAAAAGAACATGAATAGAAGATCACACATTAAGACCGCGAAAGAAAGAAGTCGTTTCATTTCAGACTGTGTGCCCTAAAAATCAGAAGAGGGATAACAGCCTAATAAAGTGAAAAACTTAAAAGAAAAAAAAAAACTGAAATTATTCACGATAATGGCAGATATTCAAAAATATAAGAGTGAGTCAGTTGAAATTATGGACAGACAATCGGGATGAAAATGACAAGCAACAACAGTGAACTAGTGCTACTGTTACTTTCCATCCCCCAAGTAGAACGGAGCCAGTTCCTCCAGACGACGACGATTTTACCGTTGCGCCAAGCCAATGGATGATGATGAGAGCAACACACAGGAACGTGAGGATGGAAACGACAATGAGCGAGCAGAAGAGAGAGAGAGAGATGATGACGGAAATTATGAGTTCCAAAACGAAGCGGAAGATAGTTGCAGGGCAATGAGTAACGGTGAGTGGAAAATAATGAAAAGAGGACTACATCTTTTAAAGAGCCATTTCTCTCGCTTAAAGAAAAGAAGAATGATTTGTTAAGGAAAGAACATGAGTGGATGAAGAAGGGAAAGAACGATTGCGGACAGGCAGAGGTGAGGCGGTAAAGATGTGTAAAGGTATGTCTGCGAATTTAGTGGATATATAATACAAATAAATTGAACGATAATAACATGAGAGTAATAATCTCGTTACGTTTGAAGGAGAGAGTTGGTTTCATTCAAGGGAGGATTTAACAGTTGTCCCCTTTGAAAGATTGGCGAGTGAAATAAGAGGAGTTTTTGACGATCGTCCAAGCAAATTAACAATGAAAATTTTAATCCAGTATTTACCAAATCCGAATATTACAAAAAAAAATTATTTTGGGACACCAACTAATGATCGATAAGGAAGAAATGGTGGCCAACATAATTGAATGGAATTCCAAATGAAACATTGTGCTCAAATGCAATGTTACAATGTTTCGCGAATATGCATCATTTGTTGAAGGCGTTCAAGATGTTCAAGCTACCAACGATCTGATGGAAATGATGAAAAGCGAGAATTGGGAGCATGTTACGTGTGTGATGAGATGGGATACCATCCCGGCCAATGTCCAAAGAAGAAGCCACTGCGGCATGTCAATTATGTCGGTCAGGATGCTGATCAAGAATTAGTAAGAAATTTGATATTATATATATATAAACGATATTAATTTAAATTTCAAGTTAGACACACTATTAGACACCGGCAGTTCAGTCAGCCTCATCAGTTCCAAATGTTCCAAATGAATTCAAAAAATAAGTTAACGTTATAAACAGGTTTAGTTATCTAATTGATATAAATAGAAGTCTTCTTTCGGTAATTGGCAATATTTGATGTAGTGTCATTTTTGACGAAGATAATATTAAAACAAATTTATTGATAGTTACAGACGAAACTATGCAAAACTCAATTACATTAAGGCGAGATTTTAGCACTAAACCTATATTGTGCTTAAGAAAATTAACAACCAACATTGATTTACCATTGATTGATGAATGTAATAAAGCATTTGTAAATTTAATGAACATTGAAGTAGGTAAAGAAAATAAGCTTAAGGATTATAGCATATATGATAATGAGCATAAAATCAAATGAAGTTTTAGATTTGATAAAGAATGATGAAGTGAAATTTGTAACTAGAGACAGATTTGCAAAAATATTCCAAAAAGATTACTTGTGTCAAACGAAGTTAATATTAAATGACGAAAAGTCCTTCCACAGTCCTCCGCGGAGAAAGAACAGGTATAGTTCATCTTGGATGATTTTCTAGAAAAATAATTATTCGGCCAAGCCGGTCAGAGTATTCATCAGCGGTAGGTTTGATAAGGAAGAAGACAGGTGAAATAGGATAATGCCTGGCCTATGGAACACCAAATAAAGTCACACAAAGGGATAATAACCCAAATCCCATTTATAGATGATCTTCTAGGCGGGTATTCGGAATATTCGCATTGCTAGATTAGAAGAGCGCGATCCATCATATCCATATGAGTGAAAAATCTGTTAAAACATTTCCCCGAGACCCCGGTGCATCAATATGAGTACACCAAAATGCCTATGGATTGAAGAATGCACCTTCAGAATTCCAACGGTATGTTAACAGAGGGTTTGAGGATTTATTAAGGAAAGGAATAGTGAAGATATACATTGACGATAACCGAGTCGGAAGAGGACTATTTTGCGAGTTTTTAATAAATTGGTTCGCAATAGCCTTCAGTTAAAGTTAGATATTTAAGTAGCGCAAAAGGATATAGAAAAACCTGCGTTCGTCACACCAGCTGGAGTTTATGAGTTCTTAAGGATGCCATTTGGCTTAAAAAATGCTCTCATAACATTTCAGCTTTTAATTAATGAAATACTAAGAGATTGAATTTATGTAATATATGTCGTATATCTGGATGTTATACAAATCTAAGCGAACACCAAAAGCCTTAATAAAATGGATTACAAAATTTTGTTCACTCATAACTTAAAAATGCAAGCCGCCAAATGCAGCTGTATACAGGGAGACATTAAGTTAATTTATTTTAGGTTATAGTGATTGGCTGCAGAAGGCAGTCACAATTCGGCCAAAGTAGGCAGTTGTGATACCATGCGGATTGATTCCCCCTGACTATTAAAACCAGTTGGTGCTTGTGACAAAGCGATTTAGGCGATTAGTAGGCTCCTAGGTGTAAATATCTACGACCTGCCAGCGCGCAACACGAGCAGAGTACGTGATCTGGGGTTTCAACCTCCTCCTCATCCATGCCGCTTCTACAAAAGTCATTATTGGGGACCCCCAGCCTACGGACCTGGGTGCCAATTGTGCAGTGCCCTGTTATGACACCGGTGAGCGTACTTAGTGAAGATCTGCTAAGTCTAAGTAGATTGAGTGATCGTTTGATTAAGCAATGGCATTATTTCCTTTGTTTTAAGACGAGTTTTACATTCTAGTCATTTACGATTAGTGATGCCGATTGTTTGTATATTTAATAGATGGTGAGGTGTAACGATTGGTATGGAAGGTGAAACACCTCCTATTGTTTGGGTGGAGGATGTGCCACACCTGGCGTCGGCCTTGCAATTCCCCGGTATGTCACAGTATCCCTGCACCAACATGAGGTGTGTGTTAAAATGCTCAGCCATGCTCAGCCAAGAGACAGCCTGCAACTATGGGATGAATTTGAATTAAACATTTCAAATCTCATTGTCCAGAGACTTGATTGCGGAACAGATGGTGATATTTCTTTTGCATATTACGTTGTTCATGATCCAGGAGAATGCTTCGTATATCGCAATGTATAGACACCAGCATCTACACCCTCGTCTGTCTTCGACCCATCAGTGAAGATGCGCAGGGGATCAGCCAGCGTCTGATTATCTGATTTCCAGTCCATTCTGGAGGGGATGCTGGTGGAGAATTTCTTCTCGAAGATAGCTTGGGGTAGTTAGCTGTCGGAGTCGTTGGCGAGACCGTTGAATTCGTTTGGAATGGTTGAGTTACCGGCGCGTTTTGCGTCTCGGGGCTGTATTGAAATTTCGCACTGGAGGTTAGTTGAAATGTGGTGCCGGGGGGTCATATTGAGGGATTTTGTACCTTATGATGAATAATACGAGATCCATTTTCTGGGAGTTAACACTGAGGCCGCATGTTTGTATCCATGCTGAGGGCATTCTGCATTATGTCTCTTCAGGTAGAGACAAATTTGCAAGTTGCAGCTATGGCAACATCCTCCGCATAGGCAACAACTTTACATTCAGCCTCTTCCAGTATTAGTAGCAAATCATTAACCGCTACGTTCCAAAAAGTGGGCGAGAGTACACCACCTTGTGGACTCCTGTATGAACTCATCAGCACAAGGGTATATTCTTTATAGTGGAGAGATTTTTCAATAAATCCTATTAAGGAATGTAGTGCCGTCTCGACAGATTTCTCTTATTGTCGGCATTCTACGCACGTGAATGCACAAAGGGATAGTTTGCTGATACATAGATCAATTAGTTTCTACAGGGTCTTCAGGACAATTGAAGAGAGTCTGATAGGTCTAAGGTCTTTAGGTCTCAGCTTGAAAAGGCGAGATCTTCCTCAACGCTTGACCTCACTTCGGAATTTCATCAAATTAACGTCGATGACAATGAAATCGAAAAAATGGCATTTTGTAGGCCATACGGTCATTTTGAGTACATGAGGATGCCTTTTGGACTGAAGAAATCGCCGGCATGTTTTCAGCATCTGATGAACAGGGTATTGGTAGGCCTACAGGTGATCAGATGGTTCATGTACCTGGACGACATGTTCGTTTACGGACAAGATCTAAATGAACATAACATTAAATTGATCTAAGTACTAGAGCAAATGTGAGCCGCAAATTTAAAACTTCAGGCTGATAAAAGCGAGTTTCTTCGTAAAGAGGTCCAGTACCTAGAACATGTTACCACTGGAAAGGTAGTCACACCAGATCCAAACAAAATCGAATGCGTTATAAAAATGTTATATGTTATTGATTGAATAAGTTATTGATCGAATTTCATCAGAACAAATCATCACTAATTAGGAAGATTTTATTATTACAACTGACGCGTCGAATAACGGGATAGGTGCAATTCTCAGTCAAGAAAACAATGGCAATGACGTTTCATTTCATTTTGTAAGTATAACTCGCAGTAAAGCCGAAGAAGATAATAGCACAACCGAGAAGGATTGTCTAGCAATGGCTTAGACCTTAAATCTACGGAGGAAAATGTATAGTACAAACCGATCATAGGTCATTGCTTTTCAATGTAAAAGGTCCAGGGTCGAAATAAGTTAGGTGGAGACTGAAACTTGAGGAGTTTCAGTATGAAATGAGATTTCAAAATGGTTGCGATAACGTAGAAGCAGATGAAAGAATAATGCAGAATTGTAGAGAAAAAGCGTAGAGTTAAAATCAAAAATAAGGAATAAAAATACAATAAAGCTAACATAAGACCACATTTTTCAGAATCATCTGGTGCCATAAGTCCACAACCACGAGCAAACGAGCTAAAACCGAGAAAACCGTGATAATTATTATATTATTCACATCAATATTCATATTATTAAAAACTAGAAAAAGTGCGTTGAAAAGAATGTGTGCGTTGAAGAAGTGTATTAAAAAAAGCAATTGTTTCTCTCTATCTGTTTGTGAAATAATGAATTTAAGCTGGACAGAAGAAGATCTGATACTGATACAATATATAATGGCAAACGAAAATGATGTAAATAGCGGTATTGAACGGTTACTTGTATATCGGTGCAACGACCGATATAGTAGGGAGACGTCACAAATAAAAGATTTTAGCGGTGAAAGAGGACAACCTTAGTTAGATTAATTAGTGATGTAGAAGAAAGTTTGAGAAGAGTACCAGAAGAAAACAGAGCAGCAGTTTGGGATGAAATAAAACGACGAAAAGTAACGGGCAAGGCGCGGGATCTCATCAGTACTCATCAACTTCGGACATGGGATGAAGTATGAGAATATTTCAAGCTGAACTTCAGACCAACAGGGGACAAAAAAGATCTCATCGCGAAAATAAACCCTTTTCGAGTAAGTTCAATACAAGACCTTTGTAATAAAATTGATAATGGCATCTGTGAAATAAACGCTTTAGCTATGTACAGAAATGAACCGGAATTATTAATTACGAAATTTCTTATGGTATTGATAGTAAAAATTGAGGAACTAGTAGCAAGAAATTTGGCTATGGAACTAGCAGATAATTATTACATCAGTGAAATCAAAAGAATTTTAATAAGATATATAGGTTATGATAGTGGATACTAAAGAGCTTCTATTGCACCGCGAAAAGAACAACAAAAGAAAAATTAACATTTTCAAATGCGAATAAATAACGATTTCAAAAGTTCTTTACTACCAAAACAGCTCAGGGAATGAACAAAAAAAGAAAAATTAACATTTTCAAATGCGAATAAATAACGATTTCAAAAGTTCTTTACTACCAAAACAGCTCAGGGAATAATGAATGGCAACTATCAAAACATGTCAGGATAATCTCGGCCAAGTAATGATGCCTCTGGACGAAACAATAATTATCAAAATAGTTCAGGACAACATAGGCAGGCTAATGATAGTTATCGATAATATAATAAATAAACTAACCATTCTAATTCGGATCAAGATTATCTCAGCTTCAGCCTCAGCCTATGAATACCGACAATATATCGCAGAGGGTAGAGGCAGAAGAAAGCGAGCGGACAAAGTTCAGTAGGGAAACCACTGGTTTTTGTTTTTTAATTTTTGGTTAACTTTTGGTAACATTCAATATAGATAACCAACAACATAAGTGCTTGAAAAGTACTGGAAGCACTATGACAATATTGAATACAGCACTATGACAATATTGAATACAACAAAATATCACCTGAGAGTTATAAAATACAATATATAATTCCCATAAATACAATAAATACCAAGGCTACCGAAGGTCTGAAACTATATAGTTTTCCAGTAACTGGAGAGTTTGGATATATTAATACATGTCTTATAGTATATGGCAGAAATATGAAAGATAAAAGTTATAGCTTACTTTTAGGAATGGACAGAATTGAGAGAAGGATAGAAAGTATAGATTTTATAAAAATGTTACTTTAACTGCAGAATGTTACGGTGTTAAGATTCATTAAAGATACGCAATTCCCCATAGCGTATTATGAATCAGGAAATGAAACCCCAGTAGACTTAGAACACCTGGATGAAGAGGATATCATAGGTAAGCTTATCAATACCTACAAAATACTTCAATATCATGAGGGGGGATCAATTAACAAACGCCCAAAGTAGTATGCACGAAATTCGTCTAACCAGTGACGAACAAATACATGCAAAACTATATAGCTTCCTCCAAATAAGGTCAAACTTATCAAGATGATCAAAGAAAAGATAATAAAATTAATGCACATGACCCCGAGTATATAAAATCCTTTGGAACGCTGAAATCAAATCTTACCAATCACCCTCTTCTGAAATACCTGAACTTTAATAAAATATTCTCACTCCTTACGGATGCAAATAATTATGCGATCTTGACTATGCATCACGTACACAAAATACTCACGAGTTTAACTATTTCACCACCGATAAGGAATTTATGGCTATAGTGTGGGCAACTTCATACATTAGACAATATCTTTGGGGGAAAAAGTTTAAGATCATTACAGACCTACAACCAATCAAGTATTTGAGTAATATATATAAAGTTACTGAGTTCAGCCAACGAAATCAACGCTGGTTATTAAAATTACAAGAATTCGATTTTAACATCGAATACGTCAAGGGAAAAGAAAACAGGGTACCATATTTTCTCAGTAGAAATCCACCTGTAGAACGTGAAATGAATAACACAGACTCAGATAGTCAAACCATACACTCTTCAAGCGAACAAGCATAAGACAACATTCTTATTGACAATGATGTAGTGAATAAGTTCAAACCCCAAATTATATTCACAACATCCCCCCCACAAGAAGTAGAAATATTGTACAAAAGACCGATTATTTATGTAGATATGAATAGATCAGAAGAATATTGGATAGATTTTTTTCAAGCGATACATTGAAGGAAGCCGTATAGGATTATATTCCGAGGTTAACGGCAGTGAATATAATAGAATACAACAGATTTTAATAGATCTCTCCTCTCATAATAAAAAAGTTAAATTTATTAAAACCTCCCGAAGAGTGAAAGAACTAAGGCGGGAAGAAGACCTGTATAAGCAAATATCCTTGTCCCATACAAAAGAAAGCAGCCATTCGTTAATAGTAAGAACCTAAAATACATAAAAAAATGCAATCTTTTACGCAAACTTAATATAGCTTATCCACAGAATTATATTGGCAATTGTCAAATATGCCAAGCAAGCAAGTACGATAGAAGACCTATTAATGCATGTGGACATATTCCACTTTAATAACCAAATATATCTGACTGAAAGTCTAAGCTAACGAAGCAGGCATACGTTTATAAACTTGCAAGTAAGAACTATATACACAAAATAAAAAGCTTGGAGGAGTATATCAGTAAATGCGGGGACCAAAAAAGATAATAACCGACAATAAAAGAACATAATATCGATATACACTATATCGAACCCTCATACTGGGAATTCAGACGCTGAACGGTTGCATATTAGAAATATACATGTCGCAAACATTAAAAGAGCACCTAAAATTCAAGGTTTGGGCCCTTACGTTAACCATGATAATAGTGCTAGCACCAGCAATAACAACACTCTGGATGCAACCAGTTCAAGCCGATAATGGTTTTTCCTCGATCAATATGCGGACAAATCAACTAGTGAACGAAATGCAATCAATCCTACATTTGATTGACTTAGATGCACTTCGGGAAATAGCATCCAATCTTCAAAAACAAATACATCCTGAGCATGATGTAGAAATACATAATGAATTAGACTTAATTCGCACACAAATTACTATAATTCTCCCAACATCAACATATATAAAATGAAGGGGGCTAATAAGCTTGGGAAGAACATTGCAAATGGCTTTTCGGAACGGTGGACGAGGATCACCGTCAAGACATCGAAATGCAATTTATGTGAAAACAACCATAAAGCGATAGAGACATTAAACAATCAGAGTCAGCTTAACAAAATGTTCACGAACAATATCTTAAACCTTAAAAATTGTATAGAAAAAGATATGATAACAGCAATATCTTTCTGAGATAGTTTAGGTAAAAGATAAAAAGCATTGTTTAAAATGCAAATACAAAAGTCTTATTGAAACTTAAAATTCTTGAAAACTAATGCAATGTCCATAGCCAGATTAAGAATTTTGCACCCTAGCATCTTTCTCAAGAAGAATTTAGTACTATGAAGTTAGATATAAGTGAAATCATGCTGTGTGGAATGAGGAATGGAAATAATAAACTTATAATTGCTATAAAGATACCAGTCAATTATGTAAATGATCAAATAAAGAGAATTATTCCAGTACTAAATAATGTAAAGCAAGAAATAATCGTAGATAATGACTTATTTGTGGAATTTGATAAAAAGCAATATGAGTTTCATGATTCAACTGTGTACAATGTAAACAAACTTAAGCAACGACAGGATTGCCTCGTTAAAAATATGTGTCAGTATAAATTTAAAAATGAATTCTCCATTGAATATAATGATGACAGAAATGTTAATGTGACTGACAATTACTTAATTCAAACAAAGAATTGTTCGATTCAAAAGATTAGATAATAAATGCAAGACCTGTAGAATTTGTGTATAAAAATAAAGTAAAATAAAATAAAGTTACACTTCAGTTAAAAAATGTTTATAAATAAAAACTTAAGTTTTAAGAGCATTAACCCTCAAAATGTGGAAAACATTAAACCAATTGCGAAACTTGAATATCACAAAATTAATGGATACCTTTTAACCCCGACCATGTTGGCTATAACTTTAATAATAGTAATAGTTATAACCATTTCATATTGTAAAAACAAGAGAATGAAGATTAAAATTAAAAACAAGGACAGTTTCCATCTAAAATTACTACAATTCAGGAGAGTTTTAAGTTAAAGGAAGGAGGAGTTACATATCCAATGGACATTCCGTTTATGAAGAAAACAAAAGTGTCGGGTAACCCTCCGCAAATGACATCCAGTACCGCGAATTTTTTAAATTAATTTTTACTTATCAATTCGCTTATATACTACTAGACAAAAATGCTTAGAACTAGTTGTACGAGCAATGATTCTATTTTAACTTATAACATCCTTCGACTTAACCTAACTGTGATTTTTTAACTAAAAGGAAATAAGTTTATATGTACAAGTTAATAACACTTAATAACTGGACTGTATTTTTTTTTATTAAAACCTATATACTAACTTACGTACTACCTTAATAATAGCTTCAACTAACTTAAGCTAAGCTACATGCATATACATATGTGTATATAATGCTATACATATGTATATATATGTACTTATATTATGTACAATATAAACACAGGTACACACCTTTGTACGAGTGTATATACTATTCTTCCTTTTTTCGTATTTTTTGGTTTGTCTTTTTTTTACTTTTACCCTAAACTATGTAAGACAGCCATAGGTTGCGGTTGCTCAGCTGCAAGACAGTGGCCGACTACTGCTCCTATGCGGGGTTACGCATTACCTTTTCTACCCACTTTGAACCACGGCAACCAAAGGTCAGCATTCGCCGGATAAGGACACGTAGCGGATTACCTTCACCATCGCATCGACTTAGCTGTTGTAAAACAGTCTCTTTGTAAGATCAGAACCGCCCAGGCCCTGGCCAGAGCAGCATCTACATGTTTGTTAGGATATAGATACCGGTCTAGCCAGATCCCCAGGTATCCGACTACAGTCCTTTGCGCCAGTGGTTGCCCGTGTCGTCCAACAATTGAGAGCTCTCGCCAATTCTTTTTCGTATCCGCCGAGGCCTTATATAACTGCGTCCTGAACAGTATGGTTTCCGACTTCTGAAAGTTGATTTCTAACCTCCAGTCACCGCAATCTCTCATGAATGAATCGAAGTCAGCCTGCACGTGAGTATTGATGTCCTTGATCTTTTTACCTGATCTATACACGATCAAGTCGTCGGCAATTACGTGTGGAAGAAAACTTATCCGATTGCTCAAGTAAATGTTGAGTTAACAGCACTCTGATGAAAACCATAAACGAACCGTTTACCGGTAGGAATGTTACACAGTAGGTACAACAGTGGTTTGCTAATGCCTAGCCGATTGAGCATGGAGAAAAGTCCTTCTAACCATACGGTGTCAAAGGTCTTCTCCAGATCAATCAACCAGGCACCCGTACATTGTTTCTGGCTATTGTTCCATTGGATCTCTGACACCAATTTCGACGCGGCATGAATAGTGTCAGGACTCGGGGCACACCGTCCCGCGCTTTGAAACCGAATTGGTTATCTAGAACTATATTTTTGCCCTTAGTCCAGATGAACAGAGCTCTATTAATCCCCTTCTCCAATACCTTGCTGATGTTCGGAAGGAAACTACCTGACCGGAGGTTGCAAGGATTCGAAGAATCTTTTCCTCGCTTCGATATGGGTTGCACAATCGTAGTTTTCCAATGTGCTGGATAATGTGCATTATTTTGAGCATTGTTAAACAGGATTGTGTACATATCAACGACTAGCAGGGGGAAGATGACTTAACACAATGTTCGAGATCCTGTCGACTCGAACTGATTTTTTATTGTTTATTGATTCGAAGACCGCTGTGTTCTCAGATCGCCATTGTTGCATATCTTCACGAAGAAGCGTGTTGTTAACCAGTACGCGATTCTCCAGGTCGTGGTTCGCGCGAACACTCTCGTTCACCTTGTACACTTCCTGAAAGACAGCGCCAAGTACTTCCACTTTTTCTTGCGGATCTTCGAACACAAAGAAGTTATCGTCAAGTACAGCGTTAGCTGGATCAATACCTGCTGCAGTCAGTATTTGTTCGTTGTCCGTCATTCTAGGGAGCTTAAGACACGGAAGATCGCTTTGCTTGTTACTTCTAAAGAATTTGTTTATCTGCGGGAACAAGCTCGGGTTGTTGGATCTTACAGCCCGGAACTTGTCGTTCCGATACGAATTAACAGTAAGTCTGTAATTCTGAGCAATTAATGTTTGTATGTTCTTAATGAGCGATTTCAGTGTCCTAACTTCCTCGTCTCGTCTGTCCGTAAACCGCCTGTACAAGGTTTTTAATCTTGACAGGAGTCTACTTTTTTGTTGGTGGAGTGCGTCAATTGTCGCATTGCGGTACATTTTCTGGTTGTTTGTGCGTATATACCGAGGTATTGTACTGTCCATCGTTCGTTTAATTATCTCGTCCAATTGTATAAGATACCTGTCAATCTCTTCAAGTTTCTATTGGACGGTATGTGGAGCTCATTCGAAGAGAGTGCTCTCGTCATTTGTCTGGAGAAGTGTGTTCATCGTGCCCTACTGTAAATGTAGGGATACGTTTGAACAAACTCTCCTAATTCCGCAATGTCGTTAGGAATCTTGATTTCGGCACTGAGTCCGCAATGGTCACTGAGACACACGAATGTATTCAAACAGTTTACCGTTTGTGAAGTTGTGTCTGTCAGCTGCAGTCTTGCGTCAAACAGCAATAGATCCAGATAAGAGCCGCTTCTCGGAAACGACGAGATCTCTGTTGCTTTCAAATCGAGTCTATACTCGACACTGTGCAAGCAAAACCAGTTATAAAGCTGGTCCCCTCTGTAACTCGAAATCATGTTTCCCCAATATCCATGTCGGGGATTAAAGTCCCCGGCCAAAATGAAATAGTTATCTTCCGAGTCCAGCCTTAGACATCGAAAGAGTGAATCGAGCTCAGATATAGTTGTTCTGGAACTATGATAGCCGGAGGAGTAGACCGACACCGCATACAACCTCCTTCCACTGCGGAGCGAAATGCACACGATGCAGGCCTCCAACTCCTGAAACCTTCGTACTTCACTACTATACACCACATTGTGTTTTATGTTACATCTTATTTTTAATGAAGATCGCAACACCGCCTCCACCACTGGAATTGGGCCGGTCTCTTCTAATAACATTGTAATTACTGTGCTCCAAATTGCCTCTCTGAGTTAGCTTGGTTTCGCTAATCAGCATAAGCTCTGGGCTTTGATTGTCCAACAATCTATATAGCTCGTTTTTTCGTTGGACCCCTATCAATGAATTTACATTCACTGCAAGGATCTTAAAAATACTCTCTGTCTGCGCATCCATTAGGACTTTTGACGTGCTGAGTTCTGCAGGAGCACCAGAATTTGGCCGACCTGCTCCTCTAACCAAGCCATACGCCCTTTAATGGAAGCTTTCCATTCGGGCGCTGGTTCGTGTGCCCTTGGCACTAAGACTTGCGGCATTAACTTCGGTAGCTGCTGCTTTTCTTTACTCCTTTGACCAGACGCAATTTGGGCGAAAGTCAATTGAGGTGTGACGGGTATGGCTGCCCCGAGTGGAATTTTCACTGGGGGCTGCTTCTGCAGAACCATTTTTTCTTTCCGCTCTTGAAACTTAGGGCAACCCCGACTTTTGTCAGCTGCTCCCTCTTTCCCCAGCGGGCATTCCCCCGCCTTGTGGTTTTGACTGCACTTCACGCATCGAGGCTGCATTCGGCAGTTCGACGCGGCGTGACCAAACCTTTGGCAGCGAGCGCATTGTAGAATGTCGTCGCGCCTTCGTATGTTTTCCAAGACGCAATGATAGTCAGATAAACTAGAGATATCGTTTACCTTGTCTATTTTGCTATTGGGTGACAACTGTACAATAAAGAATGGTAATTTCCGCCCCTCCCTTCTTGCCTTAGCTGTGGTAAAGGGCTTGACCCCGACGATCTCGACACCATCACACACTTGATCTTTGAGCGGTTGGAAGACCTTTTCCGGTCCAAGCGGCACGGATAACTTCAGCAACATTGTCTGAAGTTTTTCGATTTTCGGTGTGAAAGAAAAGAACTCCGTCCTCGAAATCGTTAGAGCCCCTTTCACCCTATTATGCTGATTCACTATCTTTCAACGAATTGCATATTTGTTAGCACCCTTATTTTTTCGTATGCTAAATTTACCAATACCCGCGGCCGTCCTACATACCTGTGCAGTTTGTAGAATGTCCTCCGCGAAAACGTTGATAGGTGGTACCTTTTCCTTTTTCGTTGTCTTCTGCTGCTGTTGGTGTACTGTTGTTTCTGCAGTGCTGTATCCTGCTTCTGCTTCGGCTGTTCAGATGTTGCTTGGTGATGTTGCTGAAATGCTTTAGATTTGCTTAGTTTTCTGATCTGACTTCGGAGTTTAGCTTAGAATTATCGCCTCCAGTTCTTCTTCGGTGTCGGAGCGCACCGATTCAAAGCTAATACTGCTTACTGCGAATCGTCGCTCCCTCCCATCGGACACATATTAATATGCGTCTTCTGCATCGGCCTCGTGTGATGTCTCGTTCGCTGGCGTAGACGCTGCACTTTCTTCCTCCTCGGTTTTGTCGTTTGACACGTTGTTTCGAACTGGAGGAGGTCTGTTTTTTCTTCCCCCTCTTCGTTTTGAAATCTGTAGTCACCATTGGTTGATGGCGTGATTCCTCTGCCACCGGTTAATTCACGCCGTTCGCTTCTAGGCGAGCGACCTGCCCGTTCTCTTCCATACTCTGCACCTCTTTGTCAGTGCTCTGGTTCTTGAACTCAGTCCCCTCCGGATCACGGCTGTGAGTTTTACGCACTTGACCACGGTCTTGTTGAAGAACCTGTTTTTACTTGCACTAATTAAATTTGTTAAATTACTTAGCTTGGCTCTACGAAATCGAAACACGTTTGTACTGTTCAACGGTCTATGAACGACTGCCAGTACCACGATGTGAGTGTACGAACATTCCTTTCCCACGAAAATGCAAATGTGCATTTTTCGTCGGGTAATGAGAGGTACGAATAAGGCTGCTACTGCGATTAGTGTTCAGTTGTCTATCAACCTACCGGAAAAGAGCGGTCTTTCCTTAGAAAGAAATATAATTAAATAAAATATAATAAAATAAAATAAAACTAGTGTTTTTATTGATTAATTTTATTACTCGAGTTGAATTCTGTCTAAAAACATTATTTTTTTATTACTGGAATTACGCCCAGCCGTAACAATATATACATAGGTCTATGGCGACCACCAATTGTTGCGGAGACGTATCTTTTGGGAGACTTTCGGGTTTTTTTTTTTTTTGTTTATAAATATTTGGGTTAATTTTGCAAAATTTAATTTCTTCTCTAGATATCTTCGTATAATTTTCGGGCCACTCCTTGGTGGGAGCTGTTTGCTTCCTGTGGGACATGGACATGGACAGAATTGGTACAATAATATTCGGTTATTTAGGCTGATAATTGGTTACACACCCGGTTTCTTGTTTTGGTTTTGTGTCATTGAATAATAACCTTTATATATAGGATGGAAAGCTTTCCGGTTTCATCAAAACGGGTGTCGCTCATGGATAATGGCTGAATAACAAGGGTTAGCTTGAGTGACAGCAGACAGCATTGAGTTTTTGAAGCCCCAGTTAATTATGCTGTCAAGATCGGAATTCAATGTGCTTATCATACGCTGCCGTTCCAATTCTACGGCCGAAGGGCGAGGTCGTCAGTCTTGGAATGAATATGAACAACTGAGGGTGCTGTCATCAGCGAAGGAATGGCTTTGACTAGAAGTATCAGACAAAAGATCATTTATTAAAATGAGAAAGAGTGTCGGAGACAGAACAGAGCCTTAGGGAACACCAGCATATATTTGGTGGGTATCAGATTAAATCCAACCAAAAAAACATGAAATTAACGGTTTCAAAGTTAATTTCTAATCCATTGAAGAAGAGATTCATCGACACCATAGACAAGCATTTTCGCAAGACAGCCGGTGCAATGTCGCTACGCGGAACTGGTGATATGACCCCGTGAGACCCTGCTGGTGCATCCCTCCGTGAAACTGATAGTGTGTCCCGATACGACATGGGTGTAGACTCCCTCCGTAAAACTTGTGGCGCGTCCCTATACAACACCGCTGATATGTCCCCGTGCACTACCGCAACCTTTGGATCTTCGGAGTTGACATAACCAAATTTGGCCCCAACAGGTTCTGTGATCTCGATTTTGGGGGTGGTATGAAAGAGTCGACGTTCACTCGTACCATCTCTAGCTTGCGTACAAGTCCCAAGAGGTCATAAATAGTTTATGGTTCAGCCAGGCCCAGCTGGGTCTGGTAGAATGGCGAAAGTTTCCTTTGGGGTATACCCAATTTCCGGAGATCCAATAGGGGTTCTGTGAGGCGAATGAATGCTAATCAAATAGTTGTCGGAAGCAACGTCTCGTCACATCTGACAAACTCAATCCCCACTTGGATAGGTTCCCGATCTTTTCGTGGACCACTTGTACCGTCTGCTGGGTTTCTGTCTGTTTTAATAATAATACACCAGACCCATCCATCTTCCTCAGCGTCTTGTTGTGCTCCTCCTCTTTCATTGCTTCGGCACCCTCCAGGGTGGCTAGCAATATGTCCTATGGCCATATGTTCTTTTCTCTGCCTCGTGTTCTTCTGTAGCCGTCTGTCAACCGCGACAGTGCCTACTAGATCTTACTTTGGGCCTTCTTGAAAACTGAAGAGTCTCTTAACGTAACCTTGATCTTATTGTCCATCGCTTCACTATCCTGTGCGAACTTAAAGGGGCACTCTATTGCTTCGAGTGACCCTAGTCGTTCCAGCGTCTTTGGATCCCTCAATGTCTTCCTCATTGGCTCGCCAGTGCCTTTACCAGTTATACCAGTACTTTATACCAGTTCTCTGCCAACCTCCGTCGCGTGTAATTGTCTCCGTCGGTGCATTATTCGTAAAAATAATGTAAACACCGCGGCCCTGCCACCAACAACAACATCGCGAGTGCCCCACAAGGGAAAAAATCAAAACAAGGTGCAGTTTAGTGAAGTGTTTCGGTATCGAGTGCGATCGGACCGCTCACTCTCGTCCCTCTCCTTCCAAAGCCACTGTTGCGCATTCTCGGTCGCAACTCCCGTTTGATTTTATCAGCTGGGTTGAGGCATGACTTAGAGTGCGTAGCATCTGACGTAGCGAATTTTAGAGGTGTGAATTTGTTGCAATCCAATCGATGTAAGGGCATAACACCTACATCGGTTGTTATTGGGAAGCTAATCTGAAAATTACACTTCTCATCTCTGCTTACCACTCACAGTGGTTGGTTTTTCCTGACATCTCCGTTCTATATTTTATGGGAAGTTTTAGGGTTGACGTGAGCAATGTATCCACCTATTCCTCTAAAAACCAGCAGTCTTGGCGTTGAGTGAAACAAAGGTACTGTTTTTTCAACGTTCAAGTTTTTCTGGTTAAAACTCCATGTCCATAAACATTTAATCCACTACTGCTTTATTTATGAAAGTCCAAACCTGGATAGCAATTCAACTTTTAACGAATTTGATGCACTATACGTCTCAATCTCAAGAGCTGTTTCCCTGTTTTCTCGCACTGAAATTGCCATTGCGGGCGACTTCGTACACAATTGTAATTGGCTTCGACATTCGGGCCGGACAACATCCGAAAAGAAGGTATGTTGAAATCTTTGTTAAGGTAAATAATCTGACACAGCTAGTAAATGAGGCCAACACCCTGGACCCGTTTCTCACCTCTCATCCTGACAAATATTCTATTGACATTCTGTCACCTCTAGGCTCTAGGCCCATTATTTCGTATCAGCTTATTTCTAGTTTCCGCCACAAACAGTTAGAGAACAAATTCCTAAAAGAACAGTATACTGTACGCGAAGGCCGATTGGAGCGTACTAACCAACTTCTTTAGGAATTTTAACTGGTCACTATGCTTCTTCGATAGTGACGTGGATGCCGCTGCTGATATAATCACAATTCACATTCTTCCGCTGGGCATGCTACAATTCCTCATAGAGTGAATTGTATCAAGCCCAAAGCAAACGCATGGTACGACTCGAGCTGTAAAGACGCTATCAGATTGAGAGAGTTGAATTTCCGGATATACAAAGCAAACTGAGGAAAACCGGAATAAGTTTAAACGCCAGAAATGACTGTAATGCAATTATAAGACATGTGAAATTCTCGTATGAGCAAAAGTTGACGCAAAAAGTGCTACAATGTCCTAAAAGTAGCAAAAACTTTTGGTCATTTGTAAAAAACGTAAAGAATCCCGCCTCGTCTTCAATTCCCACGCTCATTTACAATGACGTCCCAGCTGTCAGCTCTTTAGACAAAGCGAATCTGCTTGCGGCGCATTTTGCAGCCAGCTCAATACTGCCAGATTCCAATATGTTACCACCTGAACTTGAGAGCGTTGATTTCACCATGGGACAAATCCACTTCCGCACTCGTACAGTTGTTTATGTACAGAGTACTTAAAGATCTCGACGTGCACAAATCCGTTGGCCCGGTTGGTATCCCACCTTATCTTCTGAAAATTTGTTCTTCTGCGCTGGCAAAACCGCTGCATAAGGTTTTTCATTTGTCCTACTCTTTAGGTCTCTTTCCGAGTAAATGGAAAACAGCATTTGTCCTGCCCGTCCCTAAAAAGGGCGAATCTTCGTCACCCACCTCGTACCGACCTATAGCACTTACGTCCCTTCTTTCTAAGGTCATGGACATGCTGATAAATCAGCTTATGAAATATCTCGAATCGCGGAAGCTTCTTAAAGACCGGCAGTATAGTTTCCGCAGCAACAGGGTCATTCGTGATCTGATCTGAACCAATCTTTGCACAATGCAGGCGAGATCGTTGCGCTTGATGTTTCCAAGGCATTTGACAGAGTTTGGCATCAAGCTCTCGTCTCGAAAATGCGTGCCTATGGTGTCTCTTCTTTAGTGGATTAGAAATTGCCTTTCGAACAGTTCAATTCAAGTTGTTTTGGATGGGTTCAAGTCTGATATCCACCAACTAAAGGCTGGTGTTCCCCAAGGCTCTGTTCAGTCTCCGACACTCTTTCTCATTTTTATGAATGATCTCTTGTATGCTACTTCTAATCCAATCCATTCCTTCGCTGATGACAGCAACCTCAGCGGCAGCGTATGATGAGCACATTGAATTCCGATCTTGACAGTATAATCAATTAAGAAAAAAATAACCGTGTGGAGTTCAATGCTGCAAAAACTCAATGCTGCCTGCTGTCACTCAAGCGAACCCTTTTTAATCGAAGTCGCCAAAAATGGTGCGAAATTTTTAGGTTTCCTCAATCGATGGAAGAAATACTTCACCCCTTCTGATTTGGCTTTTATTTATAAGGCGTATATACGCCCCAAACTTGCGTACAACGCTCATATCTGGTCTGGTGCCCCCAAAACCACCCTATACCTATTAGATAGAATGTAAAAGCGAGCGATAAAACTTATGGGAGACAACATGTTGCAGAGTCACTTGACTTGCTCGAACATCGACGTACCGTCTCGTTTCTATCCATATTTTATCGCTATTTTAACAAACGATGCTCAAGTGAACTGCTTCCTCCTCTTGCTTCCTCCTCCCGCGACACGAATATGGAATGCTCTTCCCAGCCTAATATTTCCTCCAGAATACAATCCGCAGATATTTAAAACCAATGTCCACAGGTACGTCCTCTCTCTTGTAGAGGGACACCTTCGGCCCGTGCTGTGCCTTGAACCCGGACACTTAAGGGTACTAACAATCCCTTGTGCGCGCGCAAATTATAAAAAAAAAGAGTTCAACCGAATGCCATTCGGACTGGTGAATGCCCCAGCCAAGTTCCAATCGTGCATGAAAGCGATCAAGCTACGCCTGAAGAAGGGAGACATCGAGGTGTATTTAGACGACATAGCGATTGGCAGCAAAACGGTTGAAGAGGGGTTGCAGAAGCTTCAGGGGTTCTGAAGGATACAGAACTAACACTCAGTGTAAGAAAATGTACATTTCTACAAACTGACATAAAGTTTTTAGGCTACCGAGAGAGCCACCATTCTCGCATTTCCGACCCCGAAGGATATTCATGCGGTACGACCGTTTCTGGGGCTTACGGGTTTCTTCCGCAAGTTCGTGGAGAACTACGGTCGTTGGACAGTACCACTGATAGACCTGACCAGAGCAGACCGTCCCTTCGAGTGGACAGCTCGACAGGAAGAAGCGTTCCTGAAGTCAAAAGCGGCACTGGTGCATTCCCCAGTTCTGCTGCTGTTCGATCTGACGTGTGGGCACGAGATGCATACAGACGCATCGTTGGTCGGCCCTGCCGGGGTATTGTTGCAACGGGGAATGGACGACAGACCAGTGGCCTTCTACAGTCGGAAGCTGTCTGGAGCCAAGAGTAAGCACCACTCATACGAACTCGAGGTCCTAGTCATCGAAGAAAGCTCGGATCGCTTCCGGGTGTATCTTCTGGGCAGGCACTTCAAGGTCGACACAGATTGCGAAGACATAGTCGCAACCAGCACAAAGGCCATGACTATACCCCGGGTCGGACGGTGGTGGCTTAAGCTCCAAGAGTTCGACTATGAGACGGTTCACCAGCCAGGGAAGAGGGCTGCTCACGTTGATGCGCTAAGTCGACAACCAACGGAAGATGAACGAGATGTGGAAGAAGCATAAACACAGGTCCTGAACGTGAACATCTCGGACGAGAATTGGGTGGCAAGGCACAAAGCTGAATCAAACCTTTTGGTTCGCGAAGATCAGAAGCTTTACTAGGAGCTACATGAAGTCGTGCGTGGAGTGCGCATATGCAAAGAGAAGAGGAGGCAAGTTCGAGGGGGAACTGCACACCATAGAACGTGTTCCGTTGCCCTTTGAGACCGTGCACCTGGATCACCTCGGGCCGTTCACCAAGGGGAAAGGGTGGACCAGGTACGTTTCGGCTGTGGTGGACAATTTCACCAAGTACACCATCCTGAAAGCAGTGAAGACGACCAACAGCAGAGGCGTTATCACATTCTTGAATGAAGTGGCCGGTTGCTTCGGACTGCCAAGAAGGGTGGTAACAGATCGGGGAACCCTTCACGTCGGGGATGTTCGCGCAGTTTTGCGAGAAGAACGGTGTGCTGCACGTCAAGACCGCCGTCAGGACATTAAGGGCTAATGGTCAGGTGGAAAGGTGCAACCGCACCCTTTTCTCTTCCCTCAAGAGCATGTACAAACAAAACGGCAAAACGGGAGACGACTAGGCAACTCAACTCCGGGCAGTCCAATGGGGGCTGAACACTGTCCGAAACTGCACCACGAAGGTGAGCCCACACGAGCTCCTATTTTCATTTACGACGAGGAGCATTTCGGGGGACAAGGACCCGTGTAGAGGCTGATGAACTGGCAAAGAGGCCTTAACCAACATCGAGGAGGTCCAGCGTCAGCAGAAAACGAGGTATGACTCCAAGAACTCCCAGAAGAATGGTTTGCTGGTGACGCTAGCGAGGGGGACGATTCCGATCTCGAGGACGAGATCAGTGATAGGAGCCGTAACGATACGGTTGCAGCATATAAAAGCTTGCGTCAGCGACTGTGCGGCAGTCGCGCAATAGATCCAGTAGGAATCAGTACGAAGTAAATAAAGTCAATGAACTCTTCACGCTGTTGGTCTCTATACAGTTGCTAGTTTTCTCTTAACACTAGTATCAGTCACTTCATCATCTCAAACGTGTATCAGATCAATCAGATCCGAGTGGTAACATAATGGGCCTACGAGTTACTACTTCCAACAAGAAGTCAGCCATTCTAATTTAATCTGGTGTTGTTATTGTTGAGGACATATTGCACCCCAACCTTTACATCTAGATAACTTTCCTTTTTTAAGAGCTTCTTTCACATGCAGTTCTATTCAGAGTTGAAGTCAGGGTCTTAGGCTACTCTTGCCCGAAGGTGGAAGAAATGTATACTAGAGTATTGTCTCTACGCCACTTTCCATTGGTAATCTGAGAAAGAGAGCTGGTATAAGTAATTCAAATTCTTCCTCTGACGTTAGTTACAGATATCTTTTTTTGTTTGTGGGCTAGTGACTCACAATAAACAAATATATGTTCTGGTTAGATTATCCGCAGAATCTTCAGAGCCCGTCTTCCGATGCCCATAGTTTCCTTATGTGCTCCTTGAATCCACAGTGTCCTGTTAGGAAGCCTGTTAGGATTCGGAGGCTCATAGCTCTTGCTCATTCTGATACAGGCCTCAAATCTTTTCCGGTAATATTGACCCAAGAGTTTCGTGGCCTGCTTTATGCCATGAGCGTTATTCTAGGTAACTGCACGATTCCTTCTTTCTAGTTCATTTAACTCTTCCCTGAGGACATGGTCTCCTAAAGCGCAGAATAGTTCGGGGCTTATAACGGGACCCGATGCTTTCCTAGCGAGGGATTCGGCCATTTCATAGCCTTCCATCTCTGTATGGTCGTTTATGCAGCGGAGTTTAACTCTGTTACTTTTGCTCAGACACTAAGCTTCTGTAGACATCCTCACACAAGCTTAAATTTGATGCTATAGGAGTCTAGTATCAGGAAATATATATTATTAGTTAATGCCAAGATTGATTTGAGCGCATCTGTCTATTGCATAGACTTCTTCTTGATATATACTGTATGGGTTCGTAGTACTTCGTCCGTAGTCCACATAGCCTGCTCCTCTTCCTTCATCAGTTCTTGATCAATCTGTATACCATTTTAGAGTATTGCTGCTCAGTCTGCTGCTGAACTTAATGGTAAACCCATTTTGGAAATTGAATCTTCTGAATCGCGTCATCTTTCGGAATGGCCAAGAGTGGTAGCTTGTTTCAAATTGTCTGGATGTAATGCACTTGCCTTTTCCTATCCCTTCTTTTGCCACTCTCGCGATTGTTTCATTTGCATATCAGCTCCAATAACACCTCCATGGTGGTAGTTGGGCAAGTTCTCATGGCCTCAGGTGTCAGGTTGGTTCTTTTGGACCATGCAACTGCACCGTATGTGGTTGTTGGTCTAACAATAGCTATGTACATTCATATTAGCATGCTTGGAGTGCAACGCCAGAATCTTCCCGCAATTCTTTTTTAATCGGTCCTGGTAAGCCCTTCTGTGATTTTTTTTTTCAGATAAGTTTGCTGTCGAAGGTGACTCCTAGATATTTTACCTCTTTTACTGGAGCCAGTATTGTGGCTGATAGGCTAATTTGTTTTAGTTGTTCCGGTTTAATCAGTGATATCGCACAGGGTCTGCTCTCTCTCCCTCTATCGCCAGAAGTTCGTCTACAAGTAAACCGCACATTAGGGGAGATAAAACACCTCCTCGACCCATTTTGAAAGAAACACTTCATTTGCCCTTCTCCATTGGCTTGGTATATTTACATAGTTCTTAACCTCCACTTACCTTCTCTCCTTTGCTGCCTCAACTAAAGATTTCTCTAACCTTCTGTCATTTGCTTTCCGGCTGGTGCTGGGTTGCACCAACCTTCCGGCCTGGAAGCTTCAGGCTTAACCCCTTTTGAATGTTTGTCGAGCTCCTGCTCAACACTGCTCGCTGCTACTTCTGAGGTTACTCCCTATAGATTTCTTAACTCGCCTTTAACTGTTTCATTTTTATTTTTGCGTTTAAATTAGTTAGAGTCATCCTTTCAGCAGGCACCCCCGCACTTCCCTAAGGTGTCCATTAAGCTGAGGTAATTTTTTTTTTTAAACTGTGAAATTAAACTAAAAAATAATGTGAAATTATATTATCATATTTAAGAGAGAGAGAGTTTCTTTAATATTTAGGAAAACTGTTTCTTTCTTTTAGTTTTCGGTACAAGTCACCACTGCTTACTCATACACCATTCACCTCATACATACTGCTCTTTGTAGTGGGTTACCATTGCAAGGGGAATCTCATCCAATGCACTGGAAACCTCCTTCGTCGACACCATTCATGCACTCTTCTGTACCAATCGAGATGATCACCACGATGATGTGCATTGTTTCGTGATCTGATGAAATGTTTGTTTCTCATTCTTTATTTTATTATTTCAGCATCATTGATTGTTCTCCTTTCGGGAAATAAAACACACACTCAAACGTCGAAATACACACGGTCATTCATATATTATACTCAGCGTGGTTTGCACCTCACATGTGTACCAACATGTGAGGACTCCTAGGTTACTCAGGTTTTTTCTGCCTAGACTGAGGATAGGCGTTTTTCTATGTAAGTCCATTTTTGGGCAGAATTGTCTCGAATGTAGACAAGTGTTGAGGTTATTCCATCTTTCATGGGCACTGCGGATCGCTAGCTCTGTGATTTTGGTTTTTGAGTCTCTATTGGAAATCAGATGTTTTCAATCTTTTGTAAACGGTTATTGTTTCGTTTCCGGCTAGCACGCCCTTTTCGCAGTTGCATGGTATATCTCCATGTCCAGGAAGGGGACGCAATGTCTCGATATCTCATTAAGAGACATACGGCGGAATGCTGATACGAATGTCATACTTGCTGCTTGACTGTCGGTGTAGCTGACGATACTCTCGTTTGATATCGTCCTGTTCAGTGAACTAAGATCTTTGCAGCGCCAACGACATTGTAAGACTTTGGTTGATCGTGCCTGTGATGGAATGTATAGCAAAGACACACAAAATGCTTTTGGAAGCTTAATATCGTAAGCCACGATACATACCGATTTGAAGCATTGTTCTTATGGGCGCTTGTGTAATAAATATCCCGGGTATCTTAAGCGGGTATAGGATTTGTTCATAATGTATTTTAAATGCAACTTGAAATTTAGGCGTATATATACTTTTGCAAAAAACCACGCCCAATTGCAGAACTATTTCCGTGGAGGTTTTGGATATCCGATGCACGGAACGCATATGTGAGTAAACGACAGCGTGTGTTTGGGATAGCAAAACTCATATGTTCTCGACATATGATTTGACTTCGACCGTTTGCAATCAAGATATGATGACATGTGAATGACTTAATTGAAATACCGGATAGGTATTCATGTGAGGGTTCATTAGTAGTAGAAATATTTGGAGAAAGACTTAATTCAAATGAATGAAAAAAAAATCTGACGTTGTTACGATTAATGAACAAGTCTTAAATATACTTGATGAGGCAATACAAACTTATTTAATTGAAACTCTATTGATGATTCTTCTGAGGAGGACCAGCAAAATTACCCAATGCCACCTAATAAATTAAATTTGAAGATTGGCAAGACTTTCACAAAAAACCTTGTATTTAAAGAAATTATATTTATTTTATTGTGTAGAAAATGTATGTCCCTTGCCATGGGTATATATGATTTAAGATGAATAAGATTTAATTTATCTGCGATTTAATATTTATTAAAATTACTTTAAAAAAATTCTGTCGCATGACGGGCTTTCTACTAGTTACACCAATAATAGAAGAGGAATGACCAGCAATAATGCGGCATAAACTACTTTAGGCCATACCTGCATAGAAAAATCTGATGCAGATTCACTCTCCAGAATACGGATACACTCAGAGAAACTAAATGAAATGATACAATGAAGATGTAGAAGATGTAGATGATACAAGACGTAGAGTACAGATGTAAACAGACTATGGCCAGCAAGAGATGGAGATTGAGTTTGGTATTTGGAAATATGAACGTTCACGAGATTAAAGGAATACTTAATAAAATGAAAATGAATAAAAACATTGACGAATGATTAGATACATTAATATATGAACCTCCAAAGAAGGTCCTAAACGAAGATGAAAAGCACAGATTAATATTGGAACATCATAACTCGAAAATATGACTACATTGTGGTATCAGAAGGCACATCAGCAAGCTGAAATAGAAATACGTATGTGTGCAAAAAAATATGTATCGAATGGCAAAGTACGAGGGGCGTTCAATATATTCTCGGTATCGATATGAAAGAAAATGCGAATTCAATATATATTGTTTTTATTTTTCAATATAATCTCCGCTAACATCAATGCATTTGTTACATCTTGAAATAAGCTTTTGTAAACCCTCAAAATCGATCATCGAAAAATTTCGATCGCAAATTCGATCAGCTGTGTGCTGTTGCGATCGATCTGCTGTGTGTTGTTGACATCAATCAAGTGCGAGAGAGGTGAAACCCAATTCGACATATACGCGCGGCGGGCTTTAATTTTGGCTCGTGATCGCTAGGGACGTGTGCGAGTAATAGCGAGTAGATGTTTCTACGCAGATCAGCAGCGTTTTCGTGTCACCGATCCGCAGCTTGTTGTTGTCTTCGATCTGCTGCAACCGAGACAAGGGGTACGGAAGCGGAGCATGAAGCGTTGACCCGAGATGTGCTCCGGGATGTGATCAGGGAGCGGGGGTTGTCAACGTTCGGGACGAAGAGGAGCTAATATCTAGATTAGTGAACACTTTGTAGCCAGCCAGTCCGGGGAGCAACCCACGACTCCGAAAGGTGCTGCTAACGGCGAAGAACTCCGGCGAATGCGCGCGTAACTACTGCGTCTACGAGAAAAGGTCTCGAAATGTGAGACGACCCAATGTGTGTCAGCTGTGACGGACAAGCGGGCTGTCAACGAATTGGTAGGAGCCAGGTATTCGCCAAGGGAATCGTGTGTCGAGGCCGGAAGTACTGCCCTCAAAATACTTATTCCGTGACGGTGTTCGACCCCAAGGCTTATGCCGGACTGTCTTCCAAAGCGTGGAAGAGAAAGGTTGTCGATATCCAGGAGGTCTACGCAGTGGATGAAAAGCTGGTGCTTATGGCGGCGACCACCCGACCGGTAGGAGCGGCTAGCTTGAGCCGCATTGGGATTGTAAAATCATTGGATGAATTCTCCTCGTTTCTGTGTCGTAACTTCCCGACGCTGGATGACGAGGCGGATATTCACGATAGACTGCGAGAGCGATGACAACGGCCAGGGGAAGATACGGAGGAGTAAGTCTTCGAGATGAAATTCGCATTGCGGGGGCATGTGCAGGAGCGCAACCTGACGAAATATATTATCTAGGGTATCGTTAACGCCGAATGCCGAAGAGGAACGATCGGATGCCAGTGGGACGGTAGGGCGAGGAGCAAGGTGTTTCGGGTGCCAACAAACCGGACAATACAGAAGGGACTGTCCGCGGTCAAATGTTCAGACGGATGGCGGGACATCAAACACGGGAAGAAGCCGACCAAAGAGGTAAACTCAGCTGCTTGTGAAGGAGAGCCGAACTGAGTACATCAAGGAGGCGACCGTGAACGGGTACCAGGCCACAGCATTCATCGACTTAGAAAGCGACTGTGTCACATTATGTCGATGACAAAAGACGCTTGAGCGGATTCGGAAGCTGAACCTGCCAGACGGTGCTGTAGATCGGCTTAGGTCATGGTGCGAGGTTCTAGTGGTGCCTGAAGAGAGCCAGCCATACCCGATGTTGATCGGGCGAAAACTTTTGGATCAACCGCAGTTCATGGTCATGAAAACCCACAACTGCATGGCGATCACCGACTGCATGGCAGATAGACCTAGAGCGCTACTGGTGGCAGATGGAGGAGCAGAAAGGCTCGAGCTAACAGGCTATCAGGTTGAGAGAGTTGAATTTTCGGCTATACAAAGCAAACCCTACTGAGGAAAACTGAAATAAGCTTAAACGGGCCAAAAATGACTGTAATGCAATTATAAGACATGTAAAATTCTCGTATGAGCAAAAGTTGAGGCAAAAAGTGCTACAATGTCCCAAGGGTAGCAAAAACTTTTGGTCATTTGTAAAAAACGTAAAGAATCGCGCCTCGTCTTCAATTCCCACGCTCATTTACAATGACGTCCCAGCTGTCAGCTCTTCAGACAAAGCGAATCTGCTTGCGGCGCATTTTGCAGCCAGCTCAACGCTAGATTCCAATATGTCACCACCTGTACTTGAGAGCGTTGACTTCACCATGGGACAAATCCACTTCCGCACTCGTACAGTTGTAAGAGTACTTAAAGATCTCGACGTGCACAAATCCGCTGGCCCGGATGGTATTCCCCAGTATCTTCTGAAAATTTGTTCTTCTGCCCTGGCAAAACCACTGCATAAACTTTTTCATCTATCCTACTCTTTAGGTCTCTTTCCGAGTAGATGGAAAACAGCATTAGTTCCAGCCCGTCCCTAAAAAGGCCGAATCTTCGTCACCCACCTCGTACCGACCTATAGCACTTACGTCCCTTCTTTCTAAATTCATGTAAACGCTGATAAATCATCAGCTTATGAAATGTCTCGAATCGCGGAAGCTTCTTAATGACCGGCAGTATTGTTTCCGCAGCAACAGGTCCACTGGTGATCTGATAGCTTATCTCACCGAAAAGTGGAACCAATCTTTGCACAATGCAGGCGAAAGCGAGATCATTGCGCTTGATATTTCCACGGCATTTGACAGAGTTTGGCATCAAGCTCTCGTCTCGAAAATGCGTGCCTATGGTGTCTCTTCTTTAGTGGATTAGAAATTGCCTTTCGAACAGTTCAATTCAAGTTGTTTTGGATGGGTTCAAGTCTGATATCCACCAACTAAAGGCTGGTGTTCCCCAAGGCTCTGTTCAGTCTCCGACACTCTTTCTCATTTTTATGAATGATCTCTTGTCTGCTACTTCTAATCCAATCCATTCTTTCGCTGATGACAGCACCCTCAGCTTTTTAATATTCGTTCCAAGACTCGCGACCCCGTTCTTCGTCCCTAGAGTTGGAACGGCAGCGTATGATAAGCACATCGAATTCCGATCATGACAGCATAATCAATTGGGGAAGGAACAACCAAGTGGAATTCAATGCGTCAAAAACTCAATGCTGCCTGCAACAAATACTTCACCCCTTCTGATTTGGCTTTAATTTATAAGGCGTATATACGCCCCAAACTTGACTACAATGCTCATATCTGGCCTGGTGCCCCCAAAACCACACTGCACCTAATAAGGGCAAAATAAGACAACTGCATAAATACTAGAAAAAAAATGTCTTTATTTAAACCTAAGACCCCTTACCACTGGTGGGGGGCAGTCTTTGGTTTGACAAAGTAGATTAATAACTAAACGTTGTCGTCGCCAACCGATTAATTTTATATCATATAAGTGCTCACACTGCACATTATTCTTGGTTCGATCTTTTGTTTACAGTAATGTAGAAAAGATAAGTATTAATTTTTTAATTACTCATTTGTAATGGATCGTCGACCGCCAGCTGCGCTCGATTTAAAATTATTTACAGTAACCTGAGATGTCATTCGGTCGTTTGTCGACCCAGACGATTGCGGTTTGTTTACCCTCACCATGCATTTAGTAGCATAAAACCCGACGCGATTTGCTCAGTGTTGTCTTAGGATACAATGACTCCACTGAGGGCGGCACTTATCGTTGTTGGGGTAGGCGGCGGATGATTGGTGTTGACCGCGGCGATCAAATTATGGACGTGGTACAAGATATTGACTTTGGAATTGGCTGGACTGAGGAGGAGAGTGATGATGCAGGAGGGAGGCTTCTTTTGGCAGCAGAGCAGTTCGGCGGCATCGACGATCCAGTTAGGTTTTCAATTTAAATAGTTTTGTCTTTTGAAAAATTGTTTGTAACTTAATTTACTTGAAAATAAAATAATATATTTCCTACATGGGGGCTCAACCGGGATTCACCGGACAAAACTTGCAAAACTTTTAATCAACCTCAAGTGAAAAACGAAGACGCGCGGCAGCATTCAAGTTAAGAAGAACGAAAACGAAAGAGCTGGAGGAATTGTAAACATTTAGAAGTGGTAGTGTTGCAAAGTGGGTGGATGATCTGCAGGCATTGACGGCTCGTCAGTTACAAGCATTCCTGAAAAATAAAGGACTGCCATATAGGTACAACGGAAAGACCGATCTGATAAATTGTATTCGTACTAATCTGGAAGGTGAAAGTGTGAAGGTGGAGGACGTGCTGAACACCCTAAGAACTGAAGGAGAAGAAGGCGCTTAAGTTGTAGAGGTGTTGAGCACAGTAAACGAAGAAGAATACGAAAACGAGGATCAACCAATTGAAGAAACCACGATGCCCAATTGCGAAACCGGGTGCTGCCAAATTGGTCGTCGAAGCAACGGAGGGAGTAACATATTCGACAAAGTTGAAGGCACTTCTAGAGAAGGAGTTCGGGTAGAAGACTTCAAGCATCGAGGTACGCAAACGACTGGAGTCCAGGAAGAAGAGTGCGTCAGAGACTCTGCTTGAATATCTTTACGTGATGTGGCAGATTGGTAAAGGTTTTGTGGACGAAATATCTTTGATCGAGTACATTATTAACGGGATTCCGGATACTGTTACGAACAAAACAGTTCTGTATGAAGCTGCATCGCTTGAGGAGCTAAAACTCAAACTAGAAACCTATAAGAGGATGCAGCGACAGACGCCAAAGCAACGAGTTGAAGCCAATAGACTTAGCGTGTCCCACAGATCAAATCCAACACACGGAGGACCTTCCAGTTCGCCTAGACGTTGTCAAAATTGTGGATCTACGTCACACTTGGCAGCAAACTGTCCAGACAGGTCGAAGGAGACGCGGTGTTTTCGATGCATTCAGTTCGGACACATATCACCGAAATGCTCGGTCAAGGAAGATGTAGAGTCCAGAGGTGTGCACAAGGTCGAACGCATTGGATCGGATGGCAATAGCGTATTAATAAGCATCGCAGGGAAACTCTATCAAGCTTTCGTCGACAACGGCAGTGACGTATCAATAGTGCACAAATCGCTTGTGAAAGAAATAAAAGGAGCAAAGGTAAGTTCTCCAGGAATGATACTCAAGGGATTTGGAAATGCTCCCCAAAAGACGTTGGGTTCATGTCCTTTAAACATACGAGTCGGACCAGACAATCATTGGGTTCGTTTCCAAGTGGTTCCTGACAAATGGATTTCAGATAGGATACTGCTAGGAAGAGATTGTCTCCAGAATGTAGAGCTGCTGATAAATCACAGGAAAAAAAAGCAAATGAAGAAGATAAATTCAGAAAAGGAAGTACAACATAAGACGCACGACCTGGACGAGAATGATGTTTTCAACATTGGACTGGTGAACGATGAAAAAGAAGACACAGATGGGAACAACCTGCAAGTTGGAAAAACCAGCTATAGAAAGGTAATCACTGATATCGTTTCAGCTTGTTCTCCCAAAAGAGTTCCAAAGTCGTGCATTGCGATGAACATTGTGTTGTCGGACGAAAGCCCTATTTATCAGAAGGCCAGACGGTTAGCACTGCCAGAAAAAGAAGCGGTTTGTAAGCAAGTGGAAGAATTGTTGGACGAATTAATCATCCAGCATAGTCGGTCGGACTTTGCTAGTCCTATAGTTCTGGTGAAGAAGAAAGATGGTAGTATGCGACTGTGTGTTGATTACGGAAAACCGGTATCCTCTGCCAGTAATGGAAGAGCTATTAGAGAATCTTTACAAAGCAAATGTATTCACAACACAGGATCTCCGCAACAGGTTTTTCCAATACAAATTCCTGAAGGTTCCTTTCGGGCTATGCAATTCACCTGCAGTGTTTCAGCGATTTGTTAACACGGTTTTTCGAGATCTAATGAGGCAAGGATTCTTTCTGTTATATTTGGACGACATCATCATCGCTGCAGAGAACGAGGAAGAAAATTTGATAAAGCTCAATGTGGTATTGAGGGTAGCAGAGGAGAATGGTTTGGTGGTTAAGTGGGAAAAGTGTAATTTCCTCAGCAGATCCACGAAATTCCTTGGCCACGTGGTGGAGAACGGAAGTATAAAGCCATCTGCCGAAAATATTGCTGCTGTAACAGGTTTTCCGAGAACCACTAACGTGAAACAGGTGCAGAGCTTCCTTGATCTGACTGGACTTTTTCGTAAGTTTGTTCCTAACTATTCCATTTTAGCAAAACCACTTTCTGACTTGACCAAGAAACACAGTGTGTTCATCTTCGAACCGGATCAAGTAGTAGCGTTTGAATCCCCGAAGGATTTACTGTGTAAAGAACCTCTTCTTAAACTATTCAACCCAAAGCTCAAGACAGAGTTACATACAGACGCGAGTATGGTTGGATACGGTGGAGTATTGTTCCAGGAATATGAAAAGCAAATGCACTCTGTCTTTTACATGAGTTTCAAGGCAACTCCAGCGGAAAAGAATTATACCAGCTATGTGCACGAAGTTTTAGCCATAGTAAAGTGTATCAAGAAGCTACGGTCATATCTGCTGGGAAAGGAGTTCAAAATCTACACAGATTGCAAGGCGTTCCAATCAACAATGAGTAAAAGAGACCTGTGTCCACGAGTGGCCAGATGGACAATCATGCTCAGCCGAAACATGACTGTACTGCGAGTAGAGGATGGGATCATTGAAAGAATCAAGAGATCTCAAGGGAAAGATGAATTTTGCCAGTTGATAACGGATATTCTTTCAGCAACTGGAACTTATAAATACTATGAACTGAGGAACGACCTATTGTACAAGTTTGTGGAAGGCACCCATTTACTCGTAGTGCCAAAGTCTATGCAAAGGGAGATCCTGAGAGACATTCACATGGTGGGTCATCTCAGTGCGAAGAGAATGGAGGCGATCTGCAAGCAAGATTACTTCATCCCCAAGATTGGAAACTGCATTGATGCTGTTTTATCCAACTGTGTGCCGTGCATTCTGGCTGCGAGAAAAGGCGGAAAAGTCGAGGGATTTCTACACCCGATCGAAAAGAGCGACATACCTCTGCACACCTATCACATGGACCATTTGGGTCCGCTTCCTTCTACTAATGAAGCTTATAATTATCACTTTGTAGTGGTCGATGCTTTTACTAAATTCGTTTGGATTTATCCAGTAAAAACAACAAAGAGCGACGAAGTTGTGAAGAAATTGGAACAGCAGAGCGAAATTTTCGGAAGTCCAGCGCGTATCATATCGGACCGAGGGACAGCTTTCACCGATAACGTAAAACGGTATTCACCACATATTAACAACAACTTGGGTGCCGCGCGGAAATGGACAGGTACAAAAGAATGAACCGCATCATAGTGGAGGTGCTTTCCAAAGTGTCAGTGGAGGATCCTACGAAGTGGTTTAAACACGTTCCTCACATTCAACGGGTGATTAATTCATCGGTATCACGGATTACCATTTCAGCGAAGTCCATTTCAGCTTCTGTTTGGAACCATCATGAGGCGCGAAGATAACTACTGAGAGAATTATTAGAGGAGGCCATACTGGACGACTTCGAGAGTAGCCGCAATGAGATGAGGAAGGCAGCTAAACAAGAAATACAGAAGGTGCAGGAGGAGAACAAGAAGACATTCAATCGAAAGAGCAAAGCATCCAGATGCTACCAGCTACATGACCTTGTAGCCATCAAGAGGACCCAATTCGGCACTGGCCTTAAACTATCCATTCAATTTATGGGGCCCTACGAATTGACCAACGTCAAGGGGAATGACCAATACGATATCCGCAAGGTGGGAGAGCATGAGGGGCCCAATATAACATCCACTTCAGCCGATCAGATGAAGCCCTGGGCGAACGACAGTGATGACGACGGAGGAAGTGAATACGAATCGGATGGTGTCAATTTCGACTGAGGACAGTCGAGTAAGTTTAGGGTGGCCGAGTGTAGAAAAGATATAACGAAAAGATATAACGTTCCAGTTATGTTTTCAGTTGAAATAGTATTGTCTTTTGAAACATAGTTTGTAACGTAATTTAATTGAAAATCAAATATGATATTTCCTACAGTAATTTTATCTTCTTCATTTCCAATTGAATTTGACGTCAAGATTATTTTGTGATGGTGCACAAGCGATCTCTTGTATAACACCGCCCCCAAAGATTGTTCTATGGGTAGGAAAGTGATACTTGGAAGATTTACATTTATTTTAGCTTTGTTATTTTCACTTTTTAAGATTAAGTATACTATGGTTAATACAATTACAATTGTAATAACAAGGTATAAACTTGTTTTCGTTTCTTTGTTTTAGTTCTTTAATTTTAATTAAATTTTGCGTATTTTGGAAACGAAATTTTTCAAAATTACGTCATCCATTTTGGTACAGTTAATATTTAGTATCGTATTGGGTAGTACTATTTCATGTTTCTATTCTTTTCTTTTATATGTTTTATTTCTTATTTCTACATAACAATTTTCCAAGGATATCAGATAGTTTTCTTTTATTATTATTTCTTGATTATTACAATTATTATTGATTTTTTCAATTCTGGAATTAATAATTACAATATGGTCGTTTCCTTTTTGCAATAAATTTTCATTACTATTTTTAAAATTTAAATTCGAAAATTACATTTCATTTTCTTTTCATAAATATGTTTTATGCAGTCGTCATTTATTGTATTTAAATATTTCTTAAGATCAGTATTATTGAAATTTTTTTCCTTTTGCTAAGTACATATTCTGATCTATTTTTAAATAGAAAGTTTTTATCAACACTTAGTATTGGTTGAACATATATCTGTTCATATATTTCATCTGAAAAGTTTGGAATTTCTATGATAAAAATTATATATTGGTTATAAGGAGCAAGATTAAGTTTTATGCATTCAAGCGTTTCTAACTGGATGTTGTTTTCAATTATTTCTTTTTCTGACAAAATATCAATCATATGATTTCTTTAATTTTTTTCTATATCGTTTAAAATGTATCTAATATTTTCTTTCGTTTCTGTTTCGAGTTTAAATTTTTGAAGGCTTCTCTCTAGTTCTTCGCGAGCATTATTGCAATTTTTAATGGTTGCAGATATTTCTTTGCCTTTAGAATTAAACGTTTCTGTAATGACTTTGATTTGATAATTGAAATGCTCATAAATTGATATTTGTTGTTTAATGTTCGTTATTGAATTACGGGAGTTAGTTTCAATAATTTTGATTTTTTTTTCAATTTCCAGACGGCCGTCATCGACCATTGTTCCGTATATCAATTTCATTCCTGAACCTATTATATTTAATAGTCCTGTTTTTTGTCTCTGATGGGGAATTATAGTTTAAAAATTCCTTTCCACAGTGAATCATCATATTTACAATTTCAGAATTTTGTTTTAAGTTAATATCGTTTCGTAATATTGGAAGATCTCTGAAGTTATTTTCTAGTAATTTCATATTTTGTTCGTAGTTAGTAAGGTTTATTATGTGTAGAGTTTTGGTGTAATTGTCTATAAACCCCTTTTCGCCTAACTGTAATGTTATAAAACCATTTCCTTTATTCAAGTTGGTTATCAATAATTGCTGTGTTCTTAGTGTTGAGATGCAAGCTGTAAAAATGATAATCTTAATTACAGTCTTTATTTGTTATTCCCATAGTTGCTTGATTGGAGATATTTGTTTCATTTGATGAATTTGACCTGAAATCAAGAGTTCCATTTCTGAGTTTTGTCTCTTTATGAAACTGATATTCATGGAGTATACGATTAGCTTGAATTCTATAGGATTTTCCCTCTTCTATTGTATATTTATTACTTTTGCTCTTTTATATTTTTATAGTAGTTTTTTTTTAGAGTAATTTTATTTTTTATCCGATCCTGTTCTGTTGTTTTAATAAATTCGACATCTTTGCTATTTTCATATATTTTATTCAAGACTTTTTCTTTTGTTTTTTCTATTTGTTTTTCTATTTTCTATATTTGTATACATTTCGTTATTTATTTTATTAAAAATAAATGCTAATATGTTTTTCTTTTGTTGTTAAGAGTATTGTGGGTTATATTGGTTGTTATTATAGATTGAGAGGGCTTTTATAACTTGGTCTATTAATGGGAAAGGATCATCTGCTTTTTCTACTAGACATACAATTTTCAGATGTTCATTTAAGGTACTATGAAATCTTTCTATGTCCGAATTACCTGCATGTCTGTTAGCTGTACTGTAATGTACTTCTATGTTATTATTGGTTAGGAAGTTTTGTAAAGTTTCTGCTACAAAAGCATTTCCGTTATCTTAAGTTATAATTTTTGGTTTAGTCATATGCGAGAATATTTAAGTCATTGCATTCATAACATCAATGTAAGTTTTGTTTTTGGTTTTGGTATGTCTAGATGGTAATGTTCCTGTGGTCCTTTGGGCGTTTCTCTCTTTTCGTAAGGTAATTCGATTGGATGTCTTTCTATTTTTTTTGGTTAACTATTTTATTAATTAATTCCTTGAAATTTGGAATGTAATATTCTCTGTTCAGTTGGGGATACAGTTTATCAATTCCTAAGCGATTTAATTCTTTATGTTTTTTAAGTATAATTTCATAAATTCATTCGCCTTTTATAATTAAATCTTTTAATAAATTTACTCGTAGTGCCATTTACTCGTAGTGCCAAAGTCTATGCAAAGGGAGATCCTGAGAGACATTCACATGGTGGGTCATCTCAGTGCGAAGAGAATGGAGGCGATCTGCAAGCAAGATTACTTCATCCCCAAGATTGGAAACTGCATTGATGCTGTTTTATCCAACTGTGTGCCGTGCATTCTGGCTGCGAGAAAAGGCGGAAAAGTCGAGGGATTTCTACACCCGATCGAAAAGAGCGACATACCTCTGCACACCTATCACATGGACCATTTGGGTCCGCTTCCTTCTACTAATGAAGCTTATAATTATCACTTTGTAGTGGTCGATGCTTTTACTAAATTCGTTTGGATTTATCCAGTAAAAACAACAAAGAGCGACGAAGTTGTGAAGAAATTGGAACAGCAGAGCGAAATTTTCGGAAGTCCAGCGCGTATCATATCGGACCGAGGGACAGCTTTCACCGATAACGTAAAACGGTATTCACCACATATTAACAACAACTTGGGTGCCGCGCGGAAATGGACAGGTACAAAAGAATGAACCGCATCATAGTGGAGGTGCTTTCCAAAGTGTCAGTGGAGGATCCTACGAAGTGGTTTAAACACGTTCCTCACATTCAACGGGTGATTAATTCATCGGTATCACGGATTACCATTTCAGCGAAGTCCATTTCAGCTTCTGTTTGGAACCATCATGAGGCGCGAAGATAACTACTGAGAGAATTATTAGAGGAGGCCATACTGGACGACTTCGAGAGTAGCCGCAATGAGATGAGGAAGGCAGCTAAACAAGAAATACAGAAGGTGCAGGAGGAGAACAAGAAGACATTCAATCGAAAGAGCAAAGCATCCAGATGCTACCAGCTACATGACCTTGTAGCCATCAAGAGGACCCAATTCGGCACTGGCCTTAAACTATCCATTCAATTTATGGGGCCCTACGAATTGACCAACGTCAAGGGGAATGACCAATACGATATCCGCAAGGTGGGAGAGCATGAGGGGCCCAATATAACATCCACTTCAGCCGATCAGATGAAGCCCTGGGCGAACGACAGTGATGACGACGGAGGAAGTGAAATCAAGAGTTCCATTTCTGAGTTTTGTCTCTTTATGAAACTGATATTCATGGAGTATACGATTAGCTTGAATTCTATAGGATTTTCCCTCTTCTATTGTATATTTATTACTTTTGCTCTTTTATATTTTTATAGTAGTTTTTTTTTAGAGTAATTTTATTTTTTATCCGATCCTGTTCTGTTGTTTTAATAAATTCGACATCTTTGCTATTTTCATATATTTTATTCAAGAATTTTTCTTTTGTTTTTTCTATTTGTTTTTCTATTTTCTATATTTGTATACATTTCGTTATTTATTTTATTAAAAATAAATGCTAATATGTTTTTCTTTTGTTGTTAAGAGTATTGTGGGTTATATTGGTTGTTATTATAGATTGAGAGGGCTTTTATAACTTGGTCTATTAATGGGAAAGGATCATCTGCTTTTTCTACTAGACATACAATTTTCAGATGTTCATTTAAGGTACTATGAAATCTTTCTATGTCCGAATTACCTGCATGTCTGTTAGCTGTACTGTAATGTACTTCTATGTTATTATTGGTTAGGAAGTTTTGTAAAGTTTCTGCTACAAAAGCATTTCCGTTATCTTAAGTTATAATTTTTGGTTTAGTCATATGCGAGAATATTTAAGTCATTGCATTCATAACATCAATGTAAGTTTTGTTTTTGGTTTTGGTATGTCTAGATGGTAATGTTCCTGTGGTCCTTTGGGCGTTTCTCTCTTTTCGTAAGGTAATTCGATTGGATGTCTTTCTATTTTTTTTGGTTAACTATTTTATTAATTAATTCCTTGAAATTTGGAATGTAATATTCTCTGTTCAGTTGGGGATACAGTTTATCAATTCCTAAGCGATTTAATTCTTTATGTTTTTTAAGTATAATTTCATAAATTCATTCGCCTTTTATAATTAAATCTTTTAATAAATTTGTGCTTCTAAATAATATATTCTTTTTTATGTTATTCTGTCGGATCCATACTGTCTGGAACTCGTTAAATTGTTCGTTGCTTTCAATGTATAAGGCGTTTGTAACATTTGTGTCGACATGGTTTATTAATTCTAAAAATAAGCTTTTATTTGGTATAGAGCATTTAAAGTTCATTCGTCTTTTACCAAAATGCGGGAATAAAATTATTTCATCACCATTTAAATTGGAATCTAGAATAATTTGTCTCTTAAAATAATTAAGGGTTTTTTCTCTAATTGGTATGAAAAGAGAATTCTCCTCTTCTGCACTATGATTAGTCCTTAAGTCTTCTTCCTCTTCTAAAATGTTCATTTTTGTTCACTTATTTTGATTCTTGAAAGGGCATCTGCCACCTTATTTTCTTTTCCTTTAAGCCCAATATTCCATTTTAAAGTCATATTCTTCGTTTAATTTTCCATCGTTGTAACCTGGAATTAGATTCTTTTAAAGTACTAAGCCATACTAATGGCCTGTGGTCGGTTCTGATCACAAACTTTCTTCCATATAAATAATGTTTGAATTGGGTTGTTGCCCACACAATAGCTAATAACTCTTTTTCTATTACGGACAAGTTTTGTTTATGTTTGTTAAATGTTCTTGATGCGAAACATAATGGTCCAAGTGATTGACTAAGTACTGCGCCTATAGCAAAATTTGATGCATCGGTAGTTAAGGTGAAATCTTTTGAAAAGTTAGGATGTCTATTTATTAAAATTCCTGTCATCAGAGTTTTAATTTTAAAAATGCGTTCTTTTAACTTTCGCCATTTATTTTTATTTTAGCATTCTTCTTTAAACAGAGTGTAAATGGTTCAACAATTTTTGAATAATCTTGGATACATAACAGATTTTTCCTATGTAATCTTTTAAAACTTTATTCTTTGACTATTGAAAGGTTGCGGGGGTGTTTATCATTTTCTTCTACTTGGTTCTGGTAGAATCCTTTAATTAAGTCTAAAGCCGTAAAATAATTGCAATGTATAAGTTTGTCCAGTATTGCTTCGATGTTAGGGATTGCAAATTTAGAGATTGGAAATTTTAGTTTTCAGATTTAGTTTACGATAATCGACAACGGTTCTCCATTCTTTATTTCCTGTGTTATCTTCCCTTTTAGGGACTACCCAGATAGTTCGTATTCAGTTTCTTCGCTTTTGTGAAAGAAGATTGGGTACGATTGTTCGTTCAATATTAATCATTTTTCTTTGTATAGTATTTTTGCATTATTGGGGATTAATAAATTATTACCTAGCAAGCCATTTTATTCATCAGAAAATGTATAAACTTGAAATTCAGCGTCATGTAAAACAGGGAAAGCAAATTTGTTTAGGATTAGATGCAGTTCTTATTGTTAACGGGAAAAATCTAGTTCTTTAGTATTGTGGTGGAGTATCTTCTTCATTTATTATGCTGTTTGTTGCCCCAGTATCGATTAATAATCTAATGCATACATTTTCTTTTGTTAATTTGATATAGGGTAAACCTTGTTTTCTGTCTCCGAGGCTGCATATTGAAAATTGGGAAAACTGAGGCTCTTTTTTGATATAATTATTTTTAAGATTGGTTCGCCTTAATTGGGACGAACTGTTAATTTGTTGAGAATATTTGGCCTTGGTTGCCAGTTATTACTAAATGGATTATTATTAATGTTTCTAGAGTTAATTTGATTTCTATTATTTTGATTTTTCTAAAATTTATAAATTATTTCTATCGTTTGGTTTTGGACTATTTAGTTCAGGAGTGCGACTAACAAAACCTGCCTGTGATAATTCATGCAGAGCTGAATCCATGGTAGGGGATTTTTATGAAATCTCTTATGAACTGGTAATTTCTCTTTAAAAATGTTGAGGGCGGTATCATTATTTCTATAAATATCTAATTGATTTAATTCTTGTATGCACTTTTGGTTGTAGTGTTTTTTGTATATAATTATACAATTTTGAGAACATCTCCTCAAAATTGCGAGTTTCTAAGTTCGTCATACAGGTGGATAACTGTTCTTAAGCCCACCAAAATTTCATATAACATAGTTTTTGTGCCACTCCATTCAATTAAATGTGTATGGATTTCGATTGCCTGCCTAGCTCGACCCATAAATTTTGATTTAAGTTAACTTACGCACATTTTTTGTCCTTGCTCATTATAGTAAAGTTGGTATAATACCATCAACGTTATTGATAAAGATTGGGAGATCCTCTGTTCTTTCATCAAATGTTGACTATCTCTCAATATACTTTAAGGGATTGAGTTCAAAGACTCTCGGTATAAAATTTATTTGTCTATCATTACCTAGTGTTGCTGCTGTTGCTGCTGCTTCTTGCTGTGCATTTAACGCCATGTCTTCTGAATCGGATTTTTCGGGTTTGGTGTTATACGGCTGATGAAAGAAGAAATTGGGAAATTGTTTTTTGGAATATATATATATATATGTATATATAAAAATATGTATACATATTAGCCACAAAAGATATTCGCGAGAACGATAGGAATCTCTTGTTTCGTGTTCTGCTGCTGACGATGCACAGCCCAAACAAAGCCTTCAGCACAGACATCGATGACACCGTCGGTTTTGATGTTGGATTCTGCCCTGATTAAGGAGATGGGCATCAAAGGTAGCCCGCACCAGCTATATATGCAATAGGTCACTGGAAAACAAGCGCAGGATCCGTCCTTGGTTATTGACCTGCAGGTAAGTGCAGCGTGCTTAAAGAAAATGTATGTACTTCGGCACGCGTGTAGTATTTTGGACCTTAAGCCAGAACCTCAACGAGTCGGAATTGAGAGCAGTCCCAAACCACCTGAAGGAGTGCCCTATGCAGTCGTAACCCAACGACCCATTCTCGACTCAACTACAAAAAAGGAAAAAGGTCGATTCTAGGTTGGCTTGTTGTGGACTGCTGATGATGTCATCTTGCCAGCCAGTTATTCCATGGTGTCATGCCGACGCCGACTTTCATTATGTTGACGAATTCGTCGACAGCTTCGAACCTATTAAACAACCAATCGGATATATTAAATCAACTTAATTCGAGAAATAGTCAAGGCCGATTGGCGTGAGTTTCGGAACATCAGTTCGAACTCGGAAGCCGTTCTCAGAGCCATAAAGTGTGCTACACCCACGAACGAAGAGACTCTTCTGCTAGCTGAAAAGGTCTTGGGGATATTTTGGCAGCCAGGTAAGGACAAATTCCAGTAGGAACTTCAGTTCCACCTAGTGAGCAGAGGGAGCCGTCGTCCTACAAAACGGGAACTGCTGACCATCGTCCTTTCTGTGCTCGATCCGCTAGGTCGCCCTTTTGTGCTTGCTACGAAGCTGGTGATGCGTGAAGTTTGGCTGGAACAAGTGGCGACTTCAGTTGCAAATGTTATCGAGATAGCAGTTCCTCGATATTACTTCCAAGGTGGTGCCCCCAAGGATCTCAATCTATACGTGTTTGTCGACGGAAGCGAGGACGCCTTTGCAGCCGTCGCATATGGGATGACAACGAATCAGAATGTGTTGCAGAGTGCAATAATTATACTCGTGATAAAATGCATCTGTTAAAACAAATAAATCGCCTTTCGCGATCCGCAACAAATTTCACTAAAAAAGATGTGGATTAAATGTCAAACTAACATAAAGTTCAAAAAAGGATTGTTTAGTTTTATTTGGGTTCAAGAAAACCGAGTAATAATGTTGTACTAAGCGGAAACTCGAACCTAATTTAAAGAAGGAAGAGTTAGTTGTAGTCGTCGAACAAGTAAATGATGTGTATGTCGAATATAAGACTGAACTACTCTATGCTTTGGAACCAGTTTCAGCATTAAAGACGACCGAAGTTCCAACAACAGATGTGTCCACTCGATCGAGCGATGAATGGAGATTTCCTAAAATCGATATTCCACAGTTCTCTGGTTCATATACTCCATGGTTTGATCGAATCCTTTGTTCATAAAAATAAGTAGCTGAAAGATATAAAAAGGCTTCATTATTTGAAGTACTCGTGGAAAGGTGACGCTGAACGATTAATTCAATATTTACCACTTCACTCTGAGAATTACGAGAAAGCTTGGGAACTGTTGAATGAGCGTTATGACCACAAGCGTATTTTAGTGAATGCATATATGCGTTGAAAGAGTTACCAGTGCAAGATTGGGACACCATACTTATTTATGTAATTTTCCAAAAATTGCCAAGTATCACTTAACAACTGTGGTACGAAAAACTGGGTAATTATAAAGATCTTCCAGAGTTTTCGGATTTTGCTAGTTTCCTAGATGCACGTTTGCGCACTCTTGAAGTAATGGATCACCAAGAGCACAAAACGGTTTCAAACACAGTTCGAAATCCAAATCTGTGATGTATTGGATTGGAGTATATTGTGGAGTAATTTTATTTTTTATCCGATCTTGTTCTGTTGTTTAAGTAAATTGTTTTAATAAAATCGACATCTTTCCTATTTTCATTTATTTTATTAAAGACTTTTCCTTTTGTTTTTTTTGTATTTGTATGTATTTCGTTATTTATTTTATTAAAAATGAATGTCAATGAGTTTTTCTTTTGTTGTTAAGAGTATTGTGTGTTAGATTGGTTGTTATTATAGACTGCGAGGGGTTTTATAAATTGGTCTATTAATGGGAAAGGATCATCTGTTTTTTCTACTTGATTTAAAATTTTCAGATGTTCATTTAAGGTAATATGAAATCTTTCTATGTCCGAATTACCTGTATGTCTGTTGAATGTACTGTAATGTACTTCTATGTTATTATTGGTTAGGCAGTTTTGTAAAGTTTCTGCTGCAAAAGAATTTCCGTTATCTTAAGTTATAATTTTTGGTTTAGTCATATACGAAAATATTTTAGTCATTGTATTCATAACATCAATGTAAGTTTTGTTTTTGGTTCGTTCAACCGCTACTTAGTTTGTTTTATATTTTTATCTCGATTCCATATGTCTAGATGGTAATGTTTCTGTGGTCCTTTGGGCGTTTCTGTCTTTTCGTAAGATAATTTGATTGGATGTCTTTCTTTTTTTTGGTTAACTATTTTATTAATCAATTCCCTGAAATTTGGAAAGTAATATTCTCTGTTCAGTTGGGGATACAGTTTATCAATTAATAAGCGATTTAATTCTTTATGTTTTTTAAGTATAATTTCATAAATTCATTCGCCTTTTATAATTAAATCTTTTAATAAATTTGTGCTTCTAAATAATATATTCTTTTTTATGTTATTCTCTCGGATCCATACTGTCTCGAACTCGTTAAATTGTTCGTTGCTTTCAATGTATAAGGCGTTTGTAACATTTGTGTCGACATGGTTTATTAATTCTAAAAATAAGCTTTTATTTGGTATAGAGCATTTAAAGTTCAATCGTCTTTTACCAAAATGCGGGAATAAAATTATTTCATCACCATTTAAATTGGAATCTAGAATAATTTGTCTCTTAAAATAATTAAGGGTTTTTTCGCTAATTGGTATGAAAAGAGAATTCTCCTCTTCTGCACTATGATTAGTCCTTAAGTCTTCTTCCTCTTCTAAAATGTTCATTTTTGTTCACTTATTTTGATTCTTGAAAGGGCATCTGCCACCTTATTTTCTTTTCCTTTAAGCCCGATATTAAATTTTAAAGTCATATTCTTCGTTTAATTTTCCATCGTTGTAACCTGGAATTAGATTCTTTTAAAGTACTAAGCCATACTAATGGCCTGTGGTCGGTTCTGATCACAAACTTTCTTCCATATAAATAATGTTTGAATTGGGTTGTTGCCCACACAATAGCTAATAACTCTTTTTCTATTACGGACAAGTTTTGTTTATGTTTGTTAAATGTTCTTGATGCGAAACATAATGGTCCAAGTGATTGACTAAGTACTGCGCCTATAGCAAAATTTGATGCATCGGTAGTTAAGGTGAAATCTTTTGAAAAGTTAGGATGTCTATTTATTAAAATTCCGGTCATCAGAGTTTTAATTTTAAAAATGCGTTCTTTTAACTTTCGCCATTTATTTTTATTTTAGCATTCTTCTTTAAACAGAGTGTAAATGGTTCAACAATTTTTGAATAATCTTGGATACATAACAGATTTTTCCTATGTAATATTTTAAAACTTCATTCTTTGACTATTGAAAGGTTGCGGGGGTGTTATTAGGCCCGAATGGCATTCGTAGAAAGTGATAATGGCCAGAAAGTGTACTGAATGCAGTTTTTTCACTATCATTTTCTTCTACTTGGTTCTGGTAGAATCCTTTAATTAAGTCTAAAGCCGTAAAATAATTGCAATGTACAAGTTTGTCCAGTATTGCTTCGATGTTAGGAATTGCAAATTTAGAGATTGGAAATTTTAGTTTTCAGATTTAATTTACGATAATCGACAACGGTTCTCCATTCTTTATTTCCTGTGTTATCTTCCCTTTTAGGGACTACCCAGATAGTTCGTGTTCAGTTTCTTCGTTTTTGTGAAAGAAGATTGGGTACGATTGTTCGTTCAATATTAATCATTTTTCTTTGTATAGTATTTTTGCATTATTGGGGATTAACAAATTATTACCTAGCAAGCCATTTTATTCATCAGAAAATGTATAAACTTGAAATTTAGCGTCATGTTAAACAGGGAAAGCAAATTTGTTTAGGATTAGATGCAGTTCTAATTGTTAACGGGGAAAATCTAGTTCTTTAGTATTGTGGTGGAGTATCTTCTTCATTTATTATGCTGTTTGTTGCCCCAGTATCGATTAATAATCTAATGCATACATTTTCTTTTGTTAATTTGATATAGGGTAAACCTTGTTTTCTGTCTCCGAGGCTGCATATTGAAAATTGGGAAAACTGAGGCTCTTTTTTGATATAATTATTTTTAAGATTGGTTCGCCTTAATTGGGACGAACTGTTAATTTGTTGAGAATATTTGGCCTTGGTTGCCAGTTATTACTAAATGGATTATTATTAATGTTTCTAGAGTTAAAATGATTTCTATTATTTTGATTTTTCTAAAATTTATAAATTATTTCTATCGTTTGGTTTTGGACTATTTAATTCAGGAGTGCGACTAACAAAACCTGCCTGTGATAATTCATGCAGAGCTGAATCCATGGTAGGGGATTTTTATGAAATCTCTTATGAACTGGTAATTTCTCTTTAAAAATGTTGAGGGCGGTATCATTATTTCTATAAATATCTAATTGATTTAATTCTTGTATGCACTTTTGTTTGTAGTGTTTTTTGTATATAATTATATAATATATGTATAATAGATCGTCATACAGGTGGATAACTGTTCTTAAGCCCACCAAAATTTCATATAACATAGTTTTTGTCCATTTAATTAAATGTGTATGGATTTCGATTGCCTGCCTAGCTCGACCCATAAATTTTGATTTAAGTTAACTTACGCACATTTTTTGTCCTTGCTCATTATAGTAAAGTTGGTATAATACCATCAACGTTATTGATAAAGATTGGGAGATCCTCTGTTCTTTCATCAAATGTTGACTATCTCTCAATATACTTTAAGGGATTGAGTTCAAAGACTCTCGGTATAAAATTTATTTGTCTATCATTACCTAGTGTTGCTGCTGTTGCTGCTGCTTCTTGCTGTGCATTTAACGCCATGTCTTCTGAATCGGATTTTTCGGGTTTGGTGTTATACGGCTGATGAAAGAAGAAATTGGGAAATTGTTTTTTGGAATATATATATATATATATGTATATATAAATATATGTATACATATTAGCCACAAAAGATATTCGCGAGAACGATAGGAATCTCTTGTTTCGTGTTCTGCCGGTGACGATGCACAGCCCAAACAAAGCCTTCAGCACAGACATCGATGACACCGTCGGTTTTGATGTTGGATTCTGCCCTGATTAAGGAGATGGGCATCAAAGGTAGCCCGCACCAGCTATATATGCAATAGGTCACTGGAAAACAAGCGCAGGATCCATCCTTGGTTATTGACCTGCAGGTAAGTGCAGCGTGCTTAAAGAAAATGTATGTACTTCGGCACGCGTGTAGTATTTTGGACCTTAAGCCAGAACCTCAACGAGTCGGAATTGAGAGCAGTCCCAAACCACCTGAATTAGTGCCCTATGCAGTCGTAACCCAACGACCCATTCTCAACTCAACTACAAAAAAGGAAATAGGTCGATTCTAGGTTGGCTTGTTGTGGACTGCTGATGATGTCATCTTGCCAGCCAGTTATTCCATGGTGTCATGCCGACGCCGACTTTCATTATGTTGACGAATTCGTCGACAGCTTCGAATCTATTAAACAACCAATCGGATATATTAAATCAACTTAATTCGAGAAATAGTTAAGGCCGAAGGGCTTGAGCTTCGGAACTTCAGTTCGAACTCGGAAGCCGTTCTCAGAGCCATTAAGTGTGCTACACCCACGAACGAAGAGATTCTTCTGCTAGCTGAAAAGGTTTTGGGGATATTTTGGCAGCCAGGTAAGGACAAATTCCAGTACGAACTTCAGTTCCACCTAGTGAGCAGAGGGAGCCGTCGTCCTACAAAACGGGAACTGCTGACCATCGTCCTTTCTGTGCTCGATCCGCTAGGTCGCCCTTTTGTGCTTGCTACGAAGCTGGTGATGCGTGAAGTTTGGCTGGAACAAGTGGCGACTTCAGTTGCAAATGTTATCGAGATAGCAGTTCCTCGATATTACTTCCGAGGTGGTGCCCCCAGGGATCTCAATCTATACGTGTTTGTCGACGGAAGCGAGGACGCCTTTGCAGCCGTCGCATATGGGATGGCAACGAATCAGGATGTGTTGCAGAGTGCACTATTTATACTCGTGATAAACTGCATCTGTTAAAACAAATAAATCGCCTTTCGCAATCCGCAACAAATTTCACTAAAAAAGATGTGGATTAAATGTCAAACTAACATAAAGTTCAAAAAAGGATTGTTTAGTTTTATTTGGGTTCAAGGAAACCGAGTTATAACGTTGTACTAAGCGGAAACTCGAACCTAATTTAAAGAAGGAAGAGTTAGTTCTATGCTTTGGAACCAGTTTCAGCATTAAATGTCCACTCGATCGAGCGATGAATGGAGATTTCCTAAAATTGATTTCGCACAGTTCTCTGGTTCATATACTCCATAGTCTGTTCGAATCCTTTGTTCATAAAAATAAGTCGCTGAACGATATAAAAAGGCTTCATTATTTGATGTCCTCGTGGAAAGGTGACGCTGAACGATTAATTCAATATTTACCACTTCACTCTGAGAATTCCACTTCACTCTGTTTTCAGAAAATCGACATCTTTCCTATTTTCATTTATTTTATTCAAGACTTTTCCTTTTGTTTTCTTTCTATTTGTTTGTATGTATTTGTATGTATTTCGTTATTTATTTTATTAAAAATGAATGTCAATGCGTTTTTCTTTTGTTGTTAAGAGTATTGTGTGCTGGATTGGTTGTTATTATAGATTGCGAGGGGTTTTATAAATTGGTCTATTAATGGGAAAGGATCATCTGTTTTTTCTACTTGATTTAAAATTTTCAGATGTTCATTTAAGGTAATATGAAATCTTTCTATGTCCGAATTACCTGTATGTCTGTTGAATGTACTGTAATGTACTTCTATGTTATTATTGGTTAGGCAGTTTTGTAAAGTTTCTGCTGCAAAGAATTTCCGTTATCTTAAGTTATAATTTTTGGTTTAGTCATATACGAAAATATTTTAGTCATTGTATTCATAACATCAATGTAAGTTTTGTTTTTGGTTCGTTCAACCGCTACTTAGTTTGTTTTATATTTTTATCTCGATTCCATATGTCTAGATGGTAATGTTTCTGTGGTCCTTTGGGCGTTTCTGTCTTTTCGTAAGATAATTTGATTGGATGTCTTTCTTTTTTTTGGTTAACTATTTTATTAATCAATTCCTTGAAATTTGGAATGTAATGTTCTCTGTTCAGTTGGGGATACAGTTTATCAATTAATAAGCGATTTAATTCTTTATGTTTTTTAAGTATAATTTCATAAATTCATTCGCCTTTTATAATTAAATCTTTTAATAAATTTGTGCTTCTAAATAATATATTCTTTTTTATGTTATTCTCTCGGATCCATACTGTCTGGAACTCGTTAAATTGTTCGTTGCTTTCAATGTATAAGGCGTTTGTAACATTTGTGTCGACATGGTTTATTAATTCTAAAAATAAGCTTTTATTTGGTATAGAGCATTTAAAGTTCAATCGTCTTTTACCAAAATGCGGGAATAAAATTATTTCATCACCATTTAAATTGGAATCTAGAATAATTTGTCTCTTAAAATAATTAAGGGTTTTTTCGCTAATTGGTATGAAAAGAGAATTCTCCTCTTCTGCACTATGATTAGTCCTTAAGTCTTCTTCCTCTTCTAAAATGTTCATTTTTGTTCACTTATTTTGATTCTTGAAAGGGCATCTGCCACCTTATTTTCTTTTCCTTTAAGCCCGATATTCCATTTTAAAGTCATATTCTTCGTTTAATTTTCCATCGTTGTAACCTGGAATTAGATTCTTTTAAAGTACTAAGCCATACTAATGGCCTGTGGTCGGTTCTGATCACAAACTTTCTTCCATATAAATAACGTTTGAATTGGGTTGTTGCCTACACAATAGCTAATAACTTCTTTTCTATTACGGACAAGTTTTGTTCATGTTTGTTAAATGTTCTTGATGCGAAACATAATGGTCCAAGTGATTGACTAAGTACTGCGCCTATAGCAAAATTTGATGCATCGGTAGTTAAGGTGAAATCTTTTGAAAAGTTAGGATGTCTATTTATTAAATTGCCGGTCATCAGAGTTTTTAATTTGAAAATGCGTTCTTTTAACTTTTGCCATTTATTTTTATTTTAGCATTCATCTTTAAACAGAGTGTAAATGGTTCAACAATTTTTGCATAATCTTGGATACATAACAGATTTCTCCTATGTAATATTTTAAAACTTCATTCATTGACCATTGAAAGGTTGCGGGGGCGTTTTTAGGCCCGAATGGCATTCGTAGAAAGTGATAATGGCCAGAAAGTGTACTGAATGCAGTTTTTTCACTATCGTTTTCTTCTACTTGGTTCTAGTAGAATCCTTTAGTTAAGTCTAAAGCCGTAAAATAATTGCAATGTACAAGTGTTTCCAGTATTGCTTCGATGTTAGGGATTGGAAATTTACCTCTTTAGTTTTCAGATTTAATTTACGATAATCGACAACGGTTCTCCATTCTTTGTTTCCTATGTTATCTTCCTTTTTAGGGACTACCCAGATAGTTCGTATTCAGTTTCTTCGTTTTTGTGAAAGAAGATTGGGTACGATTGTTCGTTCAATATTAATCATTTTTCATTGTAGAGTATTTTTGCATTATTGGGGATTAATAAATTATTACCCAGCAAGCCATTTTATTCATCAGAAAATGTATAAACTTGAAATTCAGCGTCATGTAAAACAGGGAAAGCAAATTTGTCTTTGGGGAAAATAGCTTCTTTAAAAACTATAGGATTAGATGCAGTTCTAATTGTTAACGAGGAAAATCTAGTTCTTAAGTATTGTGGTGGAGTATCTTCTTCATTTATTATGCTATTTGTTGCCCCAGTATCGATTAATAATCTAATGCATAAATTTTCTTTTGTTAATTTGATATAGGATAAAACTTGTTTTCTGTCTCCGAGGCTGCATATTGAAAATTGGGAAAACTGAGGCTCTTTTTTGATATAATTATTTTTAAGATTGGTTCGCCTTAATTGGGACGAACTGTTAATTTGTTGAGAATATTTGGCCTTGGTTGCCAGTTATTACTAAATGGATTATTATTAATGTTTCTAGATTTAAAATGATTTCTATTATTTTGATTTTTCTAAAATTTATAAATTATTTCTATCGTTTGGTTTTGGACTATTTAGTTCAGGAGTGCGACTAACAAAACCTGCCTGTGATAATTCATGCAGAGCTGAATCCATGGTAGGGGATTTTTATGAAATCTCTTATGAACTGGTAATTTCTCTTTAAAAATTTTGAGGGCGGTATCATTATTTCTATAAATATCTAATTGATTTCCTTCTTGTATGCACTTTTGGTTAAGTAAAGATAGTGTTTTTTGTATATAATTATACAATTTTGAGAACATCTCCTCAAAATTGCGAGTTTCTAAGATCGTCATACAGGTGGTAACTGTTCTTAGGCGCACCAAAATTTCATATAACATAGTTTTTGTGCCACTCCATTTAATTAAATGTGTATGGATTTCGATTGCCTGCCTAGCTCGACCCATAAATTTTGATTTAAGTTAACTTACGCACATTTTTTGTCCTTGCTCATTATAGTAAAGTTGGTATAATATCATCAACGTTATTGATAAAGATTGGGAGATCCTCTGTTCTTTCATCAAATGTTGACTTTCTCTCAATATACTTTAAGGGATTGAGTTCAAAGACTCTCGGTATAAAATTTATTTGTCTATCATTACCTAGTGTTGCTGCTGTTGCTGCTGTTTCTTGCTGTGGATTTAACGCCATGTCTTCTGAATCGGATTTTTTGGGTTTGGTGTTATACGGCTGATATTCTTGAAGTTTTCCTTGGTGCTTTCTTATTTGCTTTATTTTGTTTTTAATTCTCTTTATTCAATTTAGGTCAACTGCTTTGACTTGAACTAGTTGAATATTTTCGCACTTTAATTGATTTTCATTCACTTAAAGCACTTTTCTACTTGCACTCACTCACGATCACGGGTTACAAGTCGTTACTTAGTGTAAGTTATTTTTTTCCGAATTGCCAATTTTATATTATTTGTGATTTAATATTTGTTTGGCAATCCTACCGACTGCGCCATTTATATTTGAGGATCAATCTCTTCTTAAAAAAAACCTTTCCTGTTCTTGCAGAACGGGGCAAAATAAAAAAAAAAACTGTTTTAATGCAAAAAAAAGTCTATATTTAAACCTAAGAGCCATTTCAACCAGTGAGGGGAAGTCTTTCGACTGACGAAGTAGATTAATAATGTGGAAAACGGTCGATTCGAGGTTGGCTTGTTGTGGACTACTGATGATGTCATCTTGCCAGCCAGTTATTCCATGGTGCCAAGCCGACGCCGATTTTCATTATGTTGACGAATTCGTCGACAGCTTCGAATCTATTAAGCAACCAATCGGATATATTAAATCAACTGAATTCGAGAAATAGTCAAGGCCGATGGACTTGAGTCCCGGAAATTCAATTCGAACTCGGAAGCCGTTCTCAGAGCCATTAAGTGTGCTACACCCACGAACGAAGAGACTCTTCTGCTAGTTGAAAAGGTCTTGGGGATATTTTGGCAGCCAGGTAAGGACAAATTCCAGTATGAACTTCAGTTCCAAATAGTGAGCAGGGGCGTCATTGTTGGGAGCCGACGTCCTACAAAACGGGAACTGCTGACCATCGTCCTTTCTGTGCTCGATCCACTAGGTTTCCTGAGCCCTTTTGTGCTTGCTACGAAGCTGGTGATGCGTGAAGTTTGGCTGGAACAAGTGGCGACTTCAGTTGCAAATGTTATCGAGATGGCAGTTCCTCGATATTACTTCCAAGGTGGTGCCCCCAAGGATCTCAATCTATACGTGTTTGTCGACGGAAGCGAGGACGCCTTTGCAGCCGTCGCATATGGGATGGGAACGAATCAGGATGTATTGCAGAGTGCACTATTTATACTCGTGATAAACTGCATCTGTTAAAACAAATAAATCGCCTTTCGCAATCCGCAACAAATTTCACTAAAAACGATGTGGATTAAATGTCAAACTAACTAAAAGTTCAAAAAAGGATTGTTTAGTTTTATTTGGGTTCAAGAGAACCGAGTTATAACGTTGTACTAAGCGGAAACTCGAACCTAATTTAAAGAAGGAAGAGTTAGTTCTATGCTTTGGAACCAGTTTCAGCATTAAATGTCCACTCGATCGAGCGATGAATGGAGATTTCCTAAAATTGATTTTCCACAGTTCTCTGGTTCATATACTCCATAGTCTGTTCGAATCCTTTGTTCATAAAAATAAGTCGCTGAACGATATAAAAAGGCTTCATTATTTGATGTCCTCGTGGAAAGGTGACGCTGAACGATTAATTCAATATTTACCACTTCACTCTGAGAATTCCACTTCACTCTGTTTTAAGAAAATCGACATCTTTCCTATTTTCATTTATTTTATTCAAGACTTTTCCTTTTGTTTTCTTTCTATTTGTTTGTATGTATTTGTATGTATTTCGTTATTTATTTTATTAAAAATGAATGTCAATGAGTTTTTCTTTTGTTGTTAAGAGTATTGTGTGCTGGATTGGTTGTTATTATAGATTGCGAGGGGTTTTATAAATTGGTCTATTAATGGGAAAGGATCATCTGCTTTTTCTACTTGATTTAAAATTTTCAGATGTTCATTAAAGGTAATATGAAATCTTTCAATGTCCGAATTACCTGTATGTCTGTTGGCTGTACTGTAATGTACATCTATGTTATTATTGGTTAGGAAGATTTGTAAAGTTTCTGCTACAAAAGAATATATATATATCATATACGAAAATGTTTTAGTCATTGTATTCATAACATCAATGTAAGTTTTGTTTTTGGGTCGTTCAAAATATCATTATTTCATTATTTATCATTTCATTTCATTAAATATCATTAGTATCATTATTTCTATAAATATCTAATTGATTTCCTTCTTGTATGCACTTTTGGTTAAGTAAAGATAGTGTTTTTTGTATATAATTATACAATTTGAGAACATATCCTCTAAATTGGGAGTTTCTAAGATCGTTATACAGGTGGTAACTATTCCTAAGCCCACCAAAATTTCATATAACATAGTTTTTGTGCCACTCCATTCAATGAAATGTGTATGGATTTCGATTGCCTGCCTAGCTCGACCCATAAATTTTGATTTAAGTTAATTTACGCACATTTTTTGTGCTTGCTCATTATAGTAAAGTTGGTATAATATCATCAACGTTACTGATGAAGATTGGGAGATCCTCTGTTGACTATCTCTCAATATACTTTAAGGGATTGAGTTCAAAGACTCTCGGTATAAAATTTATTTTTCTATCATTACCTAGTGTTGCTCCTGTTGCTGCTGTTGCTGCTGCTTCTTGCTGTGCATTTAACGCCATGTCTTCTGAATAGGATTTTTCGGGTTTGGTGTTGTACGGCTGATATTCTTGAAGTATTCCTTGGTGCTTTCTCATTTTCTTTATTTTGTTTTTAATTCGCTTTATTCAATTTAGGTCATCTGCTTTGACTTGAACTAGTTAAATATTTTCGCACTTTAATTGATTTTCATTCACTTAAAGCACTTTTCTACTTGCACTCACTCACGATCACGGGTTACAAGTCGTTACTTAGTGTAAGTTATTTTTTTCCGAATTGCCAATTTTATATTATTTGTGATTTAATATTTGTTTGGCAATCCTACCGACTGCGCCATATATATTTGAGGATCAATCTCTTCTTAAAAAAAACCTTTCCTGTTCTTGGAGAAGGGGGAAAAATAAAAAAAAAACTGTTTTAATGCAAGAAAATATATATATATATATATATATATATATATATATATATATATATATATATATATATATATGAGTGAATTGTATTTTGTTTTATATCTATGAATTGTTTTTTTTATGTTATAAACTGAATTCAAATAAATTGTAACAATTATCAAGGTGCGTGTTTTATTTTCTTTTCTGCAATTCCTACAAATTCTGGGGGCTCGTCCGGGATCACAGCAAATGAAAATCATACACCAGTATCCAAATAATCTATGAACCTAGCGTTTTCCGCTGAATTCACGACGACAAAATTTGAAACGAAAAACAGTTACGGTTACGGCAACGATACGGAAACGGAACATACGTATGTAAATGCACACATTGTTCGGTGTAGAAGAGTGTGTGGAAGTCACGCGACAAGACAACGCTAAGTTTTTTATTTTGATGAAGCAGCAGCTCTGTGCACTTACGACGCGACAGTAACGCGTGCTATGTAAGAAACGTTCAATACCAATTTATTATTAAAGGAAAAGTGATTTAGTGCAACGTTTTATTAAAAATAATATTACTGAACGCTATACTTCTGAATCTAATATACTGGAGTTATCGTCCGACGGAGAAGATAGTGTGAGCGGGAACGAAGAAAGTGGGAGCGAGGAAAGCAGCAACATCAAGGCACCCGGATATTCGTTCAACAACAAGAATATTACCACCACGGATTCTATAAAGTTTTCGGAAAATATCACAATGACGAACAACATTAACTTCAAGGACGTGAAAGAGGCGCTGGAAACCTTCGAAGGTAAGCCCGAGCAATGCGTTATGCGGTGGGCGGCGAGTTTCGAAGAGATTGCAACAACATGCGGATGGAATCCAGTGCAAACATTTATCTATGCACGAAAATTGGTAAAAGGAGTGGCCAAACTGTTCGTCGATGCGTCGTCGCAGATAAAAGACTACAACACACTAATATCTAATCTCCAATCGGAATTTTCAGTTCAAGTTGCCAGCATTGACGTGCATAACATGCTGAGAATGCGAAGAAAGTCTGACGCTGAAACATATCTGGAATATTTGTACATCATGCAGCAAATAGGAAACAAAGGCTAGGTTGACCAACAATCATTAGTCTCATACGTAGTGGCTGGTATACGAGATGAACCCCATCGAAAAGCAATACTGTTTGATGCCACCACTGTCGAAGAGCTGAAAACAAAATTAAAAATTTACGAAAAAATGCAGCAAAGCTTACAGTTCTCCAAACAACAGTCGCAGGAAACAAGGAAGGAATTCAAGTATCATGCACCTCGACAGCAACAAAGGTGTTAAGACTGTGATGCACGTTCACATCAAATGAGTATTTGTCCCCACAAGGACAAAGGGACTCGTTGTTTTCGCTGCAATGACTTTGGTCATATAGGGAGAAACTGTCCAAGTAATGCAACTTCAAACAAGCCCGCTCAAACCAATTGCATCAATGTCCCTTACGATGGAAAAGGTTGCAAGCAACAAGTGTCCACGCCAGAAATGCACGTAGCAGTATACATAAAAATCAAAGTTATCGCGGAATGCAGAATGAGATTAATCTTTTGATTTCAAATTATAGGCCTATGAAACCACCCACATCTGTTATAGAAATGCATATTGATTTGTTCGACGACATCCCAGTTTATCAGCCACTGCGACGGTTATCTCCTTTGGAAAAAGAAATCGTTCAAAGCAAAGTGGATATGTGGTTACGTGAAGGTATTATTTGTCCAAGCAAATCTAATTATGCCAGCCCAGTAGTCTTGGCGGAGAAGAAGGATGGAAGTGATCGTCTATGCATCGACTATCGGAGGCTCAATGCAAAGGTGATACGTGATAGGTACCCCCTCCCATTAATAGAGGATGTCATAGACACATTGAGCTCGGCGAAGGTATTCACGACACTAGACCTTCATAATGGGTTTTTCCATGTAAACGTTGCTCCAGCTAGTCGCCGTTATACGTCATTTGTAACACCCGACGGCCAATATGAGTTTCTGAAGGCACCATTTGGCTTGTGCAATTCTCCATCGGTTTTTCAACGTTTTGTCAACGTGGTGTTCGAGGAATTAATTCGCAATAAGCTAATAAGTATTTACGTGGATGATATAATAATACCCTCAACGAGTATCCGAAATAGCAGCCAGGAACGGGATTTTATCCAGCTGGTGAAAATGCAGGTACCTCAAGAGAAGAATCACCTATCTAAGCGAAGGTACTGTACAACCATCTGAAGAAAAAACGAACTCGATACGATATTTCCCAGAAACACGGACAGCTAAAGAAGTGCAGCAATTTATTCGACTCACGAGCTATTTTCGAAAGTTTATCAAAGACTTCTCGTTGATTGCAAAACAACTACATTAGCTTACGAAAGAAGGCGCTAGATTTGTATTTGGGCCATTGGAAAGGAATGCCTTCCAACAGTTAAAATACATCTTGTGCAACGAGCCAGTGCTCATGATATTCAATCCGAACTTCGAGACTGAATTGCATGCTGATGCATTCAAATACGGTGGTGGTGCAATCCTCTTGCAAAAATGCCCTGACGATCAACAGTTTCATTAGGGTCTTCTACTACAGCTTCCAGCCCGACGAAGTAGAGCGGCGGTATTCGAGTTATGAGTTGGAGATTTTGGCGGTAGTACGAGCTTTAAAAATATTGCGTCATTATCTTCTGGGTACGAAGTTTATAATCTACACGGATTGTCAAGCATTTGAAATGACAATGAGAAAGCGTGATATCAACGCCAGAATTTCGCTCTGGGCTATGGTCATTGATGAATTTAAGGCTCTAGTAAGGCACCGAAAAGCGGTGGCAATGCAAAACGTCGACGCGCTTAGTCGGAGTCCAACCGTGTTTCTTGTGGAAAGTGTTTTGTTGGAAAGGATACGGAACGCGCAACAAAAGGATGAAGAATGCAGTATCCTTTCGGAGATCCTAACCAAACAAAATTGTTTTCGTGCTTACGTTTTGAGGAAAGGCATTCTTTACAAATACCGTGAAGGAAATTACTTCCTTGTATTACCAAAGAGGATGCAGAAATAAATAATTATGACGACTCATCTTAATGGCCATGTTAGTGCAAGGCAGGTGGAAAAAGTAATCAACAAAGACTATTTTGTAACTAAGCTGGCAAAAAAGGTATATTCTGTTATTAAAAATTGCGTTAATTGTATCTTAGCTGAAAGGAAAACAGGTAAACAAGAAGGGTTCTTAAACCCTATAGAAAAACCAGACGTACCACTCCACACTCTGCATGTTGACCATTTGGGTTCGCTACCATCGACTTCTAAGAATTACAATTATCTTTTTGAAATCATCGACGCTTTCACTAAATTTGTGTGGATCTATCCTGTCTAAACCATAAACGCTGATGAAGTAGTTACCAGGCTGGAGCAGCATAGCGAGATCTTCGGAAATCCAGTTAAAATCATAAGCGATCGAGGGGCGGCCTTTACATCTAACAAGTTCGACTACTATTGCCAGCAACGTCAAATCCAGCACACCAAGATTACGACAGGCATCCCAAGAGGCAACGTTCACGTGGAGAGGACAAACCGTACCATCATCTCCGTCCTCAGTAAGCTGTCAGTGGATGATCCAAAACGGTGGTTCAAATTCGTGGCAAGGCTACAAAAGGCGTTAAATACAATGGTGGTAAGGAGTACAAATATCACACCTTTTGAACTTCTTGTAGGTGTTCCGATGCGCGACGGTATAGATTCCAACCTAGTGGCCCTATTGGAGGAAGAAATGGTCCGGGATTTTGACCAGAATTCCAAGCGGAGAACATGAAGCATTTTAATCGTCGGAGAAAAGAGGCTAAAATATATCGCGTAGGAGATCTGGTTGCAGTCAGGCGAACACAATTTGCTGCAGGACTAAAAATTGTTGCTAAGTACTTGGGTCCGTACCAGGTAGTTCGGGTCAATGGAAAATATCGGTATGATGTGCAAAAGGTAGGAAATCATGAAGGACCACGGCGATTGCATGAAGCCATGGATTGAGTGCGACACTCATTCGGAATCATCGGGGACCGATGATGATGTCAGGACAGCCGTTTTGTAGGAATACAAAATACACGAAAAGGATTGGTACATAAGGCAGTCAGTGGCGAGATGTGAAGAGAGACACACAAGCAACGATGTGCGTGTTAATCCATACACTCGTTCTATGAATTGTTTTTTTTGTTATGTTATAAGCTGAATTCAAATAAATTGTAGCAATTATTAAGGTGCGTGTTTTATTTTCTTTTCTACAATTCCTATATATATATATATATATATATATATATGTATACATATTAGCCACAAAAGATATTCACGGGAATGGAAGGAATCTCTTGTTTCGTGTTCTGCCGGTGACGATGCACAGCCCAAACAAAGCCTTCAGCACATACATCGATGAGACCGTCGGTTTTGATGTTCGATTCTGCCCTGATTAAGGAGATGGGCATCAAAGGTAGCCCGCACCAGCTATATATGCAATAGGTCGCTGGAAAACAAGCACAGGATCCGTCCTTGGTTATTGACCTGCAGGTAAGTGCAGCGGGTGTAATTAATATGTATGCACCAGAGCCTCAAGGAGTCGGAATTGAGTGCAGTCCCAAACCAGCTGAAGGAGTGCCCTATGCAGCCATAACCCAACGACCCATTCTCGACTCAACCACAAAAAAAGAAAACGGTCGATTCGAGGTTGGCTTGTTGTGGACAGCTGATGATGTCATCTTGCCAGCCAGTTATTCCATGGTGGCATGCCGACGCCGACTTTCATTATGTTGACGACTTCGTCGACAGCTTCGAATCTATTAAACAACCAATCGGATCTATTGAATCAACTTAATTCGAGAAATAAGCAAGGCCGATTGGCGTGAGTTTCGGAACTTCAGTTCGAACTCGGAAGCCGTTCTCAGAGCCATAAAGTGTGCTACACCGACGAACGAAGAGACTCTTGGGGATATTTTGGCAGCCAGGTAAGGACAAATTCCAGTATGAACTTCAGTTCCACCTAGTGAGCAGGGGCGTCATTGTTGGGAGCCGACGTCCTACAAAAGGGGAACTGCTGACCATCGTCCTTTCTGTGCTCGATCCGCTAGGTTTCCTGAGCCCTTTTGTGCTTGCTACGAAGCTGGTGATGCATGAAGTTTGGCTGGAACAAGTGGCGACTTCAGTTGCAAATGTTATCGAGATTTCAGTTCCTCGGTATTACATCCAAGGTGGTGCCCCCAAGGATCCCAATCTATACGTGTTTGTCGACGGAAGCGAGGACGCCTGTGCAGCCGTCGCATATGGGATGGCAACGAATCAGGATGTGTTGCAGAGTGCACTAATTATGCTCGTGATAAACTGCATCTGTTAAAACAAATAAATCGCCTTTCGCAATCCGCAACGAATTTCACTAAAAAAGATGTGGATTAAATGTCAAACTAACATAAAATTCAAAAAAGGATTGTTCTGTTTCTGCGAAATATCGTTTCAGTGAATCATCCAAGATATTTTTTTTTCAAATACGTCACCTCATCCAAGAACATCAACACTAGGTATAATATAAGAAGATGTTGTTCTTATTTAACAAACAGTTCAAAGATTGAACATTTATGAAAATTTTGTTTTGTATACGCACATGGTGCAACAGTGTGTATGAAGTCTTGCAAGTTCTGACAACGACGATATCACACTCTAATCATGATAGATGTCAAGGCCTATTAGCGACTACAATGGTATGGGTGAAAGGAGTTGATGACAGGTTTCACCACTTCCGCGCACTGATTGATCCAGGGTCTGAAGCCACGTTCATCACCGCTCAAATTTTAAGATCATAACCAAGCCGAACTTTAGTTGAAGTATCAAGGATAGGGTTGGTTAGCAGCGGCACTTCACAGAACCATGTCCTTCGGATCTCTGCATTTGACATATGAAAGCACTGTCAGTGCATTAATATTCAAGTCGCTTACTGGCATTTTTCCAGCCCAACGAATGGTGCCTGACCAAAGGCCCCGTCTAAATGATTTGCAATTAGTGGATCCTCAATTCTGCCCTCTAGGTTGCTGACCTAAGATGGAGATGACTTCAGCTCAGACGCAGAGTGACTAGGGGAGGAAGAAAATATGCCCAGTCAACCGATACGGCAATGGCGGAATTGAGAAACGCTAAGTCGGAAAAGCAACACAGCTTCAGTAGAGCGCATTCTACAATCGATCGAGGAAAATCCTGATGTTGGCAGCCCTAGATGTAAGAACTGCCTTCAACTCAGCCAGGTGGATAGATATGCTTAATCCCCTAGAATGCACCTCCTTAGGAAAGGTAGTCAAAGGTAGATCCTGACCTTTGGGGAAGGACCGGATCATGCCGAACTGTTTCGGTCGACTCATTGTCTCCATTGGTCGCCGCACCGAGAAACGGTGGAATGTGCACTCGCCTGATGGTGAGAGCCATTCATTTGAATGTAGCATGACTGGAGCATGACCTCTCAGCGGATGCGTGCAACATGGTCCTATGCCATTTCATCAACTACCGTGGAGTGCCGCTTAGAATACGCAGTGACAATGGCAAGAACTTCGTCGGAGACGACCAAGAGGCAAACAGTTCTTCCGAAGTTTTCGACTGTCATCGATTCCATGAAGAGCTGTCAGCAAATGCGATCGACTGTCGCAATTGTCCAAGCAACCCATCTGACAGAAGTGTCCGGGAGCGCATACTTCGCACTGCTTGGTAGTTCAGACAGAGAATGTGGTAAACTCACGCCCGCTTATGAATCTGCTGGTAATGTTTGACCAGGAAGAACCGCTTACCTATAATAATTTTTTGCTGGGAGCAGCCAATACAGCAAATAGATCTAGGACGCTAAAACCAGACAAGAATCTATGCAGTTTAAAGGAAAATTGGAGAGTCGCCCGCCAATTGAGGGATGAGTTTCGGAAGTGGAAGGTGCTGGAGTACCTTAAAACGTTGACACGACGAATCATGTGGTGACGAAGGATGAGCCCAGTCGACGTCGGAGATTGGATTTTTATCGCCGATACCAAAATTTCTAGGTGAGAGTGGAAACGAGCTAGGTGTATACCAGGGGGTGGATGTAGTTGTGAGGCGAGCAGAGGTGAAAACGAGCGCAGGAGTTCTATCTCATGCAGTTTCAAGATTGGCTGTATCGGACCTGGAAGCTGATAGTAAATCGGACCGATTCGCCGAGTTATGTTATCAAAAACAAAAGCTTAATTAAAAGAACCAAATTTCTCACAAAATAAAATGTTGCCTTTATTGGTCGGCCTTTACAACGATAATGAATGATAATTTCATACATTTTCTTACAACATGAACTAACAGTTAATACAGACTAAATATACAAACAACGATAATGAAAAAAAAGGACGCTTTACAAAAAGAGAGAAACACACAGAAAAGAAACACGTGAGAATAGCTCGTAAACAACATACATATATATGTATGTACATACATGTTTTTTTTTTAGATAGGTATGTTTATTTTGTTTCAAATTACAATTAGTTATCGCACAATTTACATTATTTATACAGAGATAATATAATCTTACTACTGAAGAAGAGTGTTTTAACATGTTAAAGCGCTTTTTCGTGACGAGATACAAGAAAAACCTCATACAAGGAGGTACATACATGTTGCGTCTTTGGCTTATTAAGCTTTTAATTAGTTATTATTAGCATTACACACTATATTATTTCTTACTGGTAATTGGCAAGGGTTTACCAGTCAGGTCCGTTAAGTAATTTGATTGTCTCCCGCATTGAGAGGGAAGCTATTGCAGAGTACGCCATTCTTTGATGTCTTAAAATTGGACAGACACTCATAAAATGAAAACAGTCTTCTTTAGATTTGAGGTTACACAACGAGTACAATTGACTGAAACAAACATTATATGGAATTCAAATAGTGTTTATTATTTCGCATCTCAGTCTGAAAATCATAGATATCTCTTCGGAGCTAAACTTATCACGAAAATAATTATCATTATGCGGCTTTCAGTTTTAGCTGCTGTGTCTATTAAGGTATTCCGAAAATAGTCTTCTTGTTTTCAATAATTCTATATAATTGGACTCTTAGGGAATGAGTGTTGCTTACGTCCATTTGCAGGTCTTCACCAAAGTAAGTTGCGTATTGATGTCACCCTGCAAACTACCAGTTTTTGTTCATTGTTTCATAAAGTAACATCTTTTTGGCTAAACGCTGTTTCGGATAACCCAATACATTAATTAAATAATCAGCTTGAAGTTTTACAGTAGAGTTACGTCGGTTCCTTCCTTTCGGTAGGAACTAGACGTCTCGCTTCTCTTGCCATTCAGAAGGCATTCGCAATTTTGGGAAACCTCTCCGCCTCACACTGAAAAACACTCAGATTTGCAAAAACCTTCCCACACACCTGCTTTACCCGTCAATCTAACTAGCGCATGTGTCATCGAACTCCAACGAGCCACACGTACATCCGCTTTGCTCCATGCAGTAGCAAAACACACGCAAAATAAATAATTGAAAGGTGTTCAGTGTAGAGAAAAGAAAGAAAAAATGTTTTCCATTCACCGAGTCTCTTTATTGATTGATTTCTCAATGAAAATTACAAACAACGTAACTTACAATTAGTCAGCATTTATCGAGCAACAACCTAAGGTTGCTGCTAAATCTACCGATGCAGCATATTTCTGTTTCGGATTTCTGTTGCCTCCGTTGCTCAACATAAATATGCTGATTTTTCGATTGCAACAACTTAGTGTTGTTGCTCGATGTGAAGGTCACCATATAGATATGTAACTTCTCCTCCCTTATGCTTAAGATTCTCCTAAATCTTTGCAGTAACTTCAGGAATCTTTATGATTTGTGGGTTCGTATCTTATTCATTCTTTTGGATACATAAAGGGTGATTTTTTAGCTGTTATCTTTTTGGCAACACTGGTTTAAACAACTGACGCACGTTTCGTGTTTTGTTTCAGTGTCAAACATCTTCAGTTTGGTCTATAATTTAACCATAAATCGTCTTACAAACAACAACATAATCGTAACGTAACTGTGAATGGTGAGCGCTACCGTGAGATGATATCCAACTTTTTTTTGCCCAAAATGCAAGAGCTTAACTTACATGACATGTGGTTTCAACAAGACGGTGCCGCATGCCACACAGCACGCGCAACAATGGACTTATTGAGACGCGAGTTGGAAAGAGTGTTGGGAAGAGTATGCCAAAATTGGATGGACCATTTGAGGTGCAGTCAAGGTCAACATTTGCATGAAATGATCTTTAAACATTAAATTATATGGACTATCGATTCAATTAAAGATTTTATGCATTTTTCTGAATTTTATGTGTTTTTTTTTGAAAAACTTTCCTATAGCTTTTAAAAAATCACCATTTAAATATAAATGATATGCTAAGTATTACAAGTTGGTATTGTATATAATATTTTCATGATATTGAAATTCTTTAATTTCCTCTAAGTTTCTTACATTTTTCATAACAATTTGATCAAAATTTATAGCTTTTATAAACAGTTTTGTAATAACATTACGGGTAATAGTACTTGTCTAATATAGTAACTTTTTTATTATAGAATTTATTGCTTTTTATTTGTAGTGTACAATTATTGAAATTAATGAAATAGTTTCTTCTTACTTTTATTTCTCTTTTGTCACAATCTTTTAATATAGTTTCATTGATCATATTTGCTAACAAAATAGTTTCATCATCAATTACTTCAATTTTAGTTTCATTGTTATGTATTTATGAACAAGCTTCTTGTGTGATACAATGTTCGCTATGTTTAAGATATTTTAATAATGCTTTTTCATCATAGTGATACAGTTCTTTATTAATTCCAACGACTAATTCATCAAACTCATTTATGTGCATACTACTCGAATTTGGTATTGATTTTATTATTTCTAAATTCACAACAATATAGCTAGCAGATATTTTAATAGAAGATATAAGACATTGATTATCAAATTGCATGACTCCGGATTTTAACAGTTTTTTTTATGGAAATCTATGTCATAACGGTTTAATTCTTCCAAAGTGAGCATACTAGGGTTAATTTTATTGTTTCTTGTTGCCATTACATTGTCAAGAATTTGGTTTACTCTATTTTCAATGTATCTAAGTTTAGTTTCTTCTTCCAAATATACAATTTTTTCATTCAATTCTTTCACAATATTATTTGTTGAATCATATGCTTTTGAAATTCTGCTCCTATCGTTATCTATAAGTATCTTTAAATCTGCCAAAGTTTTGTTATAATGGCTATTAATTATAATTTGTTTATATAAACTGTCTATGGCTTTATGATTATTTTGTATCAGTAACCTGCCGGTCTGAATCGTCCATCGTACCAAATATCCAGTTCTCTGATCTGCCGATAATATTTAATACTCCTCGCTTTTGCCTATGCGATCTGCTTATTGTTCTAAGCTTAGTTTTGATTAGTTTTATTTCAGCATAAAATGCTTGTCTGTCTATATTAGATTCTAGTAGGCTTAAGATATTCACTATTTCAATTGGATTTATAATATGCAAGATTGTATTCGTATCATTAGCTATCTCTATTGCTTTATCCTTATTCTTACGTGCCCGTTCTCTTCCTGGTTCGGATGTACCTGAAGTACCCCCTGTACTGCGATTACTCTCGTCATAAGGAGTATTATTAATATCTGCAAAATTGGAAGGTCTTTTGATATTTATAGGATGTGCATTTCTTAAATTATGTTTCCTGTAGTAAGTTCCATTCTTATGTCTGAGATGTTTATAGTTTCTAATGTAACCTTCCTTGCGTTTTTCCTGATAATTTTCTCTAGTCGAATTTTTCTTGTTTATGACTTTGCATTTATTTTTACATATTTTTTGTTTTAATGCTTCCTGATCTGTTTCCTCAGCTTGATTAGGATTCATGCCCAATGTGCTGTGATATCTATTATTACATATTTGAATAGCCATATATATTTTTCTATTGGTCGAAATGTCATCTTTTATGGTAAGTAAGATTTCAAGTGAGGTTGAATGAAATCTTTTTATGTCCGAATTACCTGTATGAGAATTTGCTTTGGTCATATGCAATTCTATTCCCTCTTTCCGTAAGTATTATTTTATATTCTCCGAGTTGAATTCGTTGTCGCATATTATTTTAGCTGGCTTCCCGAATTTCTCTCTAGCTTACTAGTCCAATGCTTATTATTCAAAACATACCCTTACGCTTTTTTTGTCAATTTGTCAATGAAAGTCAGGTATATTAATTTATTAAAATGATAGAGTTTCCGTAATATTGAATTTCGGTTTCATTGGTTTCCATCATATTTACCTTCTTGTCAGGTCTCACAGTTTTATTTTACTTTCGAAATTTCATGGATTAATTTGGGAAAGAATATTTTTTCCTTTAGAGTACGGTATGTTTCTACTATCCCTGAGTGATTACTCTCCTTGGTGTGGTAAAGAGATATTTGTCTATGAACCTCTTCTTCTTTCTCTAAATCTCTTGCTGTTCGTGTTCGTCCATAAAATTTAACTTCCGTATCGTGTCCGTACATTTCTTAATTATCTTCTACACTTCATTGTACTTATGATCGTCTACTTCGGAAAAAATACATATAATTTCGTTTTTCATGTCAGCATAAATAGTTCTCCTATTATGTTTAATTTCGATTTAGTTTTCGACTGCGTTGGTGAGTATCAACTGCGTCTTATATACGAGTATGTTAATAATCCCATCTTTTATCGGTATGTGGTCTAGCATTTGTTCTTCGGTGGAGTGTGCAGTTTCTAATTCGGATATTTCATTGACTTCTCCTGGAATTCTACTTAAGAAGTCCGCAACTATATTCTCTTTTCCTTTATATATTCAACGTCGAATTCGAATTCTGGTAATTTTAGAGCTCCTCTTTGAATACTTTGGGTAAATTCTTTACCATTGTATATTTTTGTTAAATATTTTATTGGCATGTAGTCAGTTATATATGGCCTAAAATACGAAGTGGCCCATACTACTGCAAGAAACTCCTTATCAGTTACTGAGTAGTCCTTCTCGTGGTCATTTAATGTTCTCGAGGCATGCCCTTGCTGTGTTAGTACTGCTCCCAAAGCAAAATTACTTGCATCGGTATATAAATTGTTTATTAAAATCGGGGAATTTCAGCAGAGGGTGCTTGATAAGCGTTTTCTTCAATGTTTCGAAGGCCTGAATATATTCTGGGTCATTAGTGTTAAGGTTCATGTTTTTTTTTTTTTTTTTTTTTTAATATTTTACCATAGGGTATGCTATCTTAGAATAATCCCTGATAAACTTTCGATAGTATCCAGTGCTGCCTAGAAATCCTCTTAATTGTTTTACCGTAGAGGGTAATGGGAACTTTTGTATTACTTCTACCTTATTAGGGCTTGGTTTCATCCCCTTCGGATGTTCGAATATGACCCAAGTATTCAGTGTTCTTCTTTAAAAATGAGCATTTGCTAAGCTGCACCTTAAGGCTATGTTCAGCTAGTTTCTTGAATATCTTATCAAGAGATATTATATGCTCTTCAAGTGAGGTGAGATGTATGTCGTCAAGATATGCTATACATATGACACCTATATACTTTCTCAATATATCATTCATTAGCCGTTCTTATTTGGCTGGGGCATTTTTGAGCCCGAAAGGCATTCTAACATATTCATACAGACCGTTTGGTGTACAAAATGATGTCTTATGAATATCGTCAGGATGTACCTTTATTTGATGATATCCCTTGGCTAAATCAAGGGTGGAGAAATATTGTGACCTGCCTAGCTTATCCAAAATTGCATTTACATTCGGTAACGGATATTTACCGAAATATCGTTTAATGCTCGATAATCTACACATAGTCGAAACTTTGTTTTCCCCTCACTATCGGGTTTCTTAGCTACTACAACGATTGGAGAGCCATAACGGCCATTCGATTTGCGGATAATGCCTTATGTTTCCATATCCCTAATTTGGGTTTTAACCTCTTCCTCGTGTTTTGGAGGAAGTCTGTAGAGCTTCGCATTTATATGTTGGTCCGTGATTAATTTTATTTCGTGAAGTACACTATCAGAGTTTGTAAGTTGGTCTCCTTCTTGATATAAAGGGTGGTTAAAGGGTAGTTAAGGGCCGATGGAAAATGTGAACCACACCTTAACGTCAAGTTTTTTACTGCATTTCATTTCAAATTTCTCAATTTCAGACTGACTCAATTTGAATTGTGGAAAGATACACAATCGTGCAACGCGTTAAAGTTATTCAGGCTTTTTATGAAAATGGGCGTTCAAATTAAAATGAATATGGTGCACTTCGTGATTTTTTCGGTAAATTTAATCATTCAAATGTGCGTACAATCGGAAAAGTCGTGGACAAATTTGAGGTAACCGGGTCTGTAGGAGATGTGAAAACACCAGTGTGGCTGAAGAGCCGTCCACCTCAACTCGTCGTCGTGCCCAACAATTGGACCTCTTACGCTCGTCGTTGATGAACATTATCCATTAAGACTTGCATTTACACGCTTACAAGGTGCATTTGACTCAAGAACTAAATCATCTTGACCATTTCAAGCGTCGTCAATGGTCAGAATGGTGGCAAGAAATGGCAACAGTGGATGATCACTGTTCGAAGAAATTCATCTTCAGTGATGAGGCACATTTTCACCTCAGTGGATTCGTCAATAAGCAGAATTGCCGCATTTGGGCCAAGTGTGACTGTCGAAAAACCAATGCACCCACAAAGAGTGACTGTTTATTATGGTTTATAGGCTGGCGGCATAATCGGGCCGTATTGTTTTTCCAAAATGAGGCCGGTCAGGCAGTTACTGTGAATGGTGTTCGCTATCGTGAAATAATAAGGAACTTTTTATCGTCCGAATTGGAAGATATGAATGTGGACGATATGAGGTTTCAACATTACGGTGCCACTTGCCACACAGGTAACGAAACAATGGCTCTTTTACGCGACGAATTCAATGGCCGTGTTATCTCACGTGGTGGCGATGTCAATTGGGCGCTAAGATCAAGTGATTTGACACCGTTTGATTTCTTTCTTTGGGGTTATTTGAAAGAAAAGGTATATGTCTATAAGCCAGCAACAATTCAAGAGCTAAAGGATGAGATGATTCGGTATATTAACGGCATAGAACCTCAATTATGATTCAGCGTCATCGAAAATTTGGACCATCGGATGGAGGAGTGCCGCCGAGGTCGCGGCGGCCATTTGGCTGATATTTTGTTCCATACATAATTGAACCATACCAATATTATCATAATAAAAATAAATGACTAAATGACAAAATTAATATCGGCGCTTAAAATTTTCCCATTTAGAAGACACTTATACTCTTTCAATAACCTCTGAATTTTTGTCCGCTTCGTATGGTTTTAAATGTCCCAATTGAACCTGTCTACCGATTTCTAATTGATAAAATTCGTAAATAAGATCGATGTCCAATACCATTGGAATTACGGTTTTATTTAACAGTACTACTTATTGTTTTCGTATATTTATAGTTCCTATCATGTTCATAATTACATCCATACCTAGAAAAAGACGGTATGGCTGATTTTCTAAGGATTTACCATATGTCTCTATAAATACATTGGATTTGTATCCAAATTCTTGAGGCAAAGGAAATTGATGGATTTTAATTTTTTCAACAATTTGTTTATTGACCGTCTTGAGGTTTCCAGTTAGTTCTTCCGAGTTTTTAAATTTACTGCAATCAATTTCTCTAGTAGTAGTGATACTTATAGCCGGGCCTGTATCTTTTAGACATATGTGTTTCCTATTACCTAGAGAAAATGCTATTTGTGTCTTGTTCGCTAGGCTTTGTTCAGAAAAACCGGTGTGTCAATCGAACGGATTTCTTGTTCAATAATAGTCTCTCCCTGAATGTGTTTTCTGTGTTCTTGTGAGTTTGAATGTGCTATATGATCTACGTCTATTGGTTGAGCACATCGTCTACTATGTTTGTCCTAAAAATGTAAATTGTTCCATATTTTGTACGGAGTTATTGCAGTTATTGTAGTTTCTCTGTTGGTTACTTTGCCTAGGATTATAGTAGTTATTATTATATTGTTGGCTATTTTGTTCTCGGTTATTTCCGTTATATTGCCTTTGGTAGTTGCCACTAATAGGTCGTTGAGGTCGATAACTATTTGGTTGAAATATATATATATATATATATATATATATATATACCGAATAATGTCGGTGTAGATAATAAATCTTAATTTTTTGTGGATCGTAGTCGTTTCTGATTTCCCTGGCTAAGTTTCCTAGAGGAAATTCCCTAACCTTACTAACAATCAGACCGTACAAGAGTGTTTTAAGACTCTTTTACTGTTCCTCAAACATAACAATAGTATGTTACGACATTAAATTTTATATTTTATTACTACTACTAAGTCTAAAATTTAGCTCACCCTTAATGTATTTATTTTTCTGGTGACTTCCTTTTGGTCAGTGACAGGTCTAAACTTGTTTTTAAGAAGAATTTTAGCGTCTTCCCACGTTGTCGTGTTGTTGATGAGTATCAAATACTTCGCCTTTCCGCTTAACTTGCACTGTGAAATCGTTTTCCATGTGGATTGTCTTCTGCCCTGGGGTGTTAGCGCCATGTGGTTATCAACGATGTTTAAAACCTGGGTCAGTTCCCGTTCCTCTCCAGGAAATTCCGGAATATATGAAATTTCCTTCATTATTACTAGAGCTCGGCTTGTTCCGTGCTGTTGGTTAGCTTCCAGTATTTCTAGAACACAAGCCATGGTGGTTAAAATGTTTACTGTGTCGTTGGCCATATTTTCTTCTTCCTCCAGTCCTTGGGAGATATTACGTCCCAAAAAGTGTAGTTCCTGACGTGAGAGAATTGTTTTGACTTTAACTTCTTTAAGACTTATCAACTGATTTGTAGTTGACAAACCTATTTCTTTTGTTCTCACCATAACACCGTTTCTCGTTTAGTTTTTCGAACACTTCCACTTTCACTAGCAGTTTCCGTTTTGTACTCAATATATTTTGTATGTCAACTGATTTTTAGTATATTCACACTAGTTCAACTGATTTGTAGTTGAACAATTTTATTGATTGTAAAAACTTAACTTTTACTGTAAGTCCGTTCTCTTTGGATATCCAAATAAATAATTGAAAGGTGTTCAGTGTAGATAAAAGAAAGAAAAAACGTTTTCCATTCACCGCGTCCCTTTATTGACTGTTTTCCTCAATCAAAATTACAAACAATGTTACTTAAAATTAGCAGCATTCATCGAGCAACAACCTAAGGTTGCTGCATTGCATATCGCATATGCTGATTGTTCGATTGCAACAACTTAGGGTTGTTGCTCGATGTGGAGGTCAACGGATACGGATACGTAACTCGCATCGTATGACACCTGCACAAAGAAGCTGCATACCTCTCCCACGGGAAACACTGAGGTACTGCAGACTAAGCAAAAACATAATTATAAGATATATACCTGTGGAAGAATTCGAAACCAGTCAGTTGTATTTTCGACTCCGTGACTTTATAATAAATGTTGTTTTTTTTTTGTATATCCCACCGCTCAAGCGAAACCGTAATTGTATTATATTATATATAATATTATATATATATATAATTAATTTCTTTATTGAGGGAACTTGTCGTTACGGAGTATAAATTACAACTGCTTCCTTCGAATTTTTTCACTGGTATATATCTATTGTTTACTATTTTCTGACTCTGCAGTACACCAATGTACTGTTCCTCTCCCGTGGGAGAGGAATGCAGCTTGTTTGTGCAAGTGTCATATAATGCGTATGTTTTTGAAACTTTGTGGGGCAAAGCGGATGCGCGTGTGGCTTGTTGACGTCCGATGACACATGCATTGGTTAATGGATAGACCAGGTGAAGTGGAAGGGGACTTGTGACTTCTGAATGCCAACGGTGAGAGGGGGTGAAAAGTCTACCTCCTACCGAAGGGAAGTAACGTTGCCGACGTAACTGAATGCTAATCTTTGCCAATGGTGAGAGGGGGTGGGGCGTTTAGCCCCTACCGAAGGGAAGTGACGTTGCTGACGTTACTCCTCCCCCCCTTAAGATTCTGCTCCGAAAAATCCATACGTTTTATAATAATTCGTGTTCTATTCTTACATTTGAGAATACATTTGATAACTAACAAAGTTATTATTATTAATATTCTTGCAAAATGTATATATTCATGTGTAGAGGTTTTGAATTTTATTTCTTTTAACAAGCTGCGATTTTCGATACTTCTTATATGAATTTCTTCTGTGGAATAATTCGTTACAATTTTGTCTATCGTTACATTGCTATAGTTAGGTATAATAATGTTATCATATGTAAGAAAGTTTTCGTATTTAACGTTATTTAGTTTTCAAACCTTAATAAATTGTTGCCCATAATATTTAGAGTAAAATTATTACAATTATGTGGAATTACTGTGTACGGAATGTTCTTAGTTATAACAATGTTATTGTGTATTTGTTTAATTTCTACATTTTTATTCTCTTTGAAGTTACATATAGGGTTGTCCTTAAAAATATTAGATATACAATCATCGTTTATAATTTCTAAGTCCTTTAACTTAATTGTATCATTTTTGTATTTATAATTGAAACGTCCATCCGTTAGAAATTGATAGTATGATGTTCTAATTTTTATATTATTTTTATTAGGGATAGGTTCGATTAAAACTTTATACAAATTTTCATTTACATAATTTGGTATAAGTAAAATGAATATTATTTCATTATTATATATTATAACAGAACTTTTGATATTGCTTAATTTACTAATTGTTATATTGAAGTCTGTTACTTCTTTGGAAGATAGAATGTCTTTCCCTAGAGTTCAGAGTTTACTAAGCAATAGATTTTCTTTTACTTTTCTAACTTGTTCTCTTAATAGATTAATATCGTACTCGATTTGGAAGTATTGTTGCATACTGTTGATTCTAGAAAATTCTTTGTTTATGGAGTTGCCGATACCTAATAATTGTGATTTTATTTCTAATTGTTGTTCATTTATGTGCTTCGTTATATTATTAATAGCATCATTGAAATGGTGGTTTTTCTTAATTTGGTCGTTAAGTTCGTCAATTAGATTTTCATTGTTTTTCCTGTTTATCTCAAGACTTGCTCTAATTTCCTGGTCATCGTCATAGTCCATTGTTCCTGTTAAGTACTTAAATCCTTTTCCTATGGCATTAACTAGTCCTCTTTTTTCTTCATGATGATTTTCTAATAATTTGCCTATTTCTTCTGACAAGCGATGGAAATTATGTGTTATCGAGGGATATTCGTTTTTGTAATTAAGTCTATTTATGCTGTGCTCTATAATGTCTAAACGGTTCATCCAAGATGTTATATTTATGTTATGTTATATAACTAATGTTATATAACTTACTATTACCGGAACCTTTTCGTCTCGAATTGTAATATATCCTGACCCTGAGCTTAAATTGTGTACGTCGAGTTTTTGTCCGTTTGCTACTGTAGCTAGTAACACGAGTGTCAATAATGTCTAGTAGGGAAAAATGAATGAATTTATGAGTTTTCATATTTATAAATACGTTTAATTTGTTTCTTATAAAACTTCCTTCCTTGACTATGTTTAACTAGGATTTCTGCAGATTCCTATTTGTGAATGGGTTTAAGTTTATTATTTTTCCTATTCTTAAGGTAATGGTGATTATTTATTGTTAAATCTACATCAGTTTTACCCTCATTATACTTATTATGTACTATTAATGTATTTTTCTTTATTTTTCCTGACTCGTTCTATGATATTAGGGTAATCTCCACTAGATATGTTTCCATTGATAAAGTCAGTTGGTATTTTATTTGTTGTAGAGTGGATCGTTTGATTATATATCATTACGGCTTTTAAGACATTGTTACGCAATGTGTCTCTATTACTGTCATCGGCGGTTTGTTTTTTTTTTCAATGTAATTTTGTTTTTATTTTATTAAATTTAACTTACATGCTAGACAAAAGAACTTAAAACTAGCCTAGATATCTTAACAATAACTTATTGTATTTAATCCTAACTTACTGACCCTATGCGGATACGCTAAGCTAATCTAATTAATATTTATAATGTGCCTTTCGGCGTATACTTCGTTTTTTTTTTTTTTTAAGTCTTTACAGACTATCAATGTTACATTTGAAGTACCAAGAAAACTAGTAAAACTTGGCTTAACCTAATTAAATTAAAAACCCTTAAAATACCTTAAAAACTAACTTAACCTAACTTAAACCTTAAATTAACTTAACCTAACAAAAATCTTAAAACTAACTTAATTATGTCCGTAAGAGACAGACGTGTGCACCAGGGCGTATATGTTATGTATATGTTTAACATACATACGCCGTGGTGCACCTTTTTGTTTTGGATTTTTTTAATTTTTTGACTTAAAACTAACTTAATTCTACGCCACCATGGTCAACTGTCTCGTCGTTTGGGATAGCCAGCGGCGGCTGAGACTGGTTCCGGTGCAACCACCAGTAAAAGTGCCGTTCTTTGGCACACTCTCTCCTGTCCCGAGCAGAGATTGCTCTACTAAACCGGAGGAGATCCTCGTGGCTGCGAGCGACATCCGGCTCGTATTGGAGTCGCCTGTCCACTGTTCGGCGTACGACATGGAAGATCAGAGGGCATCCCTCCGCGTCCTGTATTAGGCCAATTTTATCGAGATAGAGGAATGCTTCAGGCGGAACAAGGCCGTTGAGACGCACTCATTCATGGTACAGAGTGTTTGGATAGTAAGCCCCAAAGATCAGACTATTTGAAGAAATCATAGCTCGTGCAATGTGCCTTCTGATCAGCCTTACAATAAAATTATCTATCCTGTTCAAATTTGCCCCGTTGTACAGGACCTCATTAGGATAGTACTTCTTGTACTCAGACTCGGGTGTACGATACAAACGGAGACAGGACCGAAGACACTGTCTCTCGAACAACCTCATCTTTTCCATCTGAGAAGGACTCACGTTGAACCACAATGGACAACCGTACACCATAATTGGCCTAATGAGAGCCATGTAGCAGATTACCTTCACCCTGGTATCAAGTTGGCTGCTGAAAAACAACCTCCTTGCCGCGGCAAAGGCATTTTTGGCTTTCGTCAGAGCGACATCTATATGTTTATCAAAATACAGATATTGATCCAGCCAAATGCCGAGATATCGAACCACACTTTTCACAGCTAACGGCCGTCCTTGCGGGTCAACTATGCCGAACTTGCGCCAGTTTTGGCGCGTATCCCGCGGTGCCATATACAACGGGGTCGGCCAACCATCAGCCCCCTGTTGCAGACCATTTTTAATGTCAAAGACCGTGGTAGAAGTTACATCGCCATTTTTCACGACAAACTTTCTACCTGTTATCATGTCATAGATCATGTATAACAGTGGTTTACTTATGCTGAGCCTGACTAGCTTGAGGAAGAGTCCCTCCAACCAAACGGTATCAAAGGCCTTCCCCAAGTCAATCAAACAGGCACCCGTGCACTGATTTTTGTTTTTGTTCCACTGAATGTCGGAAACCAACTTTGAAGCGGCATGTATGGTATCATGCCAACTGAAGTCAGTAAGTGTTCGTTATTTGTTGTCCTGGGAAGTCGAACGGCCTGAATGTCGTTTTGATCTTTCCTCGGGAATATTTTATTTACTTGCGGGAACATACCCGGGTTGTTGGATTGTACAGCCCGGATTTGATTGCCCCAGTGCATGCTTATAGCCAAGCTATAATTTATTCGTATTAACTGTTGGAGGGTTTTGATCTCCGACTTCAGTGACCTGATTTCCGCGTTTTGTGGATCTGTAAAACGCCTGTGCAAGAGTTTGAGTCTTGACAAGAGCCTACTTTTGTGCACGTGAAGTGCATCGATGGTAGCATTTCGATACACATCGCTGTCATCGACTTGTACTACCTTCGGAATCGTCTTGTCCATCGTACGTTTAATTACGTCGTCCATTTGTATGAGGTATCTGTCAACCTCTTCGTTCGTCAGGTTTCTGTTTGTCGGAGGACTGATCCCACTCGAACGTAGTTCTGTGGATAAAGTCCTTTAGAAACGTGGCCATCGGGCCTTATTTTAATTATAAGGGTGCCTCTCTATATATTCCTCCAGTTCTTCCACCTCGTTCGGGAGCTGAATAGCCGCGTAGAGCCCGCAGTGGTCACTCTCGTACTCAATCGCAGTTAAACAGTTCCGTGTGCGTCTTTCCACGTCTAGTACAGTCAGTCGTCTGTCTATCAGCAACAGATCCAGATAGGACCCGCTTCTAGGAAAGGATGGCCTATCGGTTGCAAGCAAATCTAGCTTGAACTCAATATTGTGTTGTACCAACCAGTTATACAATGAGGTCCCTCTGTGGTTACGCACCACATTGCCCCACTCTATATGCTTCGAGTTCAGGTCCCCTGCCATGATATAATAGTTCTCTTCCGAACTCAGTCGAAGGCTAGTGAATATAGAATCGAGTTCTGAAATGAAATGGTGATTGATTCGTGCCTTGTCAGACGCATAGATAGCGATTACATACAGCCGCTTCCCACCCCGAAGAGGGATACGTGCGATACATGTTTCAATCGCCTGAAATCTGCGCACTTCACTGCTATACACGACCTTATGACAAAGGCCTTTTTTGATTAACGACCCCGCCAGCTAGGAAGTTTCACATTCACTGATGTGATCTTAAGGGCGGGAGCTGCGTGTGCAGCCATCATGGTGATGTCTCGTTTGGCTCGGCGAACAGCGTCGAGTAGATGACGTCTACTCGCGTTGCTTGCTCAAGGAACTGTTTTTGGAGCTGAGCGATCTGCCCCTGGATAGAGAGAAGGACCGTCTTCAGATCCAAATCGGCTTCAGGTTGCCTGGCCACTGGGACCGGGGCAACCTTCGGCACTGTTCATTGTACCGGTCGGCTACCTGATGCCATTTGGGAATAGGAAACGGCTGGGGTAACAGTGGTAGCTTGAACACCGGGCACTGGCCTCAATTCTACCATTTTTATTTTCCTCCTTGCCTCAATGCTCCGTCTGATCTCTTGGACCTTAGGGCATCCCTTATAGTTAGCAGGGTGGCCGCTATTCTTGCAGAGCACGCATGTCAGACTGCTCCTCTCAACAACTTTCTCCGTTCCTAAAGGGCATTCCCCTCTAATGTGGTTTCCTGCGCATTTGACGCAGCGAGACTGCATGCTGCAGTTCGCCGCGGCATGCCCAAACCTCTGACAACGAGCACACTGAAGGGTGTGCCTTGTCTTTTTTAATGTCTCCCATTTGACATTAATAGAGCCTAAACGATTGATACGCTTTAGGCTGTCTACTTTACTGTCTGGGATGACCTGGACTCGGAAGAAAGGAAGCCCCCTGTTCTCTCTCCTCGTTACCGCAGTGTGGAAGGGCTTAACTCCAACGACCTTGACATCGTCGCTCTGCTTATGGCGCAGCTCTGCGAGGATCTCCGCCGGTTCAGTATCGGGATCCACGCCTTTAAGGAGCATGGTATGACATGTTTCCCCTTTTGGGGTATACGTAAAGAACTCGGGCCCAGTCGTTGCCAGCTCTTTCTTTACGGCATGAAAATCTGCCACTGATGAACAGTGGACAGAGAGCCTTAAGGGCCCTTTAAATTTCATGTAATAGGAACTTTTGGTGACCAACTTACATAGTTTATCCAGATCTTTAGTCTCCAGACCGAAAACGTTGATTGTTGGACATCTCTCTGTTTTGGCTCCTACTGTTTGCTGCTTCTGTTGGTGTTCTGGAAGCTGCATCTGCTTCAGTTGTTGTTTTTGTTTTTGCTGTTGTGGCTGCTTCGGCTGCTCTTGTTGTTGCTTCTGCTAATGAGGTTGTTGTTGTTGCTGTTTCTTATCAGCTGATGAGCTCTTCCCTTTTGGCAGCTGTTGGGAAGGCACTTCTTGTTGCTGCTGCTTTTGCTGCTGATGCTGCTGATCTGCAGCTACTTTGGCCGCTTTTCTGGCATTTAGTTTCTCTTGGAGGAGCTTGATATGGGCGTCCAGCTCCTCCCTCTCTCTCTGGATTTTTACCAGTTCCTCCCGCTCATCTTCTTCATCGTCATCCGACATTGAAGAGGTCAGAGCGAGGTAGGCGTTCTCACTAACGCCATACGCGAATCTTCTCACTTCACCAGTCGACTCGAGTTGTCGGTCGTCGACACTTTCACTTACACTTTGTCTTTTATTTTATATTTGCACGAAAAATGTGTTTCTATTATTTTTATAACGGGATTTCAACCGGGCACCGCGATTCCACGGACGACTGCACTGCCGCTATTCCACTGTCACTAATAATCTGCACAGGAATTAGCTTTTTTGCGATGCTCTTTTCGATTGTTGTACTTATAATACACCAAAGCCGAAACACGTCTATACTACACAGAGGTCTGTGAACGACTGATGTCATCGGCGGTAAATGTTCTGATATGTTCATTGAGAGTAGAATGAAACCTCTCAATATCGGAAATTCTTTAATAATGGTTGAAGAAAATCCTGTCTCGCCGTCCGTTACTATCTTATTTGGAATGCCTAGTTCTGCAAATCTATATTTCAATGTATTAAGAAGAGCTATCCACGCCCTATACTTTATTTCGTGTGCGGTTACGTGTTTGGTAAATTTATCAATAATTGTAACGTACATCAGATTTATGTTTGCATACCAAATATCAATATGAAGTATTTGGTTTGGTTTGGTTGGAGTTTCCGTGATTTTCAATGGGATTTTATAATGTGACCTTTCATATTTTGACTTTTTGCATATTTCACAATTATTTATGTATCGTTGTATTTTTTCTTTTAATTTAGGTGCATAATAAACGTATTTTATTTCCGCGAATGTTTCGTTGATACCCCTATTATTTAAAAGCTTATGGGTTTTACTGATAACTACTGTTAATTTTTCTTCATCTTCAATATCTCCTAAAAATTTACTACACATGATAAGCTTTAGCAATTTGTTTTTGCTATAATACTTATTGTAAGTGCTTTGAAATTGAGCAAAAAAGTGATCTTCGTTAGAATAAATTCCTACCTTACCTTTTGGTGGAACGAATTTTTTCATTATGTCCAAAATCAAAACCTCGTTATACGTTTTTAAATTAATTACTATTCTCTTTTTTTCGAATTGAGTGTATATTTTATGACTATTGATGTTTTCGGTGCTGTTAAGAATTATTTGTGTTTTGTATATGTTCACTGTGGTTTCGACAATAGGAATGCAATCGTTGATGTCTTCATCCGCGCTATGAATTGTTGCCATCGTCGACAGTTGCTCTAATTGTCTTTCGCGGTTTTTGGCAATCAAATTTCTTACTACTTGTACTATAGCCAGTAATTCTTTTTCGTATCTCATGTTCATTGAGAGTTCGACTGTAGTAGAATATTGGGTGGTTTTCTTGACTTAGGACTGCTCCAATCGCATAATTGGATGCGTCTGTAGTTAAGGTAAACCTCTTCTCAAAATCTGGGTACCTAAGGATTGGTGCGGATGTAATTAGTGTTTTCAAATTTTCAAAACTTTCAATGTAATCCTTATCCTTTTGCAATCTTTTTCAAAAAGGCAGTCATCGGTTTCGCTACTTTACCGTAGTCATTAATAAACTTCTGATAATAGCCTGTTATTCCTAGAAATGATTTAATTTGTTTTGTCGTTTTGGGTAGCTTGTAATTTTGAATAGCTGCAATTTTATCGTGGTTAGGTTTTATGCCCTCCGCAGTAACAATGTGACCCATAAATTCTGTTTCTTTTTTTAGAAACTCACACTTGTCCAATTGTACTTTAAGATTTATGTCCTTGAGTTTCTTAAAAATCTTTGTTAATGAAGCTATATGTTCTTCTAAGCTGGTGGAGAAAACAATTATGTCGTCCATGTACATTACGCATATTTTACCATGAATTCAGCAAATATGGAATTCATTAAACGTTGGAAAGTAGCAGGCGCATTTTTGAGACCGAATTGCATACGATACCGAATGGCATACGAACAAACTCGTAATGCCCACTATCGGTTGAAAATGTCGTCTTTTTTATGTCTTCTTCTGCAATTTCGATCTGGTGGAAGCCTTTAGCTAGATCAAGTGTGGTAAAATACATCGATTTACCGAGTTTATCGAGGATGTCTTCGATATTAGGTATTGGAAATTTATCGTCTATCGAAGCTTGGTTCAGTTTTCGATAGTTGATAACGATTCTCCTCTTCTGTTTACCAGATGCGTCCTTCTTTTTAGGGACGGTCCAGATAGGAGCAGAGTATGGTGAGTTACTGGGTCTTATGATGCCCTGATCTAGCATCTCTTTAATTTCCTCATTTTTATGTATTTCTGGATATCTATAATTCTTAGTAAATATGGGAATTTCATTCACGGTTTTAATATTGTGCTTGATCGCATTAGTAAATGTAAGGTCAGTTCCTTCTTGATAGAAAATTTAACGGTGCTGAAAATAAGATTTGTAAGTTCTTTCTTTTCTTCGGTATTTAAGTGATTGCATCTTATTTGTGTCATTATCGGATCTTTGCAGGTTTCCGTATAGTATGTTTCTATTGGTGGTATAGCTTTCTCATAGTTTTCGATTGTCATTTGTTCTTCGTTTGATTGAAGTGAATTGGGATTTCCTTGTTATTGACCATAAGAAGTCTCCTCTTGAAGTCGGGAATTGCTTCCAGTGGTATCAAAATATTGTTGCCTATCAATCCATTAAATGCATTATGAAATTTGTACTCAAGAAACTCTGCTTTTTTATCTACTTCCCCGAATTCCTTGAATAGTGGAATTCTGACTTTTCTATCGACGAGTGTGGGTGAACTAGTTATAATGGGTTCCTACTGTTGAAAGGTTTTCACCTAGAAATACGCTACAGATTCGTCACGGGAGGTGGGCGTATGGGGCATTGATCGTGACGTTGCTAGAATCCTGTAATTGTTACATCATCCCAGTAGCGCTGAGTGTAGGGAGCATGGTTGTAGCGCAGGGTTGGCATGTTCAATACCGACGCAGGGCGAGTGCGACTGCTAAGCTTTCTTTTTTTTCCTGCGGGAACCCGTTGGTGTGCCTTGGGTTTTCTCCTTCTCTAGGACGCGAGGTGTTCCTAGTGTCGCGTGATGAAAGGATAGCGGTCTCCTGGATCGGGTGATCGATCCAACAGACGTTCGTTCCGCAAGGAGAACGAGAGAGTGAACATCCGATCGGGATGGCGTGGGTGGCATTGGGATGTAGGCGGGTTTGAGCGTGATTTGGGGGCAGTTGGTGAGAAGCTACGGATTGGATCGGACGCGCGAGTTCTCGGTAGGCTGGCCGCGGAATTAAAAAAAAAAAAAAAACCGCACAGTAGAAGAGTCGGGGTTTGCTAGTTTTTTTTTTGTGATTCGATCTAACTTCCGAGAGTATTCCTTTTTTTTTGTTACCTCTTCAGGGGTGAATGGAAACCATTTAGAAACGCGCTATTAAGTGGGTGAATAAAGTGTCGTGTAAGGGGTCAGTCTGAGTTTTCCTTTGACTCCTATTCCAGAGAAAATAAAAGGTGATCGCACAGAATATACCCAGTGGTCCTTGGCGAGATAAATTCATGCGAAGACACATACGGGCGGGTGCTAATAGTGTGGCGAAAAGTCTTGAATAGATAGATAAAGTGTGTGAAATTTGTGACCTATTAAGGCAATAAAAGTAGTTCGCCAGATCAGGTGTTCTAGAGTAAAAAGTAAAAGATCACTAGTGTGGGATTAGAAAAACGAAAGGGTAGGACGAAGTCAGTTGAAAAAAAAAAACGAAAAGAAAAAAAAGAGAAGTGAAGAATAATAACAAAAAAAAAGCGGAAAAAAAAAAAAAAAAAAGAACATAAGAGTAAGAAAGGGACAGGAGGTGACGTACACAGACGGAGAAGCGGAGCTGAACGACGAGGCCAGGAAGAGGACAGGTGACTTCTCCCACATGGGGGAAGGAGACTCATTCTATTTTTTTTTTTTTGTTTCTTTATTTTTTTTTTATATTATTTCTTTTAATTACTTTGTTGGATTGATATAGTTATTACTTTCTATTGCATTAATTTTTTTTTATTTGAATTGTATCGATTCATTTATTTTTACTTTTATTTTTTTTTTTTTTTTTTGGAAAGTAGTACACCCTGTTTATTTATTTTTTTTTTTTTCATATTTTTTTTTATTTCACATATTTATTTTTATAATCACATAATTTGATTTGTCGTGTAGTGAAGTGTACTTAGGGCCCTTTTTGTCGCGCCGGTTTTCCGATAGGTTCGTTGGCCGAATCGTTAAGGACAAGGCGCGAGGGTTCTTTCGGACAGCGGCTACGTGGGTTCGAAACCTGGCGGTGACGCGTTGAATTTCGGGTGTTTTTTTTTATTTTTTTTTGGTCCCCCTGTGTAGTGTTCTGTCCCTGGGCTTGCCCATAAATCAATTTTCTTTTCTTTATATATAACTTAGATTGTTAATTTACGTTTTCCTTATATATTTTTTTTTGTTAAGTAAAAATCATTCCAAGAACTATTGTTAGTACTTAAGCTAGGTTTAAGTTTTTTTTTGCTTTTGAATAAATTGTAATTTGTGAAATCAAGTGTTTGTGGTCCCTCTTTCTTTTTTTTTTTTTTTTCTTTCGCTGTTTTGTTTTGGACCGGGTGTTGATTTTTTGGTGGAGATTGAATTCCTTCCCCTAGTCGCAGTTCTAGAGGTAAGAAGCGTGTTGAGCGGAAGGGCAACTGCGTGGCGTCCAAACTTACCATCTTAACTCACGGCCATTCTCCATTGAGCGGCTGGCGTTCTTCCGCCCAACCCCAATCGGTCTCGGGGACTTCGACGGTAACATTTTGGCGCCCAACGTGGGGCAAAAGCTTCGGCAGAGATCCAGGAAGAATAAAAATCGTGCCAGGATCGTTATCGCGAATATCGTAGGGAAATTATTTTTTTTTTGTGTATACCTTTTTGTGAATTTGATGTGTTACCCCCTAGGAGGATAAGTCTGTGTTCATCCTTGCCTCGTCTTCAAGAATAGAATAATAAATAAAAAAAAAAAAACAAGAAGATGGACGTAAATAGGTTGAGCGCAGAGGAGTTAACTTACGAGTTAGACGTGCGGGGGCTGAAGGGTACCACGGTAGATGAAATGAGGAAGATGCTGCGTACTGCCATCCGAAGAGGCGCTAGTTTCATTCTGCCGGAGTATCCTTTCAGCTTCGAAGAGGATAAGACGGCAGTTACCGCGAAGCTAGACGAACTGTTTAAGCTGACAGGAGATTTCGTAGGCAATGAGCACTCGGGCGAATTTAAAAAAATAGTTGCGAAAGCAGAATGGTTTTTACGGCGTCTAGGTAGGTCGATCTGTGATACGGCCGAAGACAAGGCTTTTGTGGCAGATGCAAGGCAGCAGGTGGTAGGCATTCTATCCAATTTGGATGTCAAGGCAGCGGTAGATGTAGGAGGTGCAGCTGCACCTGTACAGGGAGTTCAGGAACTCAACCTACACGTGGACGAGAGATTTGACGCTCCAGTAAGCCCAGTCACCTATTCCCATCCAAGAGCCGCGTCATCACCACTCTTGCCACCAACGAAAAAGGTATCGGTGATGAAATGGGGCCTTAAACTTAGCGGAGACTCGGATCAGTCGGTCACCAGCTTCCTTGAGAAAGTGGAGGAGTTGAGGGAAGCCAGGGGATTCACCACGGACGAGGTGTATTTGTCCGCTTACGATTTGTTCGAGGGGAAGGCTGCCATATGGTACAGGGCGAATAAACTCCGTTTTCGAAATTGGCGGGGTCTGTTAGATAGTTTGAGGGCTGAGTTTCTACCGCCGGGGTACGAGGAGCGCTGTGGGCGGAGATCAGGGGTAGAACCCAAGGACAGTCGGAGACAATCGGGATCTACGTTAGCGTGATGCAGTGCCTTTTCGACCGTCTAAGTGAGCAGTGTAGTGAAGAGACGAAGCTGAAACAGATTCGCCGGAACCTTTCACCATTCTACCAATCGCAAATGGCCTTGGTAGAGATAAAATCTCTGACCATCTTGTGGAGGTTGGGCACCGTCTCGAAGCTACACGCTACTTAGTGGAGAGTTTCGCGCCTCCCCCGACTCGGAGAATGGCACTTCTCGAGCCAGATTTGGCTTACGTTGAGGTTCCAGCTCATGAGGAGGCACCAGCTATTGCCGCAACATCGTTCAGGGCTCCGACACCTTTATCTTGCTTCAGATGCATGGAGCCGGGTCACATCGCGGCCAGGTGCCCACAACCGGTTCGGTGCTACGGGTGCAACACTGCTGGGGTTATTCGCAGTCGTTGTCCACGTTGCTCTCCTCAGACGTCCGCCGCGGGAAACGGGGTAGGGACTCAAGGACAGGCGGGTCGTTGAGTCAGGTGTTCGATTCCGCATGTCAAGCGCTATTTCCTTCTGCAGCGCTTGACTTTATGTTACAAAGCAGGGGTGGTGATCGTCGTCCATATCTTAATGTGGATATTTATGGGGTGCAGTTGTTAGGGTTGCTGGATTCTGGAGCTTCTCGCACGATTCTTGGTGGGCCAGGATGGGCCTCGGTAAGGTCGTAAGGTTGTTCTGTAGCTAAGGTCGATATAGAATCCGTAACCGTAGCAAATGGGGAAGGGGTCGATGTCTTAGGGGCAGTTAGCGTTCCTCTCAGGTTGGAGGGCATGAAGGTGATGGAGGTTCTCGTCATTCCGAAACTAGCACACAGCCTTATCCTGGGGGCCGATTTTTGGGAGCAGTTCGGTATTGTGCAAGATTTAGCCAAGCGAGTGTGGAATTTCGCTGACGTGGTGCGCGTCAGTGAAGGAAGGGAGAGGCTTTCATCAGCGCAACGGGAGGAGCTAGAGGTCTTGGTGGACAACATATTCAGCACCATGGGTGAAGATTTGGGTTGTACTAACCGGGTGGAGCACGTCATCAGAACCCACGCCGAACCCATCAAACAACGGTATTATCCAGTTTCTCCGATAGTACAGAGCCAAATCAACAAAGAGGTGGATGAGATGCTTCAAGGGGGAGTGATTGAGCCTTCGTCCAGTCCTTGGTCTTCGCCTATCCTGCTGATTAAGAAAAAGGATGGGAAGTACCGCTTCTGCGTGAATTTTCGCAAACTTAACCAGGTGACTGAGCGCGATGCGTATCCCATTCCCTATGTGTCCGCCACTCTCGACAAGTTGAGAAACGCAAAATTCCTCTCCTCCTTGGATCTCAAGTCCGCTTACTGGCAGATACCCATGGCCGAGTCTTCGAAGAGGTACACCGCGTTTACTATTCCCGGGAAGGGGTTGTATCAATTCCGCCGCATGCCATTTGGCCTTCATAACGCTCCAGCGACTTGGCAACGTTTTATTGATACAATCATCGGAGCCGACCTTGAACCCAACGTGTTTGTGTACCTCGACGATGTCATTATCGTCACGGAGACTTTTGAGCAGCATTTGGAAGTGCTAAGGGAAGTGTTGACGCGTATCCAGGAGGCGGGACTGGTATTAAGTCGGGAAAAATGCGAGTTCTGCAAGTCAGAGTTGAGGTACTTGGGCTATCTCGTGAATGAGAATGGTCTTCTTGTCGATCCGGAGAAAGTACGGTGTATGGTCGAGTATCCGAGGCCAACCGCGGTATCCGGGGTGCGGAGGTTCATCGGGATGGTCTCCTGGTATCGTCGTTTCGTCCACAACTTCTCCGATCTCATTGCTCCAATCACCGAGCTGTTAAAAAAGAAAAGGAAGTTCGAGTGGACAGACAAGTGTGAGGTGGCTTTCCGGACATTGAAGGATAGATTAGTACGGGCAGAAAGTGGTGAGCTATGTTAGCCCCACGCTTACCAGAACTGAGCGAAACTTCTCTACGACCGAGCGAGAGTGTCTTGCCGTGATTTGGGCAATAGAGAAGCTTCGCCCATATCTGGAAGGCAGTAAGTTCACGGTGGTGACCGATCATCACTCTTTAGTCTGGCTGAACAATTTGAAAGATCCACAGGGTAGGTTGGCTCGGTGGGCCGTCAGATTGCAGCAGTTCGACTTCACCATCGTCCATCGGAAAGGGAGGGAATATCTGGTACCCGATGCCTTATCTAGGGCAAATGAGGAAGTAGCAACGGTCACCGTCGCTACCCAGGATCCCTGGTACCTTAAGATGTGTCAGATGGTGAATGAGAGTGGTGAGAGGTACCCGGATTGGCGAATTGATAGCGGAGCCCTTCTTAAGCATGTGCCAGCCAAGTTTCCAAAGCTAGTTTCAGAGGAAGAACAGTGGAAACGTGTCATTCCAAGGGAAGGGAGAGCCAAGATCCTTCAACAGTGCCACGACGACGTCTTAAGCGGACATGGTGGGGTACAGAAGACCATGGACAAAGTGTCCCGGCAATACTATTGGCCTAGGATGAGGCAGAGTATTGCGCGTTATGTGCGAGGATGTCCAGTTTGCCAAGCAATCAAACCCGACCTGCAGAAACCCGCAGGACTCTTGGCGTCCCGGTGCCATGTTTCCAAGCCGTGGGAGATGCTATGCGTTGACTTTGTGGGACCGCTACCAAGATCTACGAGGGGCTTTCAGTATATCCTTACAGTGGTTGACCATTTCTCTAAGTTTCCGCTGTTCTTTCCTGTTAGGTCAGCTACTGCTAGATCGGTCAGGATTATTCTGGAGGAGCAGATGGCGACTACGTACGGCGTTACGTTAGACTTCACGGCCTTTTACCACCCACAGGCCAATCCGGCTGAGCGATATAATCAGACCGTTAAGACCATGCTCCGAGCATACGTGTCTGACAATCACCGCACTTGGGATATATTTCTCCCGAAGGTAGCATGTGCGATCCGGAACTCGACGCACGAGGTTCTGAAGACGACTCCGTTCTTCGTATTGTTCGGTCGGGTAATGTCGGTTAGTGGGGAAAACTCTCCGATTCCCGCCGATGGTTATAGGGCGGATAGAGCCGAGGGCATGGAAGCACGTACGGCAGCTCTAAAGGAGCTTTTCGCTGATGTACGTTGTGGTTTGCAGGACGCAGCCAAAAAGTGTAAGACGTTCTATAACCTGAGGCGGAGGGACGTCAAATTCTACCCGAAGGACATGGTGCTAAGGAAGAACTTCGTGTTGTCGGATGCGGCAAAGTATTTCACTGCCAAACTTGCACCGAAGTACGTAGGACCGTTTGAGGTAATGCGGAGAGTGTCTCCTTGGACATACGAATTGTCAGACACTAAAGGGAAGTAAGCGGGCGTATGGCACGTCAAGGATTTGAAACCATACCACCGCTAAACCGATGCTCTTTAGGATATTTCTCGGTGAAAACCTTTCGAAAGGAAGGGAGGAATATTATGGGTTCCTACTGTTGAAAGGTTTTCACCTAGAAATACGCTACAGATTCGTCACGGGAGGTGGGCGTATGGGGCATTGATCGTGACGTTGCTAGAATCCTGTAATTGTTACATCATCCCAGTAGCGCTGAGTGTAGGGAGCATGGTTGTAGCGCAGGGTTGGCATGTTCAATACCGACGCAGGGCGAGTGCGACTGCTAAGCTTTCTTTTTTTTCCTGCGGGTGCGAACCCGTTGGTGTGCCTTGGGTTTTCTCCTTCTCTAGGACGCGAGGTGTTCCTAGTGTCGCGTGATGAAAGGATAGCGGTCTCCTGGATCGGGTGATCGATCCAACAGACGTTCGTTCCGCAAGGAGAACGAGAGAGTGAACATCCGATCGGGATGGCGTGGGTGGCATTACGATGTAGGCGGGTTTGAGCGTGATTTGGGGGCAGTTGGTGAGAAGCTACGGATTGGATCGGACGCGCGAGTTCTCGGTAGGCTGGCCGCGGAATTAAAAAAAAAAAAAAACCGCACAGTAGAAGAGTCGGGGTTTGCTAGTTTTTTTTTTGTGATTCGATCTAACTTCCGAGAGTATTCCTTTTTTTTTGTTACCTCTTCAGGGGTGAATGGAAACCATTTCGAAACGCGCTATTAAGTGGGTGAATAAAGTGTCGTGTAAGGGGTCAGTCTGAGTTTTCCTTTGACTCCTATTCCAGAGAAAATAAAAGGTGATCGCACAGAATATACCCAGTGGTCCTTGGCGAGATAAATTCATGCGAAGACACATACGGGCGGGTGCTAATAGTGTGGCGAAAAGTCTTGAATAGATAGATAAAGTGTGTGAAATTTGTGACCTATTAAGGAAATAAAAGTAGTTCGCCAGACCAGGTGTTCTAGAGTAAAAAGTAAAAGATCACTAGTGTGGGATTAGAAAAACGAAAGGGTAGGACGAAGTCAGTTGAAAAAAAAAAACGAAAAGAAAAAAAAGAGAAGTGAAGAATAATAACAAAAAAAAAGTGAAAAAAAAAAAAAAAAAAAGAACATAAGAGTAAGAAAGGGACAGGAGGTGACGTACACAGACGGAGAAGCGGAGCTGAACGACGAGGCCAGGAAGAGGACAGGTGACTTCTCCCACATGGGGGAAGGAGACTCATTCTATTTTTTTTTTTTTTTTTTTTTTGTTTCTTTATTTTTTTTTATATTATTTCTTTTAATTACTTTGTTGGATTGATATAGTTATTACTTTCTATTGCATTAATTTCTTTTTATTTGAATTGTATCGATTCATTTATTTTTACTTTTATTTTTTTTTTTGGAAAGTAGTACACCCTGTTTATTTTATTTCTTTTTTTTTATATTTTTTTTATTTCACATATTTATTTTTATAATCACATAATTTGATTTGTCGTGTAGTGAAGTGTACTTAGGTCCCTTTTTGTCGCGCCGGTTTTCCGATAGGTTCGTTGGCCGAATCGTTAAGGACAAGGCGCGAGGGTTCTTTCGGACAGCGGCTACGTGGGTTCGAAACCTGGCGGTGACGCGTTGAATTTCGGGTGTTTTTTTTTTATTTTTTTTTTTTTGGTCCCCCTGTGTAGTGTTCCGTCCCTGGGCTTGCCCATAAATCAATTTTCTTTTTTTATATATAACTTAGATTGTTAATTTACGTTTTCCTTATATATTTTTTTTTGTTAAGTAAAAATCATTCCAAGAACTATTGTTAGTACTTAAGCTAGGTTTAAGTTTTTTTTTGCTTTTGAATAAATTGTAATTTGTGAAGTCAAGTGTTTGTGGTCCCTTCTTTTTTTTTTTTTTTTTTTTCTTTCGCTGTTTTGTTTTGGACCGGGTGTTGATTTTTTGGTGGAGATTGAATTCCTCCCCCTAGTCGCAGTTCTAGGGGTAAGAAGCGTGTTGAGCGGAAGGGCAACTGCGTGGCGCCCAAACTTACCATCTTAACTCACGGCCATTCTCCATTGAGCGGCTGGCGTTCTTCCGCCCAACGCCAATCGGTCTCGGGGATTTCGACGGTAACATAGTGATTAATATTTTAATAGGTGTGTTGAGTTTAATTAGCCATTTTGGATGGCATGGACCAGGATTAAGAACACTGGTTTCTGAACCAGGATCTATCAGTCGATCATCATAATTTAAATTTATCGTTTTTTGTTTTTACGATTATACAGGGTAATCGACTGCACCGTTTCCTTGCCGAAAATCCGGCCTGTTTTCTAACGTATTTACTTGCCTAGACATGGCGGATAAAGTGTCCATCGGTTCAACATCATTATTGTTGATTCTGCGATTTTCACTATGATTTTTTTAATAACTTAAACCATTATTATTGTGTCTACTATTTACTGTCTGGTTAAAGGGGTTATTTGACCTGTTGTTATTTTGTCTAAGATTGCTTGGTCTACTTTGTGAGCTTCTAAATGTTTAAAATGTTTAAAATTTATGTTGCCTATTGTTTTGAGGATTCCTATCATTATGTCGACCTTGGGCTCTAACATATGCATATCCTATCTAGAATAGGATTTGCATAGCATCCTCCAAAGTTCTTGGATTCCTGCAATATAATAGACCTTTCATAGGCTCAGGGATTTTATTGATAAATATGCGTAAAGCGGCTTTGCAATTTTGATCTGTTTCAGAGCTAAATGTGGATGGATTGCTTGTCTTTACTTTGTTATTTAGCCATCGTAATATCGCTTTAATGTCCTTATAAAAATCCTGGCAATGTGTCCTAAATGGGGTGGCTCTAAGTTCATCGTACAATTGTTCTACAGACTCCCTATCGTCAAAGTATTGGAAGAATAGTTGTTTAACTTCTTCCCAATTTTTTACTGAATTATTTATCTCTATCGCCTCTCGTGCTCCGCTTGTTAACATACTTCTTTTTATTATGTCAAAGAAAATCAATTGGCTCGGTTCATGAAATTTTGCTAATGTGGGATAGATTATATCAACCAAATCTATAAAATTATATAAATTCTGCCTACTTCCGTCATAATGTGGAAGGTTTATCAGATACGTAATCGGATTTAGTGTTAATGATAGAGGAGTTACCAATTGCTGAGCTGCCGTTGATGCTGCCGCTACTGCTGCTGCTGTTGGTGGTGTTGATGTCGCCATCTTCCTATGTTGATCAAAAATTAGTGACCTCTTTACTTTATCCAGAATTGATGCGTTGATAAGTTTTGTTGATTGTCAGCTTTTGTACACTAATCTTTTAGGTGATTCACATTTATTTCCGTGCACCTTAACTATTATTTATCAGAATATACTTCAATGAACCCGCACACTTATCCATTTAAGGGATCTACACTTATTAGTGCACCAGTATTCGTACTTATTTTTGTGTACTTAAACCATAGATTTATTAATATTGCTCTTAAACTTTCACTTCTCGTTTTCCTTGATCGGAGGTAACGACGTTCCTGTTCTTGTGCGAACTTTATTTGTGAGGATTTTTGTTCTTATACGAACTTTCACAAGTTTCACTATTTTACGTAACGATTGTGTTCCCGCGCGAACTTTATGATGTGCGATGGTTTTGTTCTTGTTCGAACTTATTAGTATCTTTTCACCACTATTTCGCGATTTTCCTTATTCGGGCTTTACCGGCTGCTCCATTTACGGTGTTCCTCGAACGGTGGGGTAAAAAAACAACTTTATTTAATTTATTTCTTTATTGAGGGAACTTGTCGTTACGGAGTCTACATTACAACTGCTTCATTCGAATTTTTCCACAGGTATATATTTTGCTAATTCTGCAGTCCACCAATGTTTCCCATGAGAGAGGAATGCAGCTTGTTTGTGCAAGTGTCATATGATGCGTGTGTTTTTGAAACTTTGTGGGGCAAAGCGGTTGCGCGTGTGGCTCGTTGGCGTCCGATGACGCATGCATTGGTTAATGTATAGACCAGGTGAAGTGGAAGGGGACTTGTGACTTCTGAATGCCAACGGTGAGAGGGCGTGAGACGTCTACCTCCTACCGAAGGGAAGTAACGTTGCCGACGTAACTGAATGCTAATCTTTGCCATTGGTAAGAGGATGTGGGGCGTTTAGCTCCTACCGAAGGGAAGTGACGTTGCTGACATAACTGTAGCAATAAAAATCTTTGGGAATCCAGTTTCTAAATAAATAGCATAATTTGGAGTCTTTATATTGAGGTTGACTATTTCCTTAATAAAATTCCTTTGGAGTTTCCCGACTTCTCCATACTCTTCCATTCCTCAAACTTGCGCGGCATAGAACAATGAAAATTTAACAACTAAATTGAAGATTTGGTACTTGGTTGACAGATTTATATTGTTACTTGAATAAAACTTTTGATTTTCGACCAGGTCATCAGAGTACAAAAAAACGATAATTTGGAGTCCTGCCATTTTTATTCCACCAGGAAGATAGTTTTTATTATCGTTTATTAACAATGCGAACAAAAGAGCACTTAGCGGACATCCTTGTTAGTTTTAAACCAGCTTCAAATACAGAGGCCAAAGTTTGGGATGGTAACTTTGGCCTCTGTATTTGTGTACTTACTTTTAATTACACGGAGAAAATTTTTAGAGATACCTAGTTGTGATAGGTTGCATATTAAAACGTTTCGATTCGCTGTATCAAATGTAGCTGTCCACGAATAACGGAAGAACCTTCCTGTTCCATGGAATGCTTTGGCAGAGCGAGAATTTGGTCTACAGTTGAGTAACCTTTTCTAAAGCCTGCTTGGTAATCAGACAGTACATTCTTTTTTTCAACCCACTTTTCAAGTCTATCAACCAAGACCCCACAAAAAACCTTCGCCATGATGTTCATAAAAGAAATACCTCGGTAGTTTTCAGCTGAGGTTGGGTGCCGTTCTTGTGTATTGGGAATATCATTGTTTTATTGAAAGAACATGATACTTCACCAATAGTGAGAACGCTGTTGAAGAGCTCTAAAAGACGACAATTTAAACTGTCAGATGGGGTTTTGAAGAATTCATAAGAAATTCTATCTTCCACTGGTGCATTTCCATTTTTTGCTCTTAATAGAACTGTTCTCTGAACTCTGAAATTGAAATTTCTAGAATATAGTACATCATCTAGGATGAAGGGTTCCGCATAAGCAAACATGACATTGGTTTTACATCGCAACAGGTTTGAGAAATAAATGGCGAGATTATCTGCATATACATGTACCTATCACGCGATTTGAGCCATTTATTTCCTTAGTTAACTTCCAAGATTCCTTTCATGATTCTCAGCTGATGTTATTGCTGAACTGTCAGTTTGTTAAAGACTCCTATTTGACAGCAAAGACTTGTTTACGTTTTCGAAGTCCAATTGTTCGTACATGTGAAGCAGTTTTTGTTCACCATTATTATCATTAAATTTGGGTTTATTATAGTTGTTTAAATAAAATAATTTGTCTTCAATAATTAAATCGTTGTTCTTAATTCGTATTATAACGCTTGGTTGAGCAGATTTATTTTATATTTCACGTTTTTGTTGCATTTGCTGTGACGTCTCGCTGAATTAAGACGCCTGTGTTTGTTTTTAAGATTAGTTTTTAGTTTCAATTTAATTACATTCCTATTTTGGCTTATCTTAACGGCCTTAGGCTAAATCAACGAGCACGAGACGCGATATACATTTAACTTTTTTTCCGGATCTTTGTTTACGATGAGAATAGAAAAGATTATATTTTTGTTTTTATATTTCACGACTTTGACTTTCCAGTTCTTGTTCTAATAGAATGCACCTTACATCAAATTGTTGTATTTGTTCTACCAAGCTTTCATTTTGTTTTTTAGGGATGCAATTTCATTGTTAAGAAGGTGGAAATCTTATTTTTAGTTGCATTTTGAAGAGAATAATCGATGATGCTCTTAATCCTCTGTAAATCACTTTCGGATATTGACATCTTAGAGTTGTTTTTAGGATTTGTACAAGATATTTTCCCATTGCTTGTATTTTGTTAATTTATGTTGTCGGATGAAATTTGACAGCTTTTGCGCTTATTGTCGTTTCATTCGCAGGTTTATAATTGAAACTTAGAATTTAGGCTTATGTTACCTGTTGCTCGGCTTAGAATGAGTTAGAATGAAGCAAAATAAATTATCTTATATTATATATATGTTTTGTTTGTATTTAATATATTTGAACTGTTTTATACTGGTTTTTAGATATAAATTTAGCAGCAATAATTAAGTATGACTTTAAGCTTTAACAGCAGAGTTGGCAACCCAAAAAAATATGCCTCTCATGATATAGTAAATTTTTCACCCGGAGAGATCGTGTGGAGCATATATATGCATAAGAAAAAGTAAGTCTAGTGAATTTACATAGCAATTAATAATGACGCGGATGGACATGGCTCACGCTGCCTTACGCCTTACGCCTATTATTTTATATCTATCACCATATTTAGGGAGTTCTTCGAATGAATATAATTTACGGACAGCATATCTCGTGAAATTTGCTTGTACACTTTCAAACCTTAGGTCTTGTGTATCATATGGGGAAGCCGAAATGACAGATGACCATTCTAAATACGGTCTGAATAAGGAAAAATAGATGGACTAGTTATATCCTGAAAATACTTACTATTTCTTTTCATAAAATCTAACATAGCGTTAGAGGTCGCAATTGTGTAATCATAATGTAATGAAAAATTTAATTTATTATCGAAAATTACACCGATATCCATTATCGCTTCTAGGCGATTAAGTCTATGCTCAGTTATGAAGCGATTAAGGACAATCGGGGATGTAATTCGATATGCAGTAAATAAAATTACATTTTTGAATTCCATTGTGCTTGCTCTAGTCCATGCATTCCACTAGTGCATGGATATCCATTTGGAAACTATTACAATCTGTTGAATTATTTACAGATAAATATAATTTAATGTCGTCTTCGAATGTTATAGTTTTACAATATTTGAATAAATATTGAAACTTTTATTTCTCGAGATCTAAAACTATCGATCCTTAAAAATGGGTTCCTGTCTTCTAAATAATTGGAAAACCACTCTAACATTGACGAATGGAATCCTAGAAACTTTAGCTTGTTTAAAAGCAAATTGTGATGGCATCGATGAAAGTTTTCATATTGGCCGTTAGTTTTTTTACTTTTGACCTTGAACCGCTTTTATGTACAGGCATCAGAAAAGAATACTTCTATTAATTTAAGAATTCAACTGTTTTAGGTTTTAGAAGGCAATTTTAAGTGGAAGAGAAAAAAAAAATACAACTTTTTCTTAAAATTCCAACCGGAATCCTATCGGGTCTGGACTGCAATTTATTTTATGATTTTGTAAGGCATTTATTACATCCTGATCCGTATAAATTGCAACGGAGACCTATTATAGACCGACTCAAGTAAGTTGCCAAATAAGACTCATCCAAGTTTGTTGAAGTTACGTTGCCAAATTCCATTACCGTGGGCAAGCCCAAGGAATTTCTTCTTGAATTAAATTAGTTCCAAAATGATACACAACTGCTCCTTACCGAAGATTCTACAGACAAGACGTATTTTTTATATGAAATTCTGTTCAAGGTCTCATATTCTTTTCCCGATTCCCAAAAATCGTTCACGATTTAAATTCGTTTTATTTGAAACATAGTTTAAATATGCTCTCCTTTTAACATTTCTTAGATTTACCACATTTTTGTCTGTACATAGAATTCTAAATATAATTTAAGACGCGTTTTAGGAATAAATGAATGTAAACCAAAATTAATTTTAATCATGAATATATCATAGTTATCTTTCAAATCGGGGGAATTCAACAAGTCATCTTAATTGAATTGATTAAGGTATTCATTCTGTGCAACAAAATTCGTCTTAGCGAATTTATATAAGTAACCGGCATTGTTTTTTGATACAATTTTGGTAAAAAAAATAATTTAAAATCTAAAACTAAGGCTTTGCTATGAATTTTATTAGAATCAATCACATTCTGATACTTTAAAGTTGACTTAATTTTAAAAAAATACTAAATCTTAAAATCGATCTAAGCTATTTCACATATTGTTTATTTTAAATAGGATAAGAGACCATCGATTAGCAAACGCTCCTATTCATGAATAACATTAAATGGGATTTCTCCAAGTAGTGTCAGCAATAGTGAAGTTCCCCAATATGCACGTTCACGATTTAAATTCGTTTTATTTGGAACATAGTTTAAATATGCTTTCCTTTTAACATTTCTCAGATTTACCACATTTTTGTCTGCACATAGAATTCTAAATATAATTTTAAGACGCGTTTTAGGAATAAATGACTGTAAACCAAAATTAATTTTAATCAAAGTTATCTTTTAAATCGGGGGAATTCAACAAGCCATCTTAATTGAATTGATTTAGGTATTCATTCTGTGCAACAAAATTCGTCTTAGCGAATTTATATAAGTAACCGGCATTGTTTTTTGATACAATTTTGGTAAAAAAAAAGAATTTAAAATTTAAAACTAAGGCTTTGCTATGAATTTTATTAGAATCAATCACATTCAAGGCTTCTGATATATTAAAGTTGACTTAATTTTAAAAAAATACTAAATCTAAAAATCGGTCTAAGCTATTTCACATATTGTTTATTTTAAATAAAATCGCTCCTATTCATGAATAACTCTTCTTCTTCTTTGTTTGGCGCTACAGTCCGGGGTGGACCTGGGCCTCAACCAACAAGCCTCTCCAGCCAGCACGATCTTTCGCCAGCTGCCTCCAGTTGTGCACACCAAGTTGGTTGAGGTCCTTCTCCACTTGTGTGTGCCATCTTGTTCTAGGACGCCCTCTTATGCGTTGTCCCAAACGCTCGGAATCGAAGACTCTTCGGGCCGGAGCTGTGATGTCAATCCGCTCTACGTGACCTAGCCATCTTAAGCGTTGGATCCGAAGACGCTCAACTAGGTGCATGCCGCTGTACAGCCCGTACATTTCGTGGTTGAATCTCCTTCTCCAGATGCCATCAATACAAACAGGACCAAAGATCGCACGAAGAACTTTTCTCTCAAAACGACTAAGAGCTTCTTCATCCGCTTTCAATAGCGTCCATGTCTCTGCGCCATAGAGCAGGACGGGGATGATTAGGGTGTTATATAAAGTCAACTTGGTGTTTCGAGAGATGGCTCTGTTACACAATTGCCTCTTGAGCCGAAAGAAACAGCGATTGGCAAGAGTAATTCTGCGCTTGATCTCGGCACTGGTGTTAATGTCCCTGTTTACTGCAGAGCCAAGGTAGGCGAAGTCCTTGACTACCTCAAAGTTTCTGCTGCCCATTATGACGCTCTGTCCGAGGCGTCGATGTTGTGCGTCCTTTCGTGATGACAGCATGTACTTTGTTTTGCCCTGATTAACTGCCACACCCATTTTAGCCGCTTCCGCTTCAATGCTAGCAAAAGCCTCATTGACAGCTCGCTGTTTTCGTCCAATCACGTCAATGTCGTCCGCGTAGGCAAGCAGTTGAACGGCCTTTTGGAAGATCGTGCCTCTGGTGTTGACATTTGAGCTTCGGGCGATCTTCTCAAGTATGATATTTAAGAAATCACATGACAGCGTGTCGCCTTGTCTAAAACCTTTTTTGACATTGAAGGTCTCGGTGAGTTCGTTACCGACCTTGATGGAGCAGCGAGAGTTCTCCATCGCCATCCTGCACAATCTGACGAGTTTGGCTGGAATGTCAAAACTACGCTGTCATATGCGGCCTTGAAATCGACGAATAGGTGGTGGGTGTCGATCTGCATCTCGTGGGTTTTTTCCAGGATCTGCGCAGTGTGAAAATTTGGTCGATGGTGGACTTTCTGGGCCTGAAACCGCACTGATAAGGACCTATCAGGTTATTGACGAATGGTTTCAGGCGTTCACACAAGACGGCAGAGAGGATCTTGTACGCTATGTTAAGGAGACTGATCCCTCGATAGTTGGCGCAGTCAAAAGGGTCTTCTTTCTTGTGGACCGGACAAACGACGCTGAGATTCCACTCATCTCGCATGCTTTCCTCCCACCATATCTTACAGATGAGCTGGTGCATGCGCCCAACCAGATCATCTCCAGCTGATTTAAACAGTTCCGCGGACAGTCAGTCCGTTCCAGCAGCTTTGTTCGACTTTAGTCTAGATATCGCTATCTTGACCTCGCCTAAGTCGGGGGGATGGAATTCTTGGTCATCCTCGTCCAAATTAAGTGGAACATTCTGCCTGACAGCGGAATTTGTGTCGTCATCGCCGTTTAAAAGTCTGCAGAAGAGATTTTTCTAAATTCTCAGCATCGACTGCGATTCTACGACTAGTTGTCCATTTTCATCCCTGCAGGCTTCTGTCCGAGGTCTATACCCTCCGGATAACTGTTTTACCTTTTGGAAAAACTTTCGGACCTCCTTCCTGCCGTAACATCTCTCCATCTCTACGACCGCGCGCTTCTCGTGCTCTTTCTTTTTCCTTCTGAGAAGCCGGTTCTCTTCCCTTCTCTTCTGCTCGTAGAGCTCACGAACAGCTCTCGTTGTTCGATGCAGAGTTGCCTTGTAGGCCTCCTGTTTGGCTGCATGTGCCTGCCTGCACATGGGTTCTGCTTTGGTGGTGTCGTAAAACCCAGCACATCAGTGGCAGCTTCTTTGATGGCTTCTTGACAACGTTTCCATTCCTTGTGGTTGTAGGCAGGGTCGAACTTTCGGAGAGTTTCAGGGAGACTCGGTCGGCAAAGTTCCTAACGATCGATTGCGATTGTAGCTTTCCAACGTCAAAACGAGGTCTCCTTTCTCGACTCCGTATTTCTCTCGATATCCTCGAGTCAATACTGGCTCCTCGGAAAGTTCGGACATCGAGAATATTGGAGGAGTGTCTGACGTCGATCGCAATGTGATCAATCTGGTTGACGGTTGATTGATCAGGTGACCGCCAGGTCCCTTTATGGATGTTGAGGTGTGGGAACCGTGTGCTCATTGCACGCCCCGAGGCGAAATCCACCAGCCTGAGTCCGTTTCCGGATGTGTTGTCGTGCAGGCTGTGTTTTCCGATAACTTTATCAAAGATTTCTTCCTTGCCCAGCTGTGCGTTGAGATCTCCTAGAACGATCTTGGTATCATAGCTGGGGCATTGATCGTATGTTCTTTCTAGGAGATCATAGAAATCGTAACATTAAATGGGATGATATAAATGAATAACATTAAATTGGATTTCTCCAAGTAGTGTCAGCAATAGTAAAGTTCCCCAATATGCGAGGTAATTGCGTGGCTTCAAGACGAATGACACACAAATGACACACTGTGTTTTTGATACACGGCAACACTTTTTGGTGGAAAGTAGCGGACGAAAATTAACATCTGATAACGAACGTCATCAAGAAAATCAATTGACACACACATCTGCCTGCTCCAATTTTGATGCGCCGACATAAATTGTCATCTGAATAGACGAGAAACGACAAACCACATATGACTGGTAAAAAATGTCTGCAAAACAGATGTGCAGGTATAACCATGTCTCTGTTAAAATAACAATGTCATATTGATGGTCCGGAAAAAGTAATGAAAATTTATGTTAATTTCTTTCTCATCCACCTGCATTCTGATAAGGAAAGGTTTTAACTGAGGTGCCTTGCACTTGCAGTGTCATCAGTGTTTATAAAAGGTCAGACTAACTCAATTTGAACCATGGAAAGATACACAATCGAGCAACGCGTTAAAGTTATTCAGGCTTATTATGAAAAGTTTATTATGATTCGTGATTTTTTCGGTCAATTTAATCGTCTAAATGTGCGTACAATCGGAAAAATCGTGCAGAAATTTGAGCTAACCGGGTCTGTAGGAAATATGAAAACAACACCAGTGCATGCTCGTAAAGCTCGTACTATACTATATTGCTGCTGTTCGTGATAATGTGGCTGAAGAGCCGTCCACCTCAACTCGTCGTCGTGCCCAACAATTGCACCTCTTACGCTCGTCGTTGATGAACATTATCCATTAATACTTGCATTTACACGCTTACAAGGTGTAATTGACTCAAGAACTAATGCCTCTTGACCATTTCAAGCTTCGTCAATGGTCAGAATGGTGGCAAGAAATGGCAACAGTCGATGATCACTGTTCGAAGAAATTCATCTTCAGTGATGAGGCACATTTTCACCTCAGTGGATTCGTCAATAAGCAGAATTGCCGCATTTGGGCGAATGATAATCCAAGAGTGATTGTCGAAAAACCAATACACCCACAAAGAGTGAATGTTTATTGTGGTTTATGGGCTGGTGGCATCATCGGGCCGTATTTTTGACCGTGAATGATGTTCGCTATCGTGAAATGATAACGAACTTTTTATGGCCCGAATTGGAAGATACGATATAACAGGACGGTGCCAATTGCTACACAGCTAATGAAACAATGGCTCTTTTACGCGACAAATTCAATGGCCGTGTTATTTCACGTGGTGGCGATGTCAATTGGCCGCCAAGGTCATGTGATTTGACAACGTTTGATTTTTTTCTTTGGGGTTATTGGATGAAATTGGTTGACGACGCTTTGGATTTCCGGCCGGACGTTTTGAATGGGTGTAGGGTTACTTCTATACGATAAGTATAATACTAATGCTTCCAATACTGTAACTAATGACATTATGTTTCTTTGAAATATTTTTTCATATTTTCATTCTTTATCTCTCTTCTCTTCAAATGTAAATGTATCATTATTGTGACTTATTGGTTCATCACTTGGGATATAGAATCGCTCAATGACTTTAGACAATTTATTGCTGAATGGTTTGTCTATAGAACATATGCCAAAGTTAATAAAATAATTCCCATTTAACATAAAATTTCGTTCGTTGCAGTTACTCTTAAAGTCTTAGTTTATTTTAATCTGTTGAGTTCTTGCCCCAATAATTCATTATTTGTATCTTCGTGTTTATCATCCTCTTCGTGACAAAAACCCATTTGATTACATTAATCAAACCCCTTCCTGATCTTTGCAGTAGTATTTTATTCCTCGTTGAACTTAATTCAGTCCCAAATAATTGCTTCCGTGGTGTGGGTAAAATTTGTAATAATATGTTTTTCTAAATTGAGAATTTCTGTTGTATTATTAATATGTAATATAATGTAAAATTTGTTAACTATTTTTACTTCATAAATTTTTATCGCTGCATAACCAACTTCTGCAGTAATCTTTTCATTCGTGAGGGCTGCTTGAGTGGTGGGCACGGATATTAACATTGAAATCCATATGAGAACGGTATTGGTCTGAATATTAAAAGACGCGTTTAATGCAGAGATAATGGAGGAAAAGATGTGCCACTTCTACGTTTCTTGGCCCTCAGATTCATCTGACATCGTTTTTTAAAACATTTTCACAGACACGTGAACACGTGTGCGCTAAGCGATGCTGATTACTCCCGCCTAACACCATTGCGTTGCTCTATACTCCTAACAAGGGTGCGTGAAAAGAAAACAGTATGTGTAGAATGATAAGTGTTGTTATAAAACATAAGTGCTTTAAACATGTAAGTTTTAACAGATTGCATATCTTCCAGTTTTAATACCCTAATTTTGTCCGTTAGAGTGTTGTTGAGGCGTTCAACATCCGAATTGCTTGTGTGATTTTTGGTTTTATTATGCGAAAGTCAATACCTTCTTTGTTACAAAATTGTTCAACATTCTTTGATGTGAATTCGTTGTCAAAAGTAAAATTGTTTAATTTTCCACATAGTGGCCAAATGCTTTCATTTTTCGACAATAGTTAAACTATTTCTATTCTCAAAAACAGGATGTTTTGATGATGAATTTTTAAAATTCATCAACAAAAATAAAATTAAATGAAGGATGATACATTTTTTGTTTCTTATACTTTGGAATGATAGCAACATGTCCTTGTGCAACAAGGCAATTTGTTTTTAGAGACTCGTCGTCTTAAATATCCGTTGCGATATAACTGCATTTAACGAATTTCAACTGTTGTCGATCAGGATAAATCCGAATTATTTGTTGCTGAACTTTATTACACCCAGAATCACTAAGATACCTTTTTCTAAATAGCTGGCCTAATATTACTCCGAAATTCTGTCCATCTCTATCAGTCCTGTCGATATAAATTATTTTTTTTTTTAAATTTGTTTGCAGACTCTCGTTTTTTTTTTTTTTTTGTCTAGGAAAATGACCTGCGTTTTGGATCGATTGACTACTGTATCTAAAATTGGTATATGGCCGAGCATGTTTTCTTCCTGAGAATGGATCGTTTCAACGCCTTCAGGGAATGCATCTGAAGACCTTCTCTATAGTGGAGTAATTAGTTTCATGGTTGTTGAGCGTTCTTAGCTTAAAATTTCTCGAAAAATCTGGATATCTCAGAATTGGGTGATTTGTTATCAGATACTTAAGTTTTTCAAAAGCTGATATGAAACTTGAATCGTTAGTATTTATTCGAGAATTTTCTTTTTTAAATATGATGAATTCTCTGTAACAGCCTGTCACACCCAGAAACGATTTTATTTGCTCTTGAGTTTTTTGTAGTGTCAGATTCCGGATAACTTCTGATATATGTATATGTGACCTAAGTACTCCGTTTCTTTAGAAAGAAAATTACACTTATCAACCAGGATTCTCAATTTGTCTTCCCGTAATTTATCGAATTTATATATTTGAAACATATTCCTGTAGTGAAGTACTGAATACTAAGATATCATCAATATATACTACATATATTCTGTTAATGTAGCGCTTGCGAATCTTATTCATGAGTCTCGGAAATGTCGCAGGAGCATCTTTTAATCCAAACGGCATTCTCTCATATTCACAATTTCCATTGGGTGTAGAAAATGCTGTTTTAATCCTTCAGCTTTTACAAAGATTTGGTGAAAACTTTTCGCCAAACCATAGTAGTAAGACACTGGGCTTTCCCTAATTCATCCAATATATTTTCCATATTGGACATATATCTTCCATATTTAAATTACGATAGTCTATCACTATTCGCTACTTTTGCTGGTTAGAATTATCAAGGAGAATTGCTTGGTTCTATAATTCCTTGTGAGAGCATATCAGAAATTTGATATTCGATTTCCTTTTCGTGAACTTGAGGATAGCCGGAGTACTAACCGTAGACAGAATTTTAATAGTAATTACAACATAGAGAATTCAGTAATCTTAATGACTCCCGAACTCCTAGACATAGTTTAGGAGAAGTTTACTTATGACCTGTAAGCTTATTAACTTGGAAGTGAAAACCTTCATTGCAATTTTAGGGCAAAACATTTTGGGTCCCCTAGAAGCAATCCTAGATATTAAAAAGGAAGCCTGGACTATTAACAGCAACGTAATCAAGTTCATTCATACCTGTCCTGATGAAATTAACCCGTTGCAGGAATCCAAGTTAGTGAAAATGTTATAAAGCAGTTAGAACGTAAAGATATTAATACAGAAGAAGGAGATGAATTTAAGAAACTCGTAACAAGACTAGTAGCAAAGTAACAAAGACTTATTTTTTCAAGAAGGCCATAAGCTTACACATGCTCATAATGTACAACATCAAATATTAACGACTACAGAAAAACTGGTGTATACATACAGAAAATCGATAATTCCGGTTGTATAAAGTTCCGTGAATTTAAGAAACTCGTAACAAGACTAGTAGCAAAGTAACAAAGACTTATTTTTTCAAGAAGGCCATAAGCTTACACATGCTCATAATGTACAACATCAAATATTAACGACTACAGAAAAACTGGTGTATACATACAGAAAATCGATAATTCCGGTTGTATAAAGTTCGTTGAATTAATTAAATAAATTTGTTTTAATTGATTTATATATATAAATGAATTGTTTATTAAATATCACACATCACATCATATATTGTACATCAAGAATTACGAGTATATGCTAGAACAATATGTGCACAGAGATTGGTACTTAGCTGGTGAGCGAACGAAATCCAAATGGACGAGAAAATATGCGAATCTAACTAAAATAAAAGCAACAATAAGCAAGAAATATACAAAAGTATACATATGTAGTTCAATCATAAACATCCCGCTTCCCCTGGAACAGGTTTTCAGGACATAGGTAAGACGGCTAGTTTGGTAATGGGCCGCACTAATAAGCCTCCTGTTGTTCGCACGGTTGCCACTCGGACTGAATTTTCGGGGCCATAAGTTACGCTCTCATCTCGCCCAAGTAACCACTTTGTCGGAGGCATATTTGGTTCCTTGATGACGACTAAGTCCCGGATCCTTATGTTGACGTTGACTCGCTGCCATTTGGGTCGTTCTTGTAGTGTCGTCAGGTATTGTAAATGCCTCCGCTTCCAGAATCCTTGCACCATATTCTGAAGGTAAGCCCAATGTCGCAATCGATTAGGTGGAATTGTTAATAGGTTCGGCTCTGGAACTGCAGAAAGAGGTTCACCTATAAGAAAGTGTGCAGGTGTTAGCGGATTTAAGTCACTATCAGACATAGAACACAAAGGACGAGAATTAAGGACAGCTTTGATTTGTGTTAGTACGGTGTATAATTCTTCAAATGTTAAAACAGTTGATCCAATAACGCGCCGTAAGTCGGTTTTAACTGACTTAAGTCCCGCCTCCCACAAACCACCGAAGTGTGGAGCAGATGGTGGAATGAAATGCCAGTCAATGTTGTCCTTTGCCAGAGCAGCTGCTATTATGGTGCTATTAGTGTCCTTCATCAAAAGGTGGTGCATTTCCGTGAGGCTTCAACGGGCTCCTACAAAATTAGTGCCATTGTCACTATAGATCTGGCACATTTCCCACGACGAGCAACGAACCGACGTAGAGCTGCTAAGGCATCCGTGGTGACGTCACTCACTACTTCTAGATGTATTGCTTTTGTTGACATGCAAATGAATGAGGCAATATATGCCTTTAAGATGTTAGGTTTTCTGCATCGCGATGATTTTAGTGAAAGGGGTCCTGCGTAATCACATCCAGTGTTAAGAAATGGCCGTCCAGGTTTAATTCGCTGTGCCGGCAAATATCCCATGATCTGCTGAGTTATTGACTTCTGTTGCATGAAACATGATCTGCATTGTGAAATTACCTTTCGAAATAAATTTCTAGAATTGCTGACTCTTATTCGTCAGCAAACGTTTCTGCAATTCCCGGGTGAAGATGATGTTGATGAGTATGCTGTATAATTAGGATTGAGATACGATTTGCCTTAGGTAATATAATTGGGTGTTTAATGTTGAAAGACACAGCAGCATGTTTTATGCGTCCCCCTACCCGAAGTAGACCCTCATTGTCCAAAAAGGCCGTGTATCGGAGAAGTGCAGATTTAGGACCAAGCTGATTGTGTTTTTGTAGATGTTTTATGTCTTTTTCAAATGCGCTATATTGGACAAACTTGAGGATGGTGCACTTGGCGTAGTTAATTTCGGAGTACGTCAAACCATGTTGAACTCGATTCACCCTTTTGCTCGACAATTGGATGCAAAAACGCAGACAAAACGCGATGATTCGTTGCCACCGGTACCACGTGGAAATTTTCTGAATCAAGTCCTGTAAGCAATGATGACCTAATGACGAGACTAGTATCTGCTTTGACGATTGCTTTTCTTCTATCATTGCTTGGGTAGAATTTGCGTCAGATAGCGTAGGTGACACGGTGGATTTGGGCCAGCACTCGGGGGGAAGCATCAGCCATGGAGGACCTCTCCACCACATATTGTTTTCCACTAGTTCACTGGGTTTTAGTCCACGAGATGCACAGTCAGCCGGGTTCGAAGCCGATGGAACATAATGCCATACATGTCTTGGAGCCGTGTCCAAAATCGCAGCGGTTCGGTTAGCCACGAATGTTTTCCAGGCGAATGTTCGTTCAACTTTCGTATTTATCGACGACTTTACCAGCGTAAGCAACCGTGCTAATAGCAACGCACCCCAAAGCTCTAACCGCGGTATTGAGACAGGTTTTATCGGTGATACCTTTGTCTTTGCAGTTACGATAGTAATGTCTATTTTACCCGAAATTGTTTTTACTCGAGCGTATACTACCGCAGAATAAGCTACCGACGACGCGTCTGAGAACCCATGTAATGCGATCTCACCTTCGGATGAAAATATGTTTCGCGGTCAACCATTTTTCAGCTAGATGTGTGGGTAGTGGGTCGTCCCTCCCGAGATTTAGTTTTGATGACCACAAGTCCATTATTTTTAGGGTGACGACGGAAGGGGCAAGTAAACCAAGAGGATCAAAAATACGCGCAGTATCTGAAAGCAATATACGTCGAGTTGGAGGATTTGAATTGTTCAACTTTGCTAGGCGGTATAAAAACATGTCATGTCAATGTTCTGACGTATTGAAGGAATATTCACAATCCGCGGTTGGCTGTTTTGCCAATATTGCCCAACAATTTGAACTCCACTTTCGCAAATGTAAGTTCGCTAGCGATAGTAAATCGACGAGTTCCGATCGCAACTTGAGAAGATTCCCGACCGAATTTGAGCCAGTGAGCACATCATCAACGTAGACATCGTTCTATATTATTCGAGACGAGTCTGGATATTTATGTTTCAAATCTTCTGCAAGTTGTTGTAATACGCGAACGGACAAAAAGGGAGCAGACGCAGAACCGTATGTAACCGTTTTCAACCGGAAATGTCTTATTGGCTAGGTGACACTTTGACGCCATACTATACTTTGAAAATCTCTATCTTCGTTACGAATACAAATTAACGAAACATTTTAACGATATCCGCGGTAAACACGAAACGATGTTCTCGAAACCGGAGGCATACACCGATTAGGTCCCGTTGGATTGGATTGGCATTTTGTGCTACTGGAAAACCAGCTGGCCCCTGAACTCGTTCTGATTTAAGGATGGACCAAACTCTGTCCGCTCCTAGCAGCACGTCAATTGAACGAGGCATGTTAAAGGAACAGAAGTATCGAACGAATAAGACGGTAATTTTGAAGTAAGTTTACCGAGAATGTGTGCATTCACGGATAATCTTTACGTATTGATTCTCGATTTAAGAGTGATTTCGACACAACCCTTTGTGTATCCCGCTTCTTTAGCTGATAATCCCAAAATTGGGATTCGAGAATGTTTGTGCGGGAAACCAAGCCGTTGAGCAAACGATTCGGATATGAATGAAGTTTGTGAACCTGTATCCAATAACACACGACAGTTTAGATCCTTCCCCTGACTATCTTTAAGCACTGCAAGAATTGTAGGCCAAATAGTTTGCCTTCGAAGGCTGTGCTCAAGCGGTCAATCATTACTGATAGGGGTAGAGGCGAGAGAAGTGGATAGTGTTACCGATGACTGAGGCTGAAACGATATGGCGTCCGTTGTTGTGATCGCCGAAGGCTCCGAAGGAATGTTATTTGGATTATTTTGATGTACCAGAGAGTGATGGCGGGCTTTGCACACACGACAGCGAAACGATGAGCGACAATTATTCGACGAATGTCCTACACTTAGACAATTAAAACACAACAAATTGTTTTTTACAATAGCTCTACGCGAACCAATGCGTTTAGTCCACGAATAACTTCATCGGCACCATCAGTTATCTTACGCAGCGTTTGAGAATTAAGCGTATTTATCGATGGTAAAGACAAGAACGTTTGCACGAACGATTGAACGTTCGCAGCCTCACCTCCCAAAAATGACTTCAAGTAGTGGAATATTTGTGTAGGCGTAGGAGTATTTTTGGTATCCACTGATCCGAAGAATAAGTCTCTGAAAGAGGGCCAGTCTTTGTAATTTCCGGAAAGGGTGGAATGACTATTTTTGGTAAATTAACCGAAGAGCACGTGTTCGCCGTATTTAGCTGCTCAAGAAACGTGGACTACTGATTAGCAAGTCGCTCGAAAACCGACTTAACCGAATCTTTCGACGCATCTACTGTCTGTTTTTCGCGAATTGCTTTCTTTAATACCGAATGAGTCTTAAAGTATTTTTCTTCATACTCCCCAAACTCATTTTCCACTTCCTGAATATTACCATCTTCAACGAACTGCAAATATTGACTATGCAACTCTGTAAATTCCCCCCATGTTTCACACAATCTGCTCAAACGCACTTCCAGCCTTTCACTTGAAATAAATTCATCTAGTGATTCTACGAAGGTTGCTGCACGTGTTAAGCAGGCTTTTGCGTTTCCACGTTTAAGTTTTATCTCACTCATATTTGATGATTTTATTGATTTTAATTTAGCACGACCTAATTAAACGTAGATTTTTAATCAAAAAGCTTCGCAAGAGAACTATCAAAGAGCAAAGACTGTTTAATTGAATATATCGACGTTACTGTCCAAACCAAACAGTCATACAGGAAACTCTGATATAGAAATGTTTCATAGTACAAACAGAGTGAAAATTTGGAAATAGAGAAATCATAATTACCAATTCAAGCGAGATTGTTTAAATGTGTACAATGGTACAACAGATTAATTCATTCGTCAATAAAAACGAATTTTTTTATTTGAAGGTAAAGATAATATTACAAACAAACGACATGAAAATTGTGAAATATATCCGAGAACTCATGAGGAAGGTTATGTAGGAAATTACAAAGCATTAAGGGGCAAAGACGAACCTAAATATAGAAAGCTCAACATTGATGAGAGTAAGTTAGTTTAGCATAAGTTAATATAATATATTGTATTCAGTTCAAATAAATTCTTAAGATATATTTGTAAGTAATAAGTGGATAATATTTATTAGTACTATTAGTATACAAGTAATTAGCTTTAATGGACATTCACAGTGATTATGATTTTTTAAAGACATTATAAATACTAGGTTAACAGAAATTGATAGTAATAGTAAGAAAATATTTCAGAAAACTCTTTCCATTGTATAGTTAAACTAAAAGTTTTAGAAAATAATGTTGAGCTTATACAGGGTTACATATCTTCAGCTAGACTTGGAATTTTGCATGGCAATATTTTAACTAGTGAGGAAATAATAGAATATGACAAATTCAAGGACAAGGCGTGGAACACTTAAAGACCGTCACGAAAATATAATATTTGTTATTAGAATGATAAAAATGGCAATTGAGATTCGTAAGGCTTTACTTTTTCATATTGGGGACAACCAAAACGGGCATTTTATGTTTGATGCTCAAGAACTTATAAAATATGAAATCCTATAATTATGTACAGTACACTAAACTTAAAAACTTACCAATTTGCAACAACTGCGTATTAAAACAACACTGTATAAAAATGTTCAACAATGCATCTGAAATCTTTTTCTATTGACCATTATTGACCATTATTGGATATTCTGCATACTACCATATCCTGTTTCCCACCGATATACAACATTGCCCTACTTAATATATTGTATGATATGCATGTTTGCAACTTCCGTTCAACAACATCTTACCGATAATGCACAGTTTGCATTGAGAAATAATTTGAAGGTGAGCGAAGTTTCGCTTAAGAAGTATTAAGTCAGTCTAGTTTTGAACAACATTATTTTTTCAAGCGGCTCAACGTAGCATTACGTATTTCGCGCAGAAAACACCCCTCTTCATAGTGCGCTGGATAGCAGTGGTTGCGACCGAGCGGTAGGCGTATTGCGTATCAACCTTACCTTACATCACATCTATCAGTTTTGCTTTTGTTGCTTAGTGAATTGACCTGTTGTACCATTCTACATATTTAAACAGTCTCGCTTGAATTGGTAATTATGATTTCTCTATTTCCAAGACTCTAAGTTTTTCTCCGATTGTACTATGAAACCTTTCTATATCAGAGTTCCCTATATGACTGTTTGGTTATGTGTGGTGTGTTTCAACACCTTCTAGTCTCAGAAGTTATTTTACATTGACCGAATTGAACTCATTATCTAAAAGTAAAAGATTTGGCTTACCTTTGATTGAAAAAAATAACCAAATGTTTGTACAATGGTGACACTGTTTCTATCTTCAAAGCAAAATACGACTGCATGTTTTGAAAATCTGTCAATGAAGGATATGAAACTATCTCATTTGTTCATTTATATGTCCACATGAACTATCTGATTTATACCGCTTGGGGTTTCAGCAAGATGAAATTTGGGCTTGATTGGATTTCTATTGTATTTTGGTCTGTTGCACACATCACAATTATTGATATACTTTTGTATACATTTCATTAAGTTCTTGAAATAAATGAGCTTTTTCAATCCTTCATAGTTTTCGTTTATTCCAGCATGCCCTGTTTCGGTTTTATGATATTTGGCTATACATCTGTAGGTTTCATTCTCATTTCTCATATCCTGGGCGTGATGGGAACATTTATGAAATTTCAGCCTTGTGTTAAACAATTCGATCAGTTTGTGTTGCACTTTATTTTATTCGCGGTCTGACAGTTTTGGGAAAATACCTATATTTCTTGATTTGTACGAAAATCTACGAAATATATCAATGAAATTATTTTCTATATAATCTGCAGTGATATAACTCTTTTATTTTCCATTTTAAACCTCCATTTCCATTGTTTTATGGTTTATTAATATAATTTTTGTTGAAAACCTATTAACAACTGTATCTAATATTGGAAAATTATCGGTTTGTTCTTCTTCTTGTGAGTGAATTGTAGCGTCTGTATGGTCTACATCTATTCCGTTAATTTCTCCTGTGTCTGCATTTATTCTGCTCATAAAGTCTGCGGCATTGTTTTACGTCCCTTTTATATAATTAGCGTTCATATCATATTCTCCGAGTTGAAGAAGCCAACGTTGCAATCTGGGACTTATATATTGGTCTTTGTGCTTGCTGAGTAACCATTATAAGGGTTGGTGGTCAGTTGATAGATCGAAGGGTCGACCGTAAATATATGGACGAAAGTTATTAACGGCCAAAACGATTGCAAGAAGTTCCTTTTCCGTTCTTCTCCTGGCGTAACTGAGAGAATGTCCATCCTGTGTGAGAACAGCGCCTAACGCAAAGTCGCTGGCATCTGTAACTAGATTGAATTGTTTGTCAAAGTCAGGACACTTTAATAATTTATATAAATTTTTTAGTTCTTTTACAAATATTTAGTTACACCGTACGCAATTTTTGAATAGTCCTTCACAAATTTACGATAGTAGCCTGTCATTCCTAACTTACTTACTTAAGGTGGCGCTACAGTCCGAGGTGGACCTGGGACTCAACCAACAAGCGTCTCCAGCCAGCTTGATCTTTAGCTAGCTGTCTCCAGTTTCGCACGCATAGTTGGTTGAGGGCCTTTTCCACTTGCGTGCGCCACCTGAGTCGCGGTCTTCCTCTACTGGGCCGTCCCTCGGGTGTGGATTCGAAGACTTTTCGGGCCGTAGCATTGGTTTCCATCAGCTCTACATGACCTAGCCACCTCAATCGTTGGATCTTCACTCTTCTGGCTAAGTCAATGTCGCTAAACAGCCCGTATAGTTCGTCATTATATCTCCTCCTCCACTCACCATCTATGCAGACGGGACCGAAAATCACACGAAGAATTTTCCTCTCGAAGCAATTAAGAGCAGCTTCATCCGCTTTTGATAAAGTCCATGCCTCCGCGGCATATAGCGGGACTGGGACGATTAAGGTCTTGTAAGGCGTTAGCTTGGTTCTTCGAGAGAGGGCTTTGTTTACCAATTGCTTTTTTAGCCCAAAGAAGCAGCGATTGGCAAGAGTTATTCTTCGTTTGATTTCAGCGCTGGTGTCGTTGTCTGAATTGATAGCGGTGCCTAGGTAGACAAAGTTTTTGACTTCCTCAAAGTTATATCTGTCCGCTGTGACGTTCTGACCGAGACATCGGTGTTGGGTGTCCTTTCTCGTTGACATCATATACTTGGTCTTACCCTCGTTTACCGCTAAACCCATCTTCGCGGCCTCCGTTGCAATACCTACAAAAGCGCCATTGACATCACGCTGTGTTCTTCCGATAATGTCAATATCGTCGGCATATGCGAGTAGTTGGACGGACTTCTGAAAGATTGTTCCTCTGGTGTTGGCGTTCGAGTTTTGAACAATTCTTTCAAGAACGATGTTGAAAAAGTCGCATGACAGCGCGTCGCCTTGTCTGAATCCTTTTTTGACATCAAAGGTCTCGGTTAGGTCTTTACCGACCTTGATGGAGAAGCGTGCATTCTCCATCGTCATCCTACACAAACGGACGAGTTTGGTAGGGATGCCAAAACTAGACATTGCTCTGTATAGCTCGTCTCTATAAATGCTATCATACGCGGCCTTAAAATCGATGAAAAGGTGGTGGGTATCGATTTGTTGCTAATGGGTATTTGGTCGATGGTGGATTTTCCTGGCCTAAAGCTACACTCGTATGGACCGACCACGTTGTTGACGAATGGCTTTAGGCGTTCACACAGTACCGCAGATAAGATTTTATATGCGATACTTAGGAGACTGGTGCCTCTGTAGTTGGCGCAGTTCAAAGGGTGTCCTTTTTTATGGATCGGGCAGACTATGCTGAGGTTCCATTCATCGGGCATGTTTTCCTCCGACCATATTTTACAGATAAGTTGGTGCATGCTCCTTACCAAATCATCGCCTGCGGCCTTAAAAAGCTCGGCCGGTAGGCCGTCAGCTCCTTGTTGTTGTTGGATTTTAGTTTAGATATGGCACTCCTCACTTCATCTGGGTCGGGTGGACGGAATTGTTGATCTTCATCGTCCCTTTCATTGGGGTTGAATGGTTCGTTCTTCCTGACAGCGGGATTTGTTCTTTGTCGCCGTTATACAGTCTGCAGAAATGGTTTCTCCATATCCTCAGCATCGACTGTGATTCTACTACGTTGTTCCCTTGATCATCCTTACAGGCTTCGGTTCGGACTTTATAACCTTGACTGGTTAACTTTACCCTTTGGTAAAACTTCCTTACTTCATTCCTGCAGTAATATCCCTCTAGTTTGCCGATCGCGCGCTTCTCATGCTCCTTCTTTTTTCTCCTTAGAAGCCGGTGTTCGTCTCTCCTCTTCTGCTCGTAGAGCTCTCTAGCAGCTCTTGTCCTTCTTTGCAGTGCCGCTTTGTATGCTTCTTGCTTGGCTGCATTCGCCTCCCGACACTCGTTGTCAAACCAGGGGTTTCGTTCTGGTGGCGGATTGAAACCCAGCACATCGGAGGCGGCATCTCTGATGGCTTTTTGGCAATGCTGCCACTGATCTTCAATACTTGATGTTGGCGGCGTAGGATTTCTTAAGAGGTTAAGGGAGACACGATCGGAAAAGGATTTGGCAATCTCTTGCGATTGTAGCCGGCTGACGTTGAACTTCCTCACAGTATTTCTTTGTCTTGGCGGTGTTCGGGATATCCGCAACCTTATCTTGCTACAACAAGGTGGTGGTCCGAGTCCATGTTGGCGCCTCGGAACGTTCGAACATCTATAATACTGGAGGAGTGCCTTGCGTCGATCGCAATATGATCAATCTGATTGACGGTTGATTGATCAGGAGATCGCCATGTTCCTTTGTGGATATCGAGATGTGGGAATCTTGTACTGGCTACGACAACATTTCGCCCCGCAGCACAGTCGATCAGCCTAAATCCGTTATCGGATGTGGTGTCGTGTAGGCTGTGCTTCCCGACCGTACTACCAAAGATGCTCTCTTTGCCTAGCTTTGCGTTAAAATCGCCAATGAGCAAAAAATGCTCATAAGTTTTGTCCAGGAGCTCATAGAATTTGTCTTTGGTGTCGTCATCTTTCTCCTCTGTGGGGGCATGTGCGCATATAAGGCTAATGTTGGCAAATTTAGGCTGGATTCGAATTGTCGTGAGGCGCTAGTTCACGGATCTGAACGATAAGACTTCTTGCCTAAGTCTGCCTCTAACGACAAATCAACATCCAAATAGCCGCTGTTTTTGCTGTTTGTAGCAGTTACCGTAATATATATCACAGTTTTTCAGCCTTCTTTTGCCCGGTCCATCCCATCGCACTTCTTGGATGGCGGTTATATCTTTTTGTTCTGCTGCACGTGGCCTATAAAGGGACCTTAAATTCCACGTACAGATCCGAAGATCGTTGTCCGTATATCGTTTGCAGGGTTTGTCATCAGTAAAATCCTCCGTTTCCAGGGCTTGTTGTTGCTTCGTAACTACATACTTTTTATGTGGCGGGCAGTTACCCCGACGGCACAACCCCCAACCTGGAGGGCCAGTTCCTTTTTTGTCACCCCTAGGATAAGAGGTCGCACTTATAAGTTTGGTAAGTTGAGCTCGGGTGAACTACAACCAGTACCCGATGGCTACCACTTGGAGGTAAAATAAGCACAATTGGTGTGTAGAAAAAGTTACAACACTGGGCATCGCCAGGTTGACGCCAGTCAGTGCCTACCCGATTCCCACAACTCGCAACCACTGTCATTCCTATGACCGACTTTATTTGTTTTCGTACTTCAGGTATTCTTAGCTTTTGAATGTTTTCGATTTCTATTCTCGTTGGGTTTTATCCCATCTATTGTAAGAATATGTCCTAGGTATTCAGTTGTTTTAGTAAAGAACTTACATTTATCTAATTCCTTGGCGAGGTCTTATGCTGTAAAATACTGCGCTCTTCCTAATGTTTCTAATATATTTTCTATATTAGGGATATTAAATTTGTCGCTATATATATATTCTCCATTTTTTTCTACCGGAGTTATCAATCTTCTTCGGAACGATCCATAATGGTGAGTTGTATGGGAAGTTACTCTCTGTAATTATTCCTTGCGCCAACATTTCTCCGATTTGATTAGCTATTTCCTCATCATGTATTTGAGGATATCTGTATATTTTGGAATTCCCTGGCTTTTCTATAGTAATTATTATTTCATGTGGGAGTTATATATAATGACAGTGTGTGAGCTTATGGCCTTCTTGAAAATATAAATCTTTGTTACTTTTAACGAGTTTCATAACTTTATCTCGTTCTTTGTATTCATATCCTTACGGCCTAACTTCTCTACAATATTTTCATCTTATTTGGATTCTTGCAAACAGTGTATTTCATCGCATTTGAAAGACAGGTATTAGTGAACGTGATTACGTTGTTATTAATAATCAAGGCTTCCTTTTTCATATCTATAATTGCTTCTAGGGGTCCCAAAATGTTTTGTCCTAAAATTGCATCGAAGGTTTTCCCTTTAAAGTTAACAAGTTTCCAGGTCATAAGTGATTGTTCTCTAAATTCTGTTACTATCAGTTCGTATGCTAAATTTTCAACACTAAGAGATTTTAGTCTTATTGGATAGTTAAGAGTTTCACGTTTATATTGCGGTAGTCTTGTATTATGCAGCAAAGAAATACATGATCTTGAATCAATAAGGCATGTCAGTTTGTCATTGCCAATTGTAATTTCTACTATGGGTAAATATTTTTGGTAGGGGATATACGAAAATGTACATCTTGTTCGTAATGATCAACGCTCAGTGCCTCAGCAGTGTTTGTACTATTATTACCTATTCTAGAAAGCGCCTATGATCACTAATTAGGCTGGATTGCATTCTGTTGAGGCTACCAATATAGAGTGATTCGCAAAGGGTGGAGAGCTAAGCATGTTGGTTTTAGAGTGAAATCTGACACAGATCTGGTTCTCAGATAACTTTTCCATGGCTTGTTTCTGATATTGCGAAGAGTACGGAATTCTTTATTGTATAAAGGAGGCGAAGATGTCACAATCAGTCACAAATTGCAGTGTAGAAAAAGAGAGCAATATCGATGGTGACAATACTGTTAAGAAAGAGGCAGAAGTATATATTACTGCCCAGGTAGTTTAATTTCACACAGTCTGCTTTACGAAAGTTGAAAGATGGAAACTTTTCAGAATCAACGGCATTATTTTGAAATCCGAAAGGGATGGTAAGGGCGAGAGGGGGATGACAGTGGTTAAGTGTAGACAAGGTGAGGGTGAACAGGAAATTAAGGGCTTCTGATGAGAAAATAAGGTCTAGCTGCCTACCAAGTTTATTGGTAATACCGATTATCTGAAAAAGACCGGAGTCAGAAAAATTATTCGTCCTTTGATGGCGCCCAAAGCTTTGAGTTACTGCAACATTTTTGAAGGTACGAGAGACGAATGAGGCCAATATGAGAAGCAAATGTTGAGATATCTTTAGATGATTAGACAGTTTAAGATGAAATGTTGAAAGTATCATGAAAACGATCGTAGATATTTCTTAAGGTAACGGGATAGGTTTTGAGGCCTTTCTTTTGAATCTGTACCATGAGATTAGTCGTTGTCATGCCGTCGATGCAAACAGAATCCGGTTTATCATTTTTGTATGCTAAATAAAGACCAACCTTTTCAAAATATCGGTGACATTGTATAACGCCCATCAATATCATTGACTTGTGGAGTCCGCCAGTTTCGTTGTGAGTTTGACACAGGTGGTAGCATTGGGTTTAAAGTAGGAGGTGATGCCATAGTACACGAAGTAAACTTATTGGGAGCGGATGTCGGGGATGTGTTTCTGAAGGTGGATGACGAAGGAAGAGGATTGAGGGAGTTTTGAGTGTGTGAGAGTGAATGAAATTTAGATAATTCACAAAGGATAAAGTGATTTTAGTAGATGCACGATTTGTTGCAGTTTTTGTAAGGAAGTTTGTGGTGGAGAATTATAGCAGGTAAAGTGAGCGGAAACATGTGGAAAAACTCCCCCTTCAAAAATTACAACTAGGTTCGGATATATGTCCGAAAACTTCCGCTTGAAAACTACAACTAGGTTCGGATATATGTCTGGATTAATACACGGCTTGACCTGCGTCTTGTTGTTATTGCTAATCCACGTCCAAACGTTCGTTTTGCCCAACTGGAATGCATCGCCAGTAGAGGTTGAAAAAAGCCATTGGTATTTGTAAGGAATGTCAACTTTGAAGCAACTATGGTTTCTGGATTTTGGTGGGGAGATCTGAGAACAGCGATCTACGCTGATGGCAAATTGCTGTTGAGAAATCTTGCATACACAGACAGCTTTAACCTTTTGAGGAGCGCCTTTGAAGAAGAAGGCGGTGGGGCTGGCGTTGTTGCCTTTTAACTTTTCGAGCCTCTTTTTCCAATCCGAAAGGGTTGTACTAACACGATGAAAGAGGTGGAGCTAGGACGATTGTTTAGTGGTGTATGAGCTGTTGCGTGAAATTGTACGGACGGAGAAGATGGAGGAGGGAAAGGTTGATGAACAGGCGGAGAAATGTTGGCAGTAGTTTCAAGTAATTCAGCCTGTATATATGTGTTGTAGGAACGTTATCTTGGAAGGTAAGCTGTCTAGTTTGCAACATGCCGCCCTAATATCGTCAACTAACTCACTGCATATTTATTCTGCACAGCAGGTCCTCCAGAATGGGGTATGGTTGCTGGGGTGAAGCTGACGTAATTACGAATATTATGGATTAGATATCTTCATTTAGTTTTCCTATGAGATGACCGATTCAATTAATGGAAGACGTTACTCAAGGGCCTCTTCTCAATTCACTAGTGATGGAGAGTTGTTTGTTGATATTAAGTTTGTTTTTCCACTACTTTATTGAAAAATCGTTGGAATTGCATCCATACGTTAAATTATTTTTTAATAAGTACTTTCGATCACTTAGCATCAGCGCACATAATACAATCAGGAAGCAACCAGTGGAAAAGGAGAACGCGAAAATGGTTTGACAAATTTGTGGGTGAAGAAGAATTTAGGAAATGAAACAAATGAGATGGTGAAGAGGAAATTAGGAAAAGACGCTTAATGTGCAAACAAATACGAGAATAAAGGCGGAGTTCGAAAACTGCAGATAGGCAAAACTGGGACAGAATAAATTACACTTTATAATTGGGTTGGAAGAAAACATGTCCGAACTCTTTGAAGGTTGATTCACTTAAAATTCGCCAAGAGGGATAGCAGAGGTCATTTCGATTGACATGAGGCATGGGCTGGCTGACATATGCCATTAACATAAATCACCCTTGCGCTCTTTATGAACCTAGGTTGCCAAACGACGGTAGAAGAGCGTTGTAGGTTGGATTAGGATAGCTAGCTTCCTCCTCTCTCTCCTGTCTTAGCAAGCCAGAGGCACTATATTTTCTTGTTTGGAAATGGTTGGTGTACAGTGGATGGGGCTGATCTGCAAGCGTGCCGCCGTCCTCCTCCTCGAGACTGAAGCTACCCGCTTAGCTTGCTGTATAGTACCTGTATTTAGTAGTATCCCTATCGAAGGCTTCTTGGAAGATTATTTTTTTGTATTTTTGATAGTCAAGAATAGAACAATACAATGGTATATAAAGATACAGAATTTTTTTTAAGTACCTTGGGAAAAGGACGTATGGACTTTCGTTGAAAATATGGTTCGCAACCTGAAGAAAGATTTGGTGAACTTTGATGCATATATTAAAATAGCATTTGAAATGAAATGCCCGGGCTATCTAAACGTACTTAGACATAAAACAAAAGCGTGGGAAACTGGAATTCACTTGTCAGAATGTCAGTGCGAATCCCGATTTTATGGTATCAAAATGCAAACTATTACATAAAGTCTTTTGGGGATACTATTACGTAGGTGAAACTTAACACGGCTTGGAACTATTTGAACGAGGCTGTATAAGAATTTATACCACACCAGTTAACCCCAAAGAACCTCATGAACACAATTTCTACCTACGAGTCACTGCTCAAACATGGGATATCAACATAGATTCATTTTTGAGGCGATTGGTGAAGAAATATGTATCACTTACGACAACGGCATGCGAAAACGGTTGCGGCATGGATGCATGACAAAGGATTGGCGACAAGGAAGGTCTGGCTGTGTGCTTGGTGGGATTTGCAAGCAAACTTCTACTGTGGACTGATCTCCAACGGCAAAACTCTTACTGCGGACCTGGTTGTCAACAATTTTACTGCCTGAAATAAGCAACAGCACAGAAGCTGCCGGTTTTGGCCGATAGTGCTTGTGGCCCATCAGGTCAATATCGATAGCGACTCCCCAGATGCTTCTGCAACTCGATTTTCCAAATGCTTCCATCTTATAGCCCGGACATAGCTCAAAGTTACTTACACCTTTATCTGTCGAACGGTATATGTCATGGGAACGAATTTTTGCTGGTGCAGAACTCATGAAATGTTTATGAAACAAATAGAGACGAGGGCTTTTTCGAGAAGGATAACCACATAACAAAGACAACAATAATATATAATCCTTATATATAATCCAACAAAACGGATCATATTTGACCTAAATTATTTTTACTCTGGCAAACAATTTTTTATGTCTATAGATATTACATTACTAACTTGATTTCGTTGCTGAACTTGACGGAAATGCTGCTGATGAGCGCTGTATCCAAATTTATTGACCGGTATTATGGTGCTATAAGCCGTTATGTACTGTGGAGTACTAAGATAGTGATGTTGGTGGTTACTCTGTTGGTGTTGTTGATATTGAAGCTGTTGTTGGATCGTATTCTGGGTACCTGACTTGTCAACAACTGCATACGATGGTATACAATCGTATGCGGATGATGTTGAAACTGCATTCTGTTCTGCTACCGCTGCTGTTGCATACACGCTACTGTGTCCATGCGCTGTCCATTCTTCATCACCGTCATGACCATCTATAAACGTGTGCATATAAATGTACGTCGAACACAAAATGAGCAGGTACTCTTACCTGGAGGTATAATATCAGGACTTTTGTCAATACTATCGAAGCTGTTCCTTTGGAAGCTATCCCTCACTATACGAACGTCTTGAATTGGAGGCCCGTTTTGAAAATTGTATCGACCAATTTGATTGGAGTAATTGTTTCTGTCATGTCCCAACGATCCTCGCATACGAACAAAAATCACAATTATAAGTGCGACAAGGGATATACTGCCGACAATTCCAAGCATCATTCCCAAGAATGGTCGAATGTCTTCAATAACAGGGACATTAGCCAGTGATAGATCTATAAATTATAAGTGGTTTTAGAAGTAGAAGAAGCAATGCATGAATCATTAGTTATGAAATATGTATCAACATATACATGTATGATAGAAAATACACTTTAAACAACACACATTGTAAAATTCTGTGCTGCGATCTTGATGCGATTTCTGATCTTCCCAGCACTCACAGATTAGTATTTATTCTCATTCGCCGTAAAACATGAACGTGAATCCTTTCCTAGAATTTCAAGGAAAAGTGCAACCCATTTAATAGTACAATGATTGTGAAACATTCGTCCATTTTTATTTCGTCAGTTCAAAGTAAAATAGTGCTATACGTTCTATGGACATATTTAAGGAAGAGCCTTCTCCGTATGTACCACAATAATATAATTATCATACACTCTAACACAGCCAACCTGGTCATTCATCGCTCTCGATGAAATAAAACATAGCATCTACCTTAACCATGACAACTGTTGTTATTATTATAATTACTATAATTTGATGTTTTTTTTTCTTTTTTTCATAAGATGCTTCAAATTAATGTACAAGGTCAGAATCTTCAAGTTCTACAATTATTTATCATATTCATTTAGGTCTCTCTCGTCATATCTGGAAGCCTGTTGAACATCAGAAGCTTCTCTAAGATTATATGGATCATTCGAAAGTATCCCTTTAACTTCGTATAATCCATGAAAATGTACATCCAGTTTAGATTTGCGAATTTGAGGGCTCTTGTAATATTGTTTTGCCCTAATCATTAACCGAGTAGGAATACATTTACCCTTATCAAACCTTTATCTCATCATAGTGGCATTTTCCTTAATACGTTCATCTGCCAAAATGCATAGTCGTTCAACATAATCGTTCTTCATAATGAGATTTGATCTCAAGTTGTTTTAGTAAAGCACTAATTTCTGGGGTTCTTCCCTCAACACCGGTGAGTTTTTAATGGTGACGGTCCGGTTGTTTTTTTATTGCTAGCTGAATGTTCAATGCTAGCTGAACCTGATAAACAAAGCGCATTCTATCGGTGTTAACGTCCAAATTCGTCCCCATCAAATAAGAAACGGTATCTACATATTTTTTCAACTTTTCAATAGGATCCAGGAGCGATGGTATAATGTTCCACACCATACAGTTTGCAAGTATTTCGAAATTTTTGACTTGTGAAATTGGTCCTTTTACCGCTTATAATCCTAGACGGTGTTCCAAATGACGCACGGGTCACGGCCTTATCTACTTTGACCGTTTTACAGGGCAGTAATAACATGAACTGAAGTAAATGTGTCCATTATAACTAAAAGGTATCGGTTTTCATCTTTTTTGAAGCTCTGATGAAGCTGAAACTGCTTCTTTCCCGACCGTCGCAATTTCCCTTTTGGTACACTACGTTGAAGTCAAGATCTTGCAGGTATATACACCATCTGGCTAATCGTGCAAAAACTTACACTTCTTGATATTCAGAGAAAATCCAGCCCCTTTAAGCTCTGTAAGTTTCTAAGTAAGTGCTCTTCAACAGTTTTTGAAGGCACCACGTCATCTAAATAGACCAGGCATATTTTCTGTTTTAAACCTTCAAGATCTTTGGTGACATAAACAAGATCGGAGGAGTCTTAGCCAGTCCAAACGGCATCCTCAGGTACTTAAATTGACCATCAGGGGTATCGAGAGCGGTCTTCTCGACCGATTCTTTTGCTATCGGGATTTGGTGAAGGCCGGAAGCCATTTGAAAAACCGATTTCCCGACAACTGGTTAAGTTGACCATCAATACGTGGTAGCGGATAGCTATCTTTAATGGTAATTCAGCTTAGAGCGCTGTAGCACAGTCTATACTGTCCACCTATCACCAATATAACGGGGCTAGCAAATGGTGGACTACTCCAATATAACGGGGCTAGCAAATGGTGAACTACTCTCAATCATGATGTTGTTTATCTTTAATTAATCCACCCATCTCTTTCACAGTATTTCTCTCCGATTGAGCCATGCGGTAAGGACGGTAGTTAACAACAGAGTCTTCTATCAAACGCATTTTTGAGGCACCTGGTTTAGCCTCCTTTGTTGGCATTCCGCGAATAATAAACTCGGAATATTTATCAAACAAACACTTCAGAGGAAGTTCCCTGATCTTACCCCATTCTTGTCCGTATTTCTAACTAAACATCATCTAGTACATCACGTCCAACCAATATTTCAAATTGAAGATATGTAGGGTCGATTCTATAGAGGAACATCTTAATAATAGCTGCTTCAAACCAGGCTTCCACATCAATTTTGTGAATTAATAATATGGAATCCTTAGAAATTCCCCGAACCATTATTGGCTTACGCAATCTTTAATGCATGCAACATCTGCTCTAATGAGTGATCAGTCTGAACCGGTATCCAAGAGGCAATTGTATATTTGCCGGCAATGGATACACTCGGTCAGGCCACAATTATGGCAACACCTATCGTCAAATCGGGCACCATTAGTGGTAATGTTGCTCAACTCCACCTTACTTGCAGTATTGAGCTCTTTAAACTTTTTACGAGGACGTTGACAAACGCATGTGAATTGCGCAGGCTTATGTCGGAGGTACAGCCTATTACGATTCCTACATCCGTTTCTTCCGGAAAATCAATCGTTAGGCGATTTATTGCTGTCACTTCTCCATTAAAAAGTCAGCGTATGAGGGAAAACTTTAACTTCGACGCTTGCCACGCTTCTTAGGAGCAGTATGATGTTCGAGCCACTTGAACAAGCATGGATAACAGAGACCGATAAATCATTCCAGGTATAAAGCTAATAGCCGTGATAGTCATACCAAGCCCTTCCCATCAAGACCGCCTTGACTCTCGGTATAATGTTGTAGTCGCACAACTTGCCCCTGTCTGCCCTCTCCTGAATATCAACTAACCATTTTATAATATCCACCCTGGAATGATCAGGGTCATAGCAGGGGAACCCGACCGAGTCGTAACGCTTCTGTAGTCGGGCTGCTTTTAAGATTCGATTCCGGTTCTTTACTTCCTTTTTTTCCTTTAAATAAAATAAAAATTGCATGTCCATAATGAACACCTTCTTTCCACACAAAGGCATCCATAAATACACATGGTACCGTTAGGGTCTTCAATAGAAGTCATTGATAGTTCTCTTTGTCGTATTATCGTGTGTGAAATGGAGGGCTTGTGATGTTTGTGTGATAAGAGGGGCTGAACTGTCAACTGATCACCTCTTGATGTTGTGTAGGCTGTACCTAACTAATAAAATACCTCTCCTGCCAAGGCGGCAACAATGAGCGGTTACACGCATACGGTGGGAGAAACTACAGCAGTGAGTTGCGGCTAAGTTTTGCACATCATATATCTGAAAGGCTTGAGCGACTTCCAACAGTTCCATCGTGTGTAGAGGTAGAAGAATGGCGACTGGAAAATTGGAGTGGCGGCTGGTGTTGAGAAAAGGACTACGTGGCTTAAAACGCCCGGTGTTCAAGAAGCCATCATAGAGAAGAAGAATACCTAAAGAGACTATATTCTCTTGGGGACTCTGCTCCTCTCTGACACGCAGAACTTGCAAATTGGCTATGCGAGCAGCTGAAGAGCAGTCTTGAAAGGTGTTCGGTGAGTAGTTGGAAAGCGACCATAGATCTGTGAAAAAATGTTCCAACAAACCATTCGCAGAATCAGAGGGAGGAAATTCAATGTCATCGAAGGAATGTTGCTTTCCAATGAGGTGGACATCTTACGCACAACGAGCTAGTACTTTCGGATTGAATCGCTAAGAGTTGGCAAATCCGTTGGTGTGGATGAAATCCGGCCAGAAAGGAAGTTTTATGTCTCTCTCGGAGGGAGTTTTATAGCTCTCTCGTGTTATTATAGAGGCCTAGGAACGTTGTGAGACACCTGACGATTGGCAAGCTGGGGTGATTGTCCCACTTTTCCAAAAAGGGGACAAAAGAGAAGTACAACAGCTACAGTTTTCAGTTTTCACAGTTTTCACATTAGAAATCGTACTTGAGAAGGCTTGGGAGTATGCATAGCCCATCTACAGTTGTTTTGTGGACTTGGAAAAGGCACACAACCGAGTTCCTCGAAGTAAACTCTGGAGTGTTCTGCAGGAGTTTCTCCTTTTCATTGAATATATGGACTGGATGCTGCAGCGCAGCCGAGGCGGGGAATGTTGCACATTGGGAGAGTTGAGGGTAAGTCATCTTCCTTTTGCAGATGACTTCGTGATCCTCATATCTTCCCAGACGTAACTTTTGATAGGTAGCAATTGAATGGTTTGTGGCCGTATGTGCTGATGCTGGTCACGTGGCACGGATCTCCCCTTCATCAAGACTCCTGAGGCGGGCCTTGAAAGCAATTCCATTGGGTAGGTGACTGCTTGGCAGACCCAGGACGAGGTTTTTGGACCAAGTCTAAAAACTAGCCTGGTCGCGCTTGGGCATAACTCCTGACGAGTTGCGTGGTTTACCCACGCATGCGGGTCAGAAAATGATGATGATGATGATGATGATGACGTTGTACAATTCTGTGCTGCGATCTTGACGCAACGGTTGACCAGCCCTTTCTGATCTTCCCAGCACTCACAGATTTATATGTATGCTCATTCGTAGTGAATCATTAACGTACACCACACAATTTATTTTCCTAGTACAACGATTGTGATACACTCTTCCATTTATATCTCATCAACTCGCAGTAAAATATGTGTCCCTGTAATATATGTCCCTCAAATTTTTTCCTTGTACAACGATTGTGATACATTCTTCTATTTGCATTTCGTCAATTCCAAGTAAGATAGTCCCATACGCCACTGCGACCATATTCAAGTAAGAGAGTTCCCTGTATGTACCACAATAATATAATTATCCTACCCTAAAAAAAACTAAAGCCTACATAGGCTTCAAGCCTACACAGGCTTCAATTATAGAATTCACTTAATATTTATTTTATTATATCGTTTGGTGACGACCGACTCCTCGAAACGTTTAATGAAGAATGATCGACTGCTGAGTGGTTTGTTTCTCTCGTCCTCTTTGGCATGCATGTTCGTATGTACGTGGGCTTGTATATTGGTGTCGAATTCGTGCGTACAAGATCTATGTAATTCTTTGTTCTCTACAGTGTGTTATCTGTTTTGCCTGTGCGTTGTAACTGCCTTCTGCGTTGATTGGTGTGTACCTAAGTCGCTCTAAGTTCTCAGCCGTCTGGTCGCCTGATCGTAAGCCGTTCGTCCTGTCGCGTGATTTGCTATTAACGAATGCTCAATATTTTCTTCCGCACAATAGTTCTTAAACGCGTTAGCGGTAAAGGCTGTCCCTCTGTCCGTAACGATTGGCCTGGGATCACCGAATGTTGCAGCTTGCTTCTTCAACCTATTGATGACTTCTCCTGTCCCTTCCTTTTTGTTGGGCAGAGCCACCCGAATTTGGAGAACGTGTCAATCACTACAAGCAGGTGTTTTATCGTTGTTTTTGCGTTGCTTCCAACGGCACAATAGGGTCAATGTGGTACGTTCTTACTTTTCGATGATCCAAGATGATGCATTTCACACATTCCCGGACTACGTCCTTGACCATCGGCACTACATCTGGGATAAAGAATTTTTGTTCGACTAAATCTTAAGTTTTCTTGGTGGAAAAATGTCCCTGTTGATGTGCCATGTCGATGACGTCCTTCTCCATTGCAGCTAGTACTACAATCCTCTCGTTGACGGGGTCTTCACACAGAACACCTAATTTGATGAAAAGTCCTGGTACTTACGCGTCTCTAGGATTTCTCGCACTGATTTAATCCAGTTGTCTTTCAGCTGAGCCTCCTTCTGGCGGTGACCGAGCGAATCTGCCAGCATGACGCAAGACACCCGACTTAAAGGATCTACGTGCCTCATCTTGGTACCAGAGCATTGCAGTCGGTTACTATATTGAACTTCCACCCTAACACGTATAATCGCCACCTTCTGAGCGCTTCTATGATGGCCAACGCTTCCAGCTCATATTGGGATTTTTCATCCGCCGTTGATGTTTTCCGGCTCATGTACTGCAATGGCTGGAATGGTTCATCTTTGCCATCTCTTTGTAAAAGTACCGCTCCATATCCATACTGGATCCATGGATTCATGGATTTCGGTCTGAGCCTTCGTTTTGACAAGCTGACAAGCGCTGTCTTAAGTTGCAGGAACGCAACTACTTGTTCTACTCCCCTCTCGAAGTTCCAATCCTTACACAGCAAGTCCGAAAATTGCTTAACCAGAAGAGCGTATCCCTCGATAAATCTCCTGAAGTAAGAGGTCAGGCCTAGAAAGCATTGAAGCGCCTTGATATCCCGAGGCACAGGAAAGTTATCAACCGCTTGTGCCTTCTCCACCGAAGGAAGGATAAATCCGCCTTCGATAGCATACCCAAGAAAAACCAAGAAGGTGGAGGAATTGACACTTCTTCCACTTAATCCATAGCCCACTATCAGCTATTGCTCTCAAGACTGATCGTAGGTTCTTAATCCCTTTCTATTCGTTCTTGGATAATATTACTACGTCGTGCATATAAAACACCAGAATATCTGACTCATTAGTTCGCGAAACACTGCGAAAACATATCTTCCGTATACTGCAGGCGTGTTGCAAATTCCAAATGGCATGAAAAGGAACTCATATTGACCTTCCAGCGTCACGAACGACGTGCACTTTCTTGGGCTTGCTTCCACTGGGACATGGAAAAAGCCATTCTCCAATCGAGCGTCGTGAATACTTTGAAACCTTGTAACCGTTTCAACTCATTGTCCATCAAGGCCATAGGGAAATTGTATCTTCGCGTTTACCCACCTGTAGACGCAACACAGTCTCTTAGTCCCGTCTTTCTTGGATAATAGTCCTATTGGCATATGATAATAGTACCTTCCGGTAGCCGCTGTCTTTACTGCTTGCGCGCAATTACTTTATCTGCATGAGACAATCGTCTTGGCCCTTGGTAGATTGAGATGTCGTACGTCAAAATAACTTTCATTTGCACTGGTAACTCCTTGGTCTTCTTCGGTACATATTTCTTGGTCATGTCCATTAGTGCTCACTGCTTGAGCGAATTGAAAGTAAAATTGTGTTCGTAAAGATAGAGAATTTTAATTTGCGTTTTTTCCTTGAATTTGTCAAGTAATATCAAGATCTATTATCATCGATTAAGAATATTCTTTTCCCCGAGTAACTTTATAAAATTTTAGCGAATCATGTATGCAGTGAAAGTTTGCAGAACCATCCCAGCGAAGGAGACTATGTATCATGTCATAAGTGCAACAATAAAATGTACTTTTGGTGTACGGGTTTATATGAAAGGTTATACAGAAAAATGACGACGGCTGAAAAAGAAGAATGGCGTTGTCCTACACGCAGAAGGGAGGCTGTAAATCAAAATATCTTGGGTGATGATCAAAACAAATGTCAACAACACCAAACACTACCTCAACCACCACCAAAAGAACGAGAAACACTAGTCCCACCGACGCACTGACAAAAGGCAATGACAGCAACAAATATAACACAACAATGATTTAAGAAATGAAATGTCTCCGAAATGAGATCGTTGATATAAAATCCAGCTGTGAATTTGTTGCATTTATACATGAGGAAATAAACACGCATATGAGCGCCAACAACCATCTTCTGAAACAACAGTCTGAGGAAATAAAAGAGCTCAAAGAAAATAATGACAAAAAAGTTCAAGAAGCAGCACATATGGAAACAAAAATAAATCCACCGGAACAAAAACTTTTGAAAACCAAGATAGAAGTAAAAAAGTTCCACCAATAGCTTTTTTATATATTGGAAAAAATATCTTCCGAATCAATAGAAGACACACACAAGAGTCATCCAACATCGTGTCTTTCGCAAGTTTTAAGCATAAAGAGAACATGATTAAACATCCCAAAACCATAAAAAAAACTACACCTTGCGAAAATAAGAGAAAACATAAACAACAATGCATTGGGATGGGGGGTGCAGTTGGAAATTTGCAAGCTGCAGGTAAGATTCTGGTAAGAAAATCAGAGAACAATGCAGATATCAACATAGAATGCACAAACGATTTAAATATTGTAAAATATATCGACAAAAGATTATTTGAATAAACAGATTTTTGTTGTATACATCCGCATTACATTTCATTGATATCATTGCTCTCAATGAAATATATTTACATAAGAAGATAAAAATATTGAAAACGAAAATATGGTCGTTGTTTTTTTATATCCGCGAAATAATTAAAGATCATGCGTATTTTTCGAAGAATCATTTAATTAGTATACATAATACATACATACATATAATTCGAATATAGTGTTACCCGAGGAGTGGTCGATATCCATGTGCTCAGCCACGTCCATCAAGCCACTCGCGCATTCTCATTTCAAGCAGTGAGCATTAGAGAAGAGCGCAACATTCGGGAGACAAGACTTCTCCAAAGGTGATGCCAATTAATGCGAGAGCGGTGCAGCGGAAGTTGCTTTTGGAAGAGTCGCTGCAAATGCATCAGCAGAATCAAGTGAACGAGATTTGAGAAAATTTATAGTTGATGCATGTGCAGACAGTCTATGAGTAATGATACGATAACAATGATGAGAGCAAATTACGAAAGAAACATAGCAATAGATTAGAAAAAAAAAACATAGCAATGGATTATGAAAGAATCATAGCGATATACTATGGAAAAATATTTCAATTCTTTTTACATTATTTAATATATACACATGAAGTACGGCTAACTTATGGATTGACCGAGTTAGATGGCCATTTGGTGTTCGAAGTGTCACGACTCGTACAAGGCCGTCTGAACCCGGATGAGTTTCGGTGACTCGTCCCGTTGCCCATTTCCCTGGTGGTAGATTAGGGTCTTTTATGACGACAAGATCATTGACCTTAATATTTATCTCAATATGCTGCCACCGGACGTTGTTGAAGTGACGTTATGTACTATAGCTGCCATTTCTTGCAGTACCCTTGAATTTTCGCTTTGCAAAGCTTGCCAAGTGGTTAGTCGATTTGTGGGAATATCGATAACATGTTCCGGAATAGCACCATACGACTCACCCATAAAGAAATTAGTGAGGGATTAGAGGGTCTAAGTCCGTGTCAGATGATGAACATAAGGGCTGCGAGTTCAGAAGCGCTTCGATTTGGCTCAGAAGAGTGTAATCTTCTTCAAGGGTTAAGATGTATGTACCGAGAACGCGACGTAAATGTTGTTTAACTGATTTTACCCCCGCATCCCACAAACCGCCGAAGTGTGGTGCCGAAGGGGAACAAAATGACTGTTAATACCATCTCGGCCCAGTGATTCAGCCACCAGAGAATTATGTTCTTGAGACAACACTAAATTATGCATTTCCTATAGTATGCGAGCACATCCGTGAAAGTTCGTTGCATTGTCGGAATACATATGAGTTGGTTTGCCCCGACGTGACACAAACCGACGGAGAGCAGCCAGGAACGATTCGGTAGTGAGGTCATATACGAGCGATAACGCGATGTGTCCCTTATGCAAAATTGATTTGCGTCTCAACTTCCCTTTTAAATCGATTGGTCTGGCATAACCACACACGCAATGAGTGACTTTACGCAGCAGGTTTCGGCATCCGATAACCCAATACTCTTGACGGATAAGAGCGAATACCGTCGATACACCGGATGTAAAAATCTGTAATGAGCATCGCGAACGATTTATAAAGTGAGCGCATGTCGCTTAGGTATAATTATGGGATGCTTGACGTTAAACTGCACATCGGCATTTTCGATTCGCTCCTTGAAACGAAGCAAGTTGTCGCTATCTACGTGTTTTGCGAAATATTCCCCTATTTTCTGGTCTTCGTCCGACAACGTGGATTTGGAAGAACATTCTTCTATTGTCCAGAACGATTGCAGAATAGAATCGATATCTAGCATGGCGTAATTTGAAACTATGTCGGCCTTAGAGTTCAATGGCAGTTGTCCAGATAAAACCCAGCCAAAAACTTTTTGACGGGCAATGGGGTACACTCGTTTACTATGAACAACTCCTCCTTGTAGAATACTCCAATCGATCTGCTCCAATTAAAATATCTACGCTATCCGGACGATTAAATGCAAGGTCAGCTAATTTTAATCGACTTGGGTGATCCCAATTCTCTATCGAAAATGGATGAGTTGGTAAATGTGTTGTGACGCTTGATAAAATAATCGTAGCGTGACTTTATTACCAACGTGGTAATTCCTCTGGATCTGCCCGATGCCGCTAATTGGAATGCGTCCGTTCCTCTTTTTGAGTCCAAGTCTCTGTTTACACGACTCAGAAGTAAAAGAAACTTGCAAGCCTGTGTCGATAAGGATTCGGACTAGCTGATATCGCCCGCGAGAGTAATGAACTTTTCGGTGCCGTTGCATTGTCGGAATACATATGCAGTTGGAATCAAAGTTTGTCGTATATGATGCCCGGTATTTATAGAGTGATTATTAATTACATTCTCCGTTGTCGATGGTAACGGACAGTTTGAAGCGCTTGAAACATTTCGCCTAAGCTCTCGGCTTTGGCTAAAATTTGAAAGTTTGGTTGAAGGTGAAGAAGCCCTTGAATAACTGTTCGAATACGCAGAGTCTAAGTGCACCATACTATGATGCCTACATTGAATGACCACTTTAAAGGCAATTAAAGCATATTTTGTTAGATTTAACCAATTCTCTTCAAGCTTGTACGTCCATTGACACGAAATCCGAACACTGAAACAGCCCATGAGATGAATTGCACTTCGGATATGATGAAGAAAAAGAACCGTGCATACTTTTGACACCTGAAGTTTTAAGTGTAGCAACTACACAAGTACTGTCCTTGCAGATTTCCAATGCCTCGCATCGACGCTCCAAAAAATCTAAAAACTGGTCAATTGTTGGTCTTTCTTCAGCTACACTTTCTTCAGACCAAGCATGTCGCGTCATAGAGTCCAGCTTGTTTAATATTCGTTCGAAGCAAAGTACACGCGGAGTACCCCAAGGATCTAAACTTGGTCCATTTTTGTTTATACTTTTCACTAATGAACTCTTACAGATGTTTGAAAGAAATACAGTTTTTGCATATGCAGATGATCTAGCAATTATTGTTAAACATAGGTGTCTGAATACAACGATCTCTCTACTATAAGATTTATTTAACAAAATCGCTCGATGGTATCATGATGATCATGACCATGGTTTGATAATGAACTCCGGAAAAACCAAGGCAATGCATATACGAACGCCGAATAAACCAACTACTGACCTAAATATCTACCATTCCATTGACGACTGCCCAAGGAAAACCTATTGTAGTAGTCTGAAAGAAACAACAAAAGCAGGTTTACTATTCTCTTGGTGAGTCTCGTAAACGATATGGTATTTTAGCATAAGGAAACGCATATAAAACTCATCTTCATAAGATCCTGAACCTCCAAAAACGCTTGATGAAAACTATAAACTTCAGAGGACAACTGTCCTTTTTTTAAAGAAAATATCGTCGTACGTTTTGCACAGTTTGAAAATAAAATTCTTTTTTTTTTGCTGTTGAGGAGGGCTGTTCGAATGATATTAGTACTATCTATATGGCTTATATGGCTTGCTGTCGACTTCGAAATTATTGAGTTCAAAGAAATATTGCTGACACGGATGCGTTGATCACTAATAGATTGGAATATCATTTCAGTGCTTTATATATGCCTTCTGTTTGCCTCTTGTTAGAAATTTATTGGCTAAGTCAACATTCGCTACTAGTTTAGTGAGTGAATCAAGTTATAGTAAACCGTTGGAGTAACCATGGAACTGAAATACTAATAATCTAGTTTCTCCAGGTTGATTAAATTCTATAAAATTGGGTAAGCGAACTTCTTTACTTATTTGGTTAGTGCTTTGAATGGTTTTTTATAGTTGTGGGCTTGATGGGAATCACTGATAAAAGAAGTCGAAGCTCCTCTATCAATGAGGAATTTCAATGGGTGTGCGAAGGGTGTAGATATGTTGATATACGGGAGGACGTTGCCATGCTTATTTATATCTTGGTATCCGATAGGTCTGTACGGGCAGGTGTGTGAAAATGTTCATCATTTAATTCGTGCATCACGCTTAGTAAATCAAGGTCATGTTGATTAATAAAAATAAGCTGTTAATAGTTGTCTGCTATTGGGCAACCTTGGTTATCTTCGGTTACTGTATGTGGGACGACTACGTTATGTAATTCCAGGCTTGTGAATTTCGGAGGCCGGTTTTGCCTGAAATTATAGTAAGTAAGTTGGCTTCTTCGGGCTTGTCTGGAGTTTCCAGAACCGAGGTCCATTGGTTCATCGGTGGTAGACCTCTTCGTTGCATCTGTGGAATATGCTATTGACGTTTCTGGAATTGTGGTTGAAAGGTTTGTTGCTTTGGGGGACGTTGCTGAAAAAGTGGGCTGCTGTTTCTGAAGATGTTGTAGAAACTTAGTTCTTGGTTGGTTGTTGGTGTACATATTTAGTCGGAAATTGGAATGGTGCGGTGCTCGTCTCTGTGAATGCTCCATTGGACTCTTGTATGTAGGTCTTTTGAATGACGAACAAGCTTTTGAATAAAGGATGTTCTGTTCTATTATGCAAATTGAAAATGTCTCTGGAAATGAAGACGGCAATGAGCAAGGATGGTTGAACCAAAGGTTCACGCAATCCAATACTTAAAATTTCATTGGCTGGGCTAATGATTTTGTTGCGAATTGCTCGCAGCCATATTTTACCATGAACTGTACCATTTATTGTCGGAATGATACTCATTATCTCTCCTACATTATTTATATAAAAAAAAGGAGCCGAGGATTGCCATCGAATCCAGTCAGATCGGGCACGCTCGGTGTCTGAAATACGTCTACATTATTGTGGGATTTGAACTTGGTGTTCCTGATTTACGGACATCTCCCGTATTGTAATTTTATGCAAGTACTTACTTAGCTTTTTGTCACTCAATTCTATTTTATTAATCAAGTTGTGATCTATTTCCTTGTCTGAACTTTAACTTACGTCTAATTTAAATCTATTGGAAGCTTTCAAATAGTAAGGCCCTCTTCTTGACCTAGCCTTCGAGTAAATTTTATATATGTATCTTTACTTTGACTTACATGCATGATTACTTCCATTTCCTTAACGATATGTTCAGAACTAAGGTGTTGAAACACGCCAAGAGTTGCTGTTTCTGCCAGGTCTTTAGTGTCACTTTTTCTTTACTATTTTGACAAACCGTCGAAATAGTTAATTCTACCGATAAACCGTCGGAATAGCTAATGTATTAGTTACACTGTTGAAATGGCCAATTTATTCGATAACACAGCTACACTTGTGTTCCTGTTCTGTAAGTAATTCAAACATTAAAGTATACGAAAGATTGCGCACTCGACTGCTCCAGTTAAGTCAATTGAATCGGATAGCGTTACGCTGTATTCACCTTTATTCACAAGACTTCGGTGTTGAACAATTTTACATTTTGACATATTTTACTATGAACAAAATTGCGAATAAATTCTATCTTATTTTTCGTGTAACCTGATAAGTACATTGTGCATGGCATATTGTTTAATTCAAGGTCATTAATGTTAATGTTTGCACAGTACATTAGCAGGGGTTAGATTTCATGATTTCATTATACGATTGTTTGAAGTGAAGAGATATGCATGATAAGCATTATGATACCATAGATATTTGAGTGTGTTCCTACGAAGTGAATGACTGATGTATTATCGGTACGTAACTCATCTTCCCCTGGAGTGGAGCGATGGCCAAACTAACTGTATTCCATGTGTTTCTGTGGCAGGAGCGATAACCTGGGACTATTGGGATACTCCATGATGTCTTCGATGTTTTATGATGTTTAATTAGGTAGATCAGGATGATGATGACGATGATGCTGAAGACTGTTATGGTGCTGAACGTTACCATCGTAGTCCCGGTGATTTCTGCATTGATAGGACTGCAGCTTATGTAGATTTGGTGTCGTTATTGAAGTGTTGATCTTGCTATAATAACGAATTAAAGACGTGGATGCCTTCCCAGTACGTCTGTTTGTTGCTTGCATATAGGACTTGGTTTATCTCGATCTCGCAGTTTTGAAAATTAATAAGGTGTGGATGAAATCCGGCCAGAAAGGAAGTTTTATGTCTCTCTCGGAGGTTGTTTTATAGCTCTCTCGTGTTATTATAGAGGCCTGGGAACGTTGTGAGACACCTGACGATTGGCAAGCTGGGGTGATTGTCCCACTTTTCCAAAAAGGGGACAAAAGAGAAGTACAATAGTAGAAGTACAACAGCTACAGTTTTCACATTAGAAATCGTACTTGAGAAGGCTTGGGAGTATGCATAGCCCATCTACAGTTGTTTTGTGGACTTGGAAAAGGCACACGACCGAGTTCCTCGAAGTAAACTCTGGAGTGTTCTGCAGGAGTTTCTCCTTTTCATTGAATATATGGACTGGATGCTGCAGCGCACCCGAGGCGGGGAATGTTGCACATTGGGAGAGTTGAGGGTAAGTCATCTTCATTTTGCAGATGACTTCGTGATCCTCATATCTTCCCAGACGTAACTTTTGATAGGTAGCAATTGACTGGTTTGTGGCCGTATGTGCTGATGCTGGTCACGTGGCACGGATCTCCCCTTCATCAAGACTCCTGAGGCGGGCCTTGAAAGCAATTCCATTGGGTAGGTGACTGCTTGGCAGACCCAGGACGAGGTTTTTGGACCAAGTCTAAAAACTAGCCTGGTCGCGCTTGGGCATAACTCCTGACGAGTTGCGTGGTTTACCCACGCATGCGGGTCAGAAAATGATGATGATGATGATGATGATGACGTTGTACAATTCTGTGCTGCGATCTTGACGCAACGGTTGACCAGCCCTTTCTGATCTTCCCAGCACTCACAGATTTATATGTATGCTCATTCGTAGTGAATCATTAACGTACACCACACAATTTATTTTCCTAGTACAACGATTGTGATACACTCTTCCATTTATATCTCATCAACTCGCAGTAAAATATGTGTCCCTGTAATATATGTCCCTCAAATTTTTTCCTTGTACAACGATTGTGATACATTCTTCTATTTGCATTTCGTCAATTCCAAGTAAGATAGTCCCATACGCCACTGCGACCATATTCAAGTAAGAGAGTTCCCTGTATGTACCACAATAATATAATTATCCTACCCTAAAAAAAACTAAAGCCTACATAGGCTTCAAGCCTACACAGGCTTCAATTATAGAATTCACTTAATATTTATTTTATTATATCGTTTGGTGACGACCGACTCCTCGAAACGTTTAATGAAGAATGATCGACTGCTGAGTGGTTTGTTTCTCTCGTCCTCTTTGGCATGCATGTATGTACGTGGGCTTGTATATTCGTGTCGAATTCGTGCGTACAAGATCTATGTAATTCTTTGTTCTCTACAGTGTGTTATCTGTTTTGCCTGTGCGTTGTAACTGCCTTCTCCGTTGATTGGTGTGTACCTAAGTCGCTCTAAGTTCTCAGCCGTCTGGTCGCCTGATCGTAAGCCGTTCGTCCTGTCGCGTGATTTGCTATTAACGAATGTTCAATATTTTCTTCCGCACAATAGTTCTTAAACGCGTTAGCGGTAAAGGCTGTCCCTCTGTCCGTAACGATTGGCCTGGGATCACCGAATGTTGCAGCTTGCTTCTTCAACCTATTGATGACTTCTCCTGTCCCTTCCTTTTTGTTGGGCAGAGCCACCCGAATTTGGAGAACGTGTCAATCACTACAAGCAGGTGTTTTATCGTTGTTTTTGCGTTGCTTCCAACGGCCCAATAGGGTCAATGTGGTACGTTCTTACTTTTCGATGATCCAAGATGATGCATTTCACACATTCCCGGACTACGTCCTTGACCATCGGCACTACATCTGGGATAAAGAATTTTTGTTCGACTAAATCTTAAGTTTTCTTGGTGGAAAAATGTCCCTGTTGATGTGATATGTCGATGACGTCCTTCTCCATTGCAGCTAGTACTACAATCCTCTCGTTGACGGGGTCTTCACACAGAACACCTAATTTGATGAAAAGTCCTGGTACTTACGCGTCTCTAGGATTTCTCGCACTGATTTAATCCAGTTGTCTTTCAGCTGAGCCTCCTTCTGGCGGTGACCGAGCGAATCTGCCAGCATGACGCAAGACACCCGACTTAAAGGATCTACGTGCCTCATCTTGGTACCAGAGCATTGCAGTCGGTTACTATATTGAACTTCCACCCTAACACGTATAATCGCCACCTTCTGAGCGCTTCTATGATGGCCAACGCTTCCAGCTCATATTGGGATTTTTCATCCGCCGTTGATGTTTGGTTCATCTTTGCCATCTCTTTGTAAAAGTACCGCTCCATATCCATACTGGATCCATGGATTCATGGATTTCGGTCTGAGCCTTCGTTTTGACAAGCTGACAAGCGCTGTCTTAAGTTGCAGGAACGCAACTACTTGTTCTACTCCCCTCTCGAAGTTCCAATCCTTACACAGCAAGTCCGAAAATTGCTTAACCAGAAGAGCGTATCCCTCGATAAATCTCCTGAAGTAAGAGGTCAGGCCTAGAAAGCATTGAAGCGCCTTGATATCCCGAGGCACAGGAAAGTTATCAACCGCTTGTGCCTTCTCCACCGAAGGAAGGATAAATCCGCCTTCGATAGCATACCCAAGAAAAACCACCTTCTTCTTGAGGAATTGACACTTCTTCCACTTAATCCATAGCCCACTATCAGCTATTGCTCTCAAGACTGATCGTAGGTTCTTAATCCCTTTCTATTCGTTCTTGGATAATATTACTACGTCGTGCATATAAAACACCAGAATATCTGACTCATTAGTTCGCGAAACACTGCGAAAACATATCTTCCGTATACTGCAGGCGTGTTGCAAATTCCAAATGGCATGAAAAGGAACTCATATTGACCTTCCAGCGTCACGAATGACGTGCACTTTCTTGGGCTTGCTTCCACTGGGACATGGAAAAAGCCATTCTCCAATCGAGCGTCGTGAATACTTTGAAACCTTGTAACCGTTTCAACTCATTGTCCATCAAGGCCATAGGGAAATTGTATCTTCGCGTTTACCCACCTGTAGACGCAACACAGTCTCTTAGTCCAGTCTTTCTTGGATAAAAGTCCTATTGGCATATGATAATAGTACCTTCCGGTAGCCGCTGTCTTTACTGCTTGCGCGCAATTACTTTATCTGCATGAGACAATCGTCTTGGCCCTTGGTAGATTGAGATGTCGTACGTCAAAATAACTTTCATTTGCACTGGTAACTCCTTGGTCTTCTTCGGTACATATTTCTTGGTCATGTCCATTAGTGCTCACTGCTTGAGCGAATTGAAAGTAAAATTGTGTTCGTAAAGATAGAGACTTTTAATTTGCGTTTTTTCCTTGAATTTGTCAAGTAATATCAAAATCTATTATCATCGATTAAGAATATTCTTTTCCCCGAGTAACTTTATAAAATTTTAGCGAATCATGTATGCAGTGAAAGTTTGCAGAACCATCCCAGCGAAGGAGACTATGTATCATGTCATAAGTGCAACAATAAAATGTACTTTTGGTGTACGGGTTTATATGAAAGGTTATACAGAAAAATGACGACGGCTGAAAAAGAAGAATGGCGTTGTCCTACACGCAGAAGGGAGGCTGTAAATCAAAATATCTTGGGTGATGATCAAAACAAATGTCAGCAACACCAAACACTACCTCAACCACCACCAAAAGAACGAGAAACACTAGTCCCACCGACGCACTGACAAAAGGCAATGACAGCAACAAATATAAAACAACAATGATTTAAGAAATGAAATGTCTCCGAATGAGATCGTTGATATAAAATCCAGCTGTGAATTTGTTACATTTATACATGAGGAAATAAACACGCATATGAGCGCCAACAACCATCTTCTGAAACAACAGTCTGAGGAAATAAAAGAGCTCAAAGAAAATAATGACAAAAAAGTTCAAGAAGCAGCACATATGGAAACAAAAATAAATCCACCGGAACAAAAACTTTTGAAAACCAAGATAGAAGTAAAAAAGTTCCACCAATAGCTTTTTTATATATTGGAAAAAATATCTTCCGAATCAATAGAAGACACACACAAGAGTCATCCAACATCGTGTCTTTCGCAAGTTTTAAGCATAAAGAGAACATGATTAAACATCCCAAAACCATAAAAAAAACTACACCTTGCGAAAATAAGAGAAAACATAAACAACAATGCATTGGGATGGGGGTGCAGTTGGAAATTTGCAAGCTGCAAGTAAGATTCTGGTAAGAAAATCAGAGAACAATGCAGATATCAACATAGAATGCACAAACGATTTAAATATTGTAAAATATATCGACAAAAGATTATTTGAATAAACAGATTTTTGTTGTATACATCCGCATTACATTTCATTGATATCATTGCTCTCAATGAAATATATTTACATAAGAAGATAAAAATATTGAAAACGAAAATATGGTCGTTGTTTTTTTATATCCGCGAAATAATTAAAGATCATGCGTATTTTTCGAAGAATCATTTAATTAGTATACATAATACATACATACATATAATTCGAATATAGTGTTACCCGAGAAGTGGTCGATATCCAAGTGCTCAGCCACGTCCATCAAGCCACTCGCGTATTCTCATTTCAAGCAGTGAGCATTAGAGAAGAGCGCAACATTCGGGAGACAAGACTTCTCCAAAGGTGATGCCAATTAATGCGAGAGCGGTGCAGCGGAAGTTGCTTTTGGAAGAGTCGCTGCAAATGCATCAGCAGAATCAAGTGAACGAGATTTGAGAAAATTTATAGTTGATGCATGTGCAGACAGTCTATGAGTAATGATACGATAACAATGATGAGAGCAAATTACGAAAGAAACATAGCAATAGATTAGAAAAAAAAAACATAGCAATGGATTATGAAAGAATCATAACGATATACTATGGAAAAATATTTCAATTCTTTTTACATTATTTAATATATACACATGAAGTACGGCTAACTTATGGATTGACCGAGTTAGATGACCATTTGGTGTTCGAAGTGTCACGACTCGTACAAGGCCGTCTGAACCCGGATGAGTTTCGGTGACTCGTCCCGTTGCCCATTTCCCTGGTGGTAGATTAGGGTCTTTTATGACGACAAGATCATTGACCTTAATATTTATCTCAATATGCTGCCACCGGACGTTGTTGAAGTGACGTTATGTACTATAGCTGCCATTTCTTGCAGTACCCTTGAATTTTCGCTTTGCAAAGCTTGCCAAGTGGTTAGTCGATTTGTGGGAATATCGATAACATGTTCCGGAATAGCACCATACGACTCACCCATAAAGAAATTAGTGAGGGATTAGAGGGTCTAAGTCCGTGTCAGATGATGAACATAAGGGCTGCGAGTTCAGAAGCGCTTCGATTTGGCTCAGAAGAGTGTAATCTTCTTCAAGGGTTAAGATGTATGTACCGAGAACGCGACGTAAATGTTGTTTAACTGATTTTACCCCCGCATCCCACAAACCGCCGAAGTGTGGTGCCGAAGGGGAACAAAATGACTGTTAATACCATCTCGGCCCAGTGATTCAGCCACCAGAGAATTATGTTCTTGAGACAACACTAAATTATGCATTTCCTATAGTATGCGAGCACATCCGTGAAAGTTCGTTGCATTGTCGGAATACATATGAGTTGGTTTGCCCCGACGTGACACAAACCGACGGAGAGCAGCCAGGAACGATTCGGTAGTGAGGTCATATACGAGCGATAACGCGATGTGTCCCTTATGCAAAATTGATTTGCGTCTCAACTTCCCTTTTAAATCGATTGGTCTGGCATAACCACACACGCAATGAGTGACTTTACGCAGCAGGTTTCGGCATCCGATAACCCAATACTCTTGACGGATAAGAGCGAATACCGTCGATACACCGGATGTAAAAATCTGTAATGAGCATCGCGAACGATTTATAAAGTGAGCGCATGTCGCTTAGGTATAATTATGGGATGCTTGACGTTAAACTGCACATCGGCATTTTTGAAACGAAGCAAGTTGTCGCTGTCTATGTGTTTTGAGAAATATTCCTCCTTCGATTGTCCAGAACGATTGCAGAATAGAATCGATATCTAGCATGGCATAATTTGAAACTATGTCGGCCTTAGAGTTTAATGGCAGTTGTCCAGATAAAACCCAGCCAAAAACTTTTTGACGGGCAATGGGGTACACTCGTTTACTATGAACAACTCCTCCTTGTAGAATACTCCAATCGATCTGCTCCAATTAAAATATCTACGCTATCCGGACGATTAAATGCAAGGTCAGCTTATTTTAATCGACTTGGGTGATCCCAATTCTCTATCGAAAATGGATGAGTTGGTAAATGTGTTGTGACGCTTGATAAAATAATCATAGCGTGACTTTATTACCAACGTGGTAATTCCTCTGGATCTGCCCGATGCCGCTAATTGGAATGCGTCCGTTCCTCTTTTTGAGTCCAAGTCTCTGTTTACACGACTCAGAAGTAAAAGAAACTTGCAAGCCTGTGTCGATAAGGATTCGGACTAGCTGATATCGCCCGCGAGAGTAATGAACTTTTCCGTGCCGTTGCATTGTCGGAATACATATGCAGTTGGAATCAAAGTTTGGCGTATATGATGCCCGGTATTTATAGAGTGATTATTAATTACATTCTCCGTTGTCGATGGTAACGGACAGTTTGAAGCGCTTGAAACATTTCGCCTAAGCTCTCGGCTTTGGCTAAAATTTGAAAGTTTGGTTGAAGGTGAAGAAGCCCTTGAATAACTGTTCGAATACGCAGAGTCTAAGTGCACCATACTATGATGCCTACATTGAATGACCACTTTAAAGGCAATTAAAGCATATTTTGTTAGATTTAACCAATTCTCTTCAAGCTTGTACGTCCATTGACACGAAATCCGAACACTGAAACAGCCCATGAGATGAATTGCACTTCGGACATGATGAAGAAAAAGAACCGTGCATACTTTTGACACCTGAAGTTTTAAGTGTAGCAACTACACAAGTACTGTCCTTGCAGATTTCCAATGCCTCGCATCGACGCTCCAAAAAATCTAAAAACTGGTCAATTGTTGGTCTTTCTTCAGCTACACTTTCTTCAGACCAAGCATGTCGCGTCATAGAGTCCAGCGTGTTTAATATTCGTTCGAAGCAAAGTACACGCGGAGTACCCCAAGGATCTAAACTTGGTCCATTTTTGTTTATACTTTTCACTAATGAACTCTTACAGATGTTTGAAAGAAATACAGTTTTTGCATATGCAGATGATCTAGCAATTATTGTTAAACATAGGTGTCTGAATACAACGATCTCTCTACTATAAGATTTATTTAACAAAATCGCTCGATGGTATCATGACCATGGTTTGATAATGAACTCTGGAAAAACCAAGGCAATGACCTAAATATCTATCATTCCATTGACGACTGCCCAAGGAAAACCTATTGTAGTAGTCAGAAAGAAACAACAAAAGCAGGTTTACTATTCTCTTGGTGGGTCTCGTAAACGATATGGTATTTTAGCATAAGGAAACGCATATAAAACTCATCGTCATAAGATCCTGTGTTCTTGACGTCAACTATATATTCAAGATGACAGCAGTTCTAGAATTTTGCGACGACATCCGATTTCAACAAGCAGTACGTTATACCCAGAACACGAGAAGGCGGGCTCAACAACTCCTGGAGTTTCCACAGATTTTTAATGAATATAGAAGTAAACAGCTGGATTGCTGATTTGAAATGTATACTTGACAACAAAAATACCAAAAAAAGAAATCAAAGCACATTTTGTAGTTCTATAACTTGTCACATAGATTATATAGATTCAAATTGCTCTGTTTTGATTGCTGTCCTTTTTTTAAAGAAAATATCGTCGTACGTTTTGCGCAGTTTGAAAATAACATTATTTTTTTTTTGCTGTTAAGGAGGGCTGTTCGAATGATATTAGTACTATCGTCTGATGTTATATGGCTTATATGGCTTGCTGTCGACTTCGAAATTATTGAGTTCAAAGAAATATTGCTGACACGGATGCGTTGATCACTAATAGATTGGAATACCATTTCAGTGCTTTATATATGCCTTCTGTTTGCCTTCTTGTTAGAAATTTATTGGCTAAGTCAACATTCGCTACTAGTTTAGTGAGTGAATCAAGTTATAGTAAACCGTTGGAGTAACCATGGAACTGAAATACTAACAATCTAGTTTCTCCAGGTTGATTAAATTCTATAAAATTGGGTAAGCGAACTTCTTTGCTTATTTGGTTAGTGCTTAGAATGGTTTTTTATAGTTGTGGGCTTGATGGGAATCACTGATAAAAGAAGTCGAAGCTCCTCTATCAATGAGGAATTTCAATGGGTGTGCGAAGGGTGTAGATATGTTGATATACGGGAGGACGTTGCCATGTTTATTTATATCTTGGTATCCGATAGGTCTGTACGGGCAGGTGTGTGAAAATGTTCATCATTTAATTCGTGCATCACGCTTAGTAAATCAAGGTCATGTTGATTAATAAAAATAAGCTGTTAATAGTTGTCTGCTATTGGGCAACCTTGGTTATCTTCGGTAACTGTATGTGGGACGACTACGTTATGTAATTCCAGGCTTGTGAATTTCGGAGGCCGGTTTTGCCTGAAATTATAGTAAGTAAGTTGTCTTCTTCGGTCTTGTCTGGAGTTTCCAGAACCGAGGTCCATTGGTTCATCGGTGGATGACGTTGCTGGAATTGTGGTTGAAAGGCTTGTTGCATTGGGAGACGTTGCTGAAAAAGTGGTTGCTGCGTTTTTGGAAAACAGGCTGTAGTTGCTGAGGGTGTTGTCGGAAAGTGGGCTGCTGTTTCTGAAGATGTTGTGGAAACTTGGCTCTTGGTTGGTTGTTGGTGTACATATTTAGTCGGAAATTGGAATGGTGCGGTGCTCGTCTCTGTGAATGCTCCATTGGACTCTTGTATGTAGGTCTTTTGAATGACGAACAAGCTTTTGAATAAAAGATGTTCTGTTCTATTATGCAAATTGAAAATGTCTCTGGAAATGAAGACGGCAATGAGCAAGGATGGTTGAACCAAAGGTTCACGCAATCCAATACTTAAAATTTCATTGGCTAGGCTAATGATTTTGTTGCGAATTGCTCGCAGCCGTATTTTACCATGAACTGTACCATTTATTGTCGGAATGATACTCATTATCTCTTCTACATTATTTATATAAAAAAAAGGAGCCGAGGACAGCCATCGAATCCAGTCAGATCGGGCACGCTCGGTGTCTGAAATACGTCTACATTATTGTGGGATTTGAACTTGGTGTTCCTGATTTACGGACATCTCCCGTATTGTAATTTTAAGCAAGTACTTACTTAGCTTTTTGTCACTCAATTCTATTTTATTAATCAAGTTGTGATCTATTTCCTTGTCTGAACTTTAACTTACGTCTAATTTAAATCTATTGGAAGCTTTCAAATAGTAAGGCCCTCTTCTTGACCTAGCCTTCGAGTAAATTTTATATATGTATCTTTACTTTGACTTACATGCATGATTCCTTCCATTTCCTTAACGATAGGTTCAGAACTAAGGTGTTGAAACACGCCAAGAGTTGCTGTTACTGCCAGGTCTTTAGTGTCACTTTTTCTTTACTATTTTGACAAACCGTCGAAATAGTTAATTCTACCGATAAACCGTCGGAATAGCTAATGTATTAGTTACACTCATGAAATGGGCAATTTATTCGATAACACAGCTACACTTGTGTTCCTGTTCTGTATACCCGAATGCACTGAGTATTAGTGTCAATAATATGTTGACAAAATTACTACACCGATAAACCGTCGATTGACTACAGTAATTCAAACATTAGAGTATACGAAAGATTGCGCACTCGACTGATCCAGTTAAGTCAATTGAATCGGATAGCGTTACGCTGTATTCACCTTTATTCACAAGACTTCGGTGTTGAACAATTTTAAATTTTGACATATTTTACTATGAACAAAATTGCGAATAAATTCTATCTTATTTTTCGTGTAACCTGATAAGTACATTGTGCATGGCATATTGTTTAGTTCAAGGTCATTAATGTTAATGTTTGCACAGTACATTAGCAGGGGTTAGATTTCATGATTTCATTATACGATTGTTTGTGAAGAGATATGCATGATAAGCATTATGATACCATAGATATTTGAGTGTGTTCCTACGAAGTGAATGACTGATGTACTATCGGTACGTAACTCCTCTTCCCCTGGAGTGGAGAGATGGCCAAATTAACTGTATTCCATGTGTTTCTGTGGCAGGAGCGATAACCTGGGACTATTGGGATACTCCATGATGTCTTCGATGTTTTATGATGTTTAATTAGGTAGATCAGGATGATGATGACGATGATGCTGAAGACTGTTATGGTGCTGAACGTTACTATCGTAGTCCCGGTGATTTCTGCATTGATAGGACTACAGCTTATGTAGATTTGGTGTCGTTATTGAAGTGTTGATCTTGCTATAATAACGAAGGAAAGACGTGGATGTCTTCCCAGTACGTCTGTTTGTTGCTTGCATATAGGACTTGGTTTATCTCGATCTCGCAGTTTTGAAAATTAATAAGGTGTGCTTCTTTTAATGTTTGATTCTGAATCCCGCAAGTAGAATGGATGACTACCTGTGGGGTGTTTATAACTAGTATATATGTTCTGTATTATGTTCTGGTTGCCATATCTCGACCATCTCTGAAGCTTCTATCAGGTCGTTGGCAATTTTCATCAAAGTACATAATTTTGTTGGGATTAGAAAGATGTAGGGTTTAGTGATAATTCTATTAGTATGGTTAATGGGAAGGGTTTAAATGTGAACAAAATGAGAATGTTTCGGTTAAGATTTGTGGGATTTTTATGTTAAAAATAATATTGGTGTCATTGTAATAGGAATGAAGATCAAAGAGCTCTATCAAAGATTCTACTATTTATTTCGTTTCGCGATATCCTTAACCTTCAACAATTTCTGTTAATATGGTTGGTAATATTATCGAATCTCTAAATCATTTATTTATCGATTTGGGTTATTCTATTGTATTTACTTGGTCTATTAATATTGACTGACTTTGCGTCAACTGTTCGATTTGCTTATTTAGGCCTATTGCATCGTTTGCGTCAATATTACCAAAAATAAATATAATATAAAACTTAAATAATGAAAATTTGTCTAATATCATATACTATTTAGTTAAGAGTAAGCAATTAAGTAAGTATTTAAGGAAATTTATGTTATATACAAAAACAACAAAAGTGAAATTTCGACGATAAGGAATGGAGAAACAATAAAAATATACACATAGATTTATAACGATTTCAGTACATCAAGGCGTTTTATTTTTCCGTTGGTTTCGAATTATATTTCTTGGTTGAAAAGAGGGTTCAATCTTCATCCATAAACATAGAACAAAACATAGGGAGTATACCCATGTTGTTGTTAAGTTCTTGTATTTCCATCTTCTGTCTGCTGATTATGTCTGATTATGTGTGTCATTGTCGTCAACATCGTTAATCTAAAATTTTCGTTTAGTTTTGATCTTATATTTATGAAGTTTTCTGTTACCTATCGTAATTACTGTAACTTTTCTGTTTGACTTAATTCTATGTTTGCGAAACCTAGTCGTTAACTCATTCCTTCTGAATTCTTTCCTAAATATTACATAATTATCATTATATTCGTTTGGTTCCTTCCTATTCTCATTTAAGTTTTCGATATTGTTAGATACTAATTTATCAATTTGTGCTTTTATATCTGGAAAAAGTTTTTCCTGGAATTAGTTTAGTTTCATAATGTAATCGTGTTTGTTATCAAATTGTACACATTTATCGATGACATGTATTTTAATTAAGATGCTAGATAACACTTCACAAGTTTATGTAATATACAAAAACAACAAAAGTGGAAGTGGAAAAATGGAGAAACAATAAAAAGATACATATATATTAGTACGGTCCATATAATTTAATGATTGAAGATTATTTTATGCAAATGTTGACCTTGACTGCGCCTCAAATGGTCCATCCGCTTAGTCCAATTTTGGCATACTCTTTCCAACATTTTGGCCGGTATCTCACGAATAAATGCTTCAATGTTGTCTTCCAATGTGTCAATTGAAGCGGGCTTGTCTGTATAGACATGAGCTTTAACATAGCCCCACAAAAAATAGTCTAAAGGCTTTAAATCGCACGATCTAGGCGGCCAATTGACCGGTGCCGAACGTGAAATAAAATGTTCACCAAACTCGCCTCTCAATAAGGCATGTGGCACCGTCTTGTTGAAACCACACGTCATGCAAGTCAAGCTCTTGCATTTTGGGCAAAAAATAAAAGTTGGATATCATCTCACGGTAGCGCTCACCATTCACAGTTACGTTACGATTCGCATCATCTTTGAAGAAGTACGGTCCCATGATGCCACCAGCCCAATAAATGTAGAAGGCCCCAACTCCAACATTGGAAGCGGTAGCGGATCAGAAACAAGATCCAGAGGAACCTGATTTGCACGGGAAACAGGCGGAGAATGTATTTTCAACTCGACAACAACAGAAAACACAATACAGCTGTAGCAATAAGGAACAACATTCGTTGCGAAATTGCAACAAGTTTGTGAGGATGAAGGTGGGTGATCGTCTGAATGCAGTGAGAAAGATCGGCATGTGTGAAAATTGTTTGGCATTCAAGGTTATTCGTCCGCACCCCCACGCTCAATGCCTCATACACCACACGTACACATATGTCTATCGCCCACTACACACTCAAGCATTTCAAAATTCGGTAGTGAATTCTGCACTCAATTATTTTCATACTCAACACAACAACAACTCGCAAGTTATCTTGGCAACAGCAGTAGCAAAAGTAAGAGCAGCATCCGGACAGTATTTCAATCTGCGAGCATTAATCGGCCCAGGTTCTGAAGCTACATTTATCACAGTGACCCCAGTCCAAATGTTAAGTCTTGGGAACAGACGTACATTTGCTGAAGTCTCTAGGTTAGGAGAGGCCAGAAGTGGAGAATGCCAAAGGTACGTCGAGCTATCATTTGGATCATTGCATTCCACTTACCCGAGCCTTCATCTTCAAATTTCTGACTGGCCTTCTCCCCGCTCAAAGTTTCGACTTCAATAAATGGATGCACATCAATGGACCGACGTTGGCCGATCCAAGCTCCCACGCTCCTACTGAAGTCGATATAATGTTCGAGAGTGAGGTGTATGCTGAAATTTGTTTGCCAGACATTATGTGAGAAGAGGGATATACCGCTCCTGTTGCTCAAAAAACTAAACTGGGATGGATATTGTTTGAAAAGGCCCCAGTCAACCCGCAAACAATAGGGAACTTCGCCCAACATCTCGATGTCGACACCCAACTCCGAATGTTCTGGGAAATGGAAGAGTCGAATACCGGTTCGAAGATAACACCAAGCGCTTATCTGATGGACGGTACCAAGTATGTCTTCCATTTAAAGGTAGTCTTAGACCAGTGTTAGGATCATCGTATGATGGAGCACTCAAACGATTATACAAGCTGGAAAGGAGATTCACAAACAACCCTACACTACACGAAGAATACAGAAAATTAATGAACGAATACCTTATGTTAGACCACATGAGTGAATTGAAGAGTATCAACGAGGTAATATCGACAGCATACCATTATTACATCCCCCATCATGCGTTCTGCAAAGAATCCAGTACCACCACAAAACTGAGGGTGTGGTGGTGTGTTCGATGCGGCCTTCAAAACATCTTTTGGCTCTTCCTTGAACGATCACTTGATGGTAGGGCCTAAAACACAAAATAATGTCATCGAAATCATACTTCGTAGGAGAAAGCACCAATTCACATTTATTGCGGATATGGAGAAGATCTGCCGCCAAATAAGGGTAGATCCGCGGGATACAAGCTACCAGCTCATCTTCTGGAGAGATAATCCTCATCATGGAGCACACTATCCTAAAAAGACACGGAATCAGAAAGGCGCTTGCATCAGGCTTTCACCTGCGCAAGGGGGCAAGTAACAGCGACGAAATATTACAAGCGCAGCTGATGATCGCGAAGTTGACTTTTAGCTGCCGTTCGAAGAGATTAGCCACGTGAAGACTTAAGGAATGAAATGATTGCCAGGCTGCGATGAATTCTCCTATCAAGTGGCTCAGCAGGAAGACACAGAAATCACCAAGCGCCAAGTTCTGTCCCCAATCGCCAAGTTATTGGATCCATTAGACTGGCTATCCCCATGCATCGTCAAGGCGAAAATTACCTTTGGATACCCCAATTCCACAGTAGATCCTTTTTCGTCGAGAATTGTCCGCGATAGAGGAACTCCGAGTTCCGAGATGGATTCCGACATATATGTTTTAATCTTGATTTGTTTTCTCAATGCGATATAACTGAATCTTACTGCACAATCTTGGCTGAATACGGGATGAATTCAATTATAAATAACATTACACGACATTCGACGGGATCTTGCGTAGAACAAGTTGTTGAAAAAAAGGTCCGACTTCAATAAATGGACGCACATCAATGGACCGACGTTGGCCGATCCAAGCAACCACGCTCTTGCTGAAGTCGAGATATTGTTCGGGAGTGAGGTGTATGTTGAAATTCTTTTGCCGGACATTATGCGAGAAGAGAGATATATCGCTCATGTTGCTCAAAAAACTACACTGGTATGGATATTGTTTGGACAGGCCCCAGTCAACCCGCAACAATAGGGAACTTCGGCCAACATCTCGATGTCGACACCCAACTCCGAATATTCTGGGAAATGGAAGAGTCGTACCTTTGAGCGGTATGAGTCGGAGGAATGTGAGCGCCAGTTTGAAGATAACATCAAGCTTTTATCTGATGGACGGTACCAAGTCGGTCGTCCATTTAAACAAGATTCACATGAATCTACTGATGTCATAAACCTGGGTGGCTCCACTGAAGACATTAACTCTCGCCCGTTTGGAGTTATGTGGTGCAGTTTTGTTCTCCTAATTATTACATGAGATGACAAGAGTGTTAAAGCTGGAGTGTCGCTGGAGTGTTAAGTGTCGGAGGTAGACTACACAACGCTGATTTACCATACTACCAACAGCATCCATTACTGTTGAAGGGGCAACACCACCTTACGAGGATGGTCATCATAGATGCAAACCTAAGAACGTTTAACGGAGGAGTGCAGAAAAGGGTTCCTTCCCTGCGTCAAAGGGTTTGGATCTGTGGCATTAAAAATGCTGCTAAGAAAATCGTGTACAAATGCAATATCTGCTTCAGATATACACCAAAACCGATGGGGCAGCTGGTGGGGAACCTTCCTGCTCCTCGCGTAAGGATGCCCAGATTCTTCGCATATACGGGTGTCGAAAAATGCTGCATTTGTTTGTATGGCCACAAAAGCATTACACATCGAAGTAGTAAGTCATCTCACGACACAAGCCTTTATTGCCGCTTTCCGTATATTAACCGCGAGAAAAGGCCTATGTTCGGTTATGTGCAGAGATTGTGGCACTAATTTTGTTGTCACAAACACTGAGCTAAAGAATCTCTTGAAGGAAGCCAAATTTGACTGGAAGAAGTTTGCAGAGACAGTTGGCAAAGAACGCACTGAATGGAATTTCTATCCCCATGATTCCCCTCACTTTAGAGGATTGTGGGAAGCCGGCATAAAGTCGATCAAATTCCATTTGAAAAAGTCACTGGTACTCAGGTAATCACATTTTAGGAACTCAACACAGTACAAATAGAAGCATGTAATAACTCGAGACCTCTGTGTCCATTACCAGAAGACGTCGATGATCTGCAAACGCTAACTCTAAGCCACTTCCTTATTGGTGGTCCACTTGCCCCACCGCCACAACCGAAGTACGAGCTAGACAGGGTCACATACCTCGACAGGTGGAAACGAGTCCGGGAAAAACGCCAACAACACTGCAAACGCAGCGACCAAAGTGGACAAAAACGGAAGGGCAAACGCCGAAGGAAAGGGATTTGGAGTTTGGGGCGAATAACGAAATTACATCACAGCACCGATAACTTTGTGAGATTGGTCCCATCAAAACCAGAGAGTTCAAAACACCGATTTGGAGAATTTGTTACCTACCCAGTAACGAATGTACTGAAACAGCACTATAAGAACAATGCAAACAAAATTAAAACATAATTCCATCGGCATTTCATCAGACCAATTTTGTCGGCACTTCACAATTTCAATTGCCGTTGGCAAAATACCTATCACTACACACACATAAAACTTGTAAGCCAAAACATTCACTCCACACATATAATGTACACAATTCTATCTACATACATAATTATAATCGACATACGGTGACCGTCGATGAAAGCAATTCCTACCTGTTAGCGGTAGGAGCATAACTAATCAGAAGAACATCATCTGCGTCCACCGAATCTTTTAAAAGATAATATTATGAAAAATAAAAAAAAAAAACAAAAAGAAATAATTTGAAGAATTCACTCTTTAATGAAAATGATTAAGACAACATATATATTAATGATAGTCTAACAAAACATAATAGGGTACTTTATGTAGCAGCTAAAAAGTTAAAACTTGAACAGAATTTTAAATATCTTTGGATAAAAAGCGGTAAAATTTTGCGTAAGAAAGTGGAAAAGGCAAGACTACTGACATGAGATCTTTGATGATCTGAATAATTTGATTAAGTCTATTAAGTAATTAAATTAAATGAATTTGTTTGATAATATTGATCAAACTAACATCAATCCTGCCTGTGATACACTTAGTAATAGCAATTTTTTAAATTATGATTTCGATATTGGCTCCTTACTGATTGTGCATCAAAATATCAGAAGCTTAAGAAACAATTTTGACATATTAGTCGCCCATATTGAGACTTTCAGCAGAAAGCCAGACTTTATTTTCGTTACCGGAATTAGGTTCGTTACAGGATCTTCTGAAATTACTGACTTCAGATTTTTTGCTGTCCCAAATGATTCTTATGCTGCAGTTGGTGTTGGTGTTTTTGTGAGAGATGAAATCAATGTGACTTTTGCAAAATGTAATTTCGTAAGTGCTGATCTTTTGAAACTGTGTTGTAGTCTAATTCGATATGTTTGTATAAATTACATTCGTATTCTTTCGAAATGTTTGTTCAAGAATTTTCAAGGTTGTTAAACAATGAGAAATATAAGGATCTTATACTAGTGGGTTATTTTAATCTTGATTTGTTTCCTCAAAGCGATATAACTGAATCTTACTGCACAGTCTTGGCTGGATACGGGATGAATTCAATTATAAATAACATTACACGACATTTGACTGGATCTTGTGTAGAACATGTTGTTGAAAAAAAGTTTCGACTTTAATAAATGGACGCACATCAATGGACCGACGTTGACCGATCCAAGCAACCACGATCCTGCTGAAGTGGAAATATTGTTCGGGAGTGAGGTGTATGTTGAAATTCTTTTGCCGGACATTATGCGTGAAGAGAGATATAACGCTCCTGTTGCTCAAAAATCTAAACTGGTATGGATATTGTTTGGACAGGCCCCAGGCAACCCGCAAACAATAGGGAACTTCGCCCAACATCTCGATGTCGACACCCAAGCTGGATAACAGGTAAAATTGATACTTAATTTTTTCCAAATTTTCATAAAATTTTCAGAATTTTGAGAATTAATATTATAAAAAAAAAACTTAAATATAATGTGAAACTTAATTAATGAAAAATTGTCTAATATCATAGACTGTTTGTAATTAAGGAAATTCATGTAATATATAGAAACAACAAAAGTGAAATTTCGATAAAAGGGAATGGAGAAACAATAAAAAAAATCTATGTGTATCGATTTATAACTATTTCCGCATATCAAGGCGTTTTATTTTTCCGTTGATTTTGAATTATATTTCTTGGTTGAAAAGAGTGTTCAATCGTCATCCATAAACATAGAACAAAAGATACCCATGTTGTTGTTAAGGTCTATGGAAACTTTAAGTACTTATATAAATGATTCCAGTATCTCTGTTATACCCAGGCGATCTCACTAAAATTAAACTAAAAAATAATCTTAAAATAAATCTTTATAAACATCCTCAAAACATCAGCCCAAAAAATCGTTACAAAAATCATTTATCATGTGACTGTGATTGTTTCATGATCGAAGTTGTTAATCATTTTAAGTATCTAGGATTAATCATCGATAATAAGTTGAATTAGTCTGAACAAATTTTGTCAATGAAGCAATACTTTTACTCTACGTTGCGTATTTTTACCATCTTAGGAATACCTATTCGTCACAGGCCTTAGAAATCATTTACTATGGAATTTTCCATTCCAAACTACAGTGTGGTATTTGTTGCTGGGGTGGTACTTCTCGGTCTAAAATGGCAATCTTATCGACAATTCAAAAATGTGTAATTTTAAAAATATGCAATAAAAGTCGATACCATCATTCCATCTAAGGCAGAGTTTTTCTACTACAGAGTTCTTAAAATGTTCTTCTTAAGATGTGGCCACCTGAATAGTAGATATTCTGATCGCTATAATCTTAGAAGAAACCACAGCCTTTTTGTCAACGTTCCAAAATTTCTCACTACGTTTTTCAGAAATACTTGTTGTAGCGTTTCTTGCCGATTATTTTATAAGTTACCTGTTGAATTGAATTCATTACGTTCAAAGAAATTGTTGAATAATAAGGTGGCTTTTTGAATTTGATCACAATCAGATACAGAATCTATTAATCCTAGCCATTGTTTAAATAACATTAATGCTATTTTATTTGAATATTAATAATGAATTCTTTTCTTGCTTTTCTCTTTTCTTTACTGTTCTAAATTTAATGTTTAAACTACACCTATTATTTTTAATATTTTTAAACATTGTTGATGTAGCATTGATGATGTAACTATAATTTTGAAAACATAAAAAATGCTACTACTATTCTCAAATTGTTAAATTTTGAATGTATAATACATCTTTAAATTGTAACTAACTTAGAGAACATGACTAAAAAATTAATGAATGGATGAATGAATGATTGTCCATGTGTCTCTGAAAAGTAGATGGCGCATTTTTTAGCCCGAAGGGCATTCGAACATATTCATAATGACCATCTTCTACTTTGAATAATGTCTTTTCGATATCTGCTTGATTCATCTCAATCTGGTTTAATACACTAGCGATATCAAGTGTAGTGAAACATACGCTTTCACCAAGTTTATCTAGAATATCATCGCTAACTGTTTTTTCATTTAATTTACGATAATCAATCATTTGATTTTTGAACGATCAAGATTCGCGAACTCCACTGTGGATTTGATCTTATTACGCCTTGCTCTAATATTAGTTTTTTCTGTTATTGAACTTCTACTTTGTAGATATGTGGGTATCTATATGTCATTGAAAATGTGGCAATATCGTCTTTATAATCCGTTGACAAAATTACTACAACGATAAATCGTCGATTGACTACAGTAATTCAAACGTTAGAGTATACGAACGATTGCGCACTCGACTGCGCCAGTTAAGGCGACTTTCAGCATTTTTGGCGACCTCAAATGTGTGATCCCTTCAACTAAGTGTTATGTTGATACACATACCAAGAATGGATAATGGCTGACTAAAGAGGTGTCAATGTGTCCAAGAAAAGCTACTTCTTTGCGAAGGAATTCAAACTTGTCTAACTGGATCTTAAAGTTAAATGCGCGTGATCTATCAAAAACTTTTTTTAAATTTTCAGCATGTTCCTGTAGGGATGTATAAAAGATAATGATATCGTCCAACTAAACTATTCAGATAATGCCATGTAGGTCCCCAAGAAGACTGCACGCGAGATCGCCCACACAATTTTCAAGACTGCTCTTGATGTCAACATTCTTGAGAATGATGTGGTGAAGTACTATGTAAAAAAAAAACAACGAATAACGTCTGGGGAAGCTGTTAGTGGTAGGAGTATAACTAATCAGAAGAACATCATCTGCGTCCACCGAATCTTTTAAAAGATAATATTATGAAAAATAAAAAAAAACAAAGAGAAATAATTTGAAGAATTCACTCTTTAATGAAAATGATTAAGACAACATATATATTAATGATAGTCTAACAAAACATAATAGGGTATTTTATGTAGCAGCTAAAAAGTTAAAACTTGAACAGAATTTTAAATATCTTTGGATAAAAGCGGTAAAATTTTGCGTAAGAAAGTGAAAAAGGCAAGACTACTGACATGAGATCTTTGATGATCTGAATAATTTGATTAAGTCTATTAAGTAATTAAATTAAATGAATTTGTTTGATAATATAGATCAAACTAACATCAATTCTGCCTGTGATACACTTAGTAATAGCAATTTTTTAAATTATGATTTCGATATTGGCTCCTTACTGATTGTGCATCAAAATATCAGAAGCTTAAGAAACAATTTTGACATATTAGTCGCCCATATTGAGACTTTCAGCAGAAAGCCAGACTTTATTTTCGTTACCGGAATTAGGTTCGTTACAGGATCTTCTGAAATTACTGACTTCAGATTTTTTGCTGTCCCAAATGATTCTTATGCTGCAGTTGGTGTTGGTGTTTTTGTGAGAGATGAAATCAATGTGACTTTTGCAAAATGTAATTTCGTAAGTGCTGATCTTTTGAAACTGTGTTGTAGTATTGAGAGAGCTAACTCTAATTCGATATGTTTGTATAAATTACATTCGTATTCTTTCGAAATGTTTGTTCAAGAATTTTCAAGGTTGTTAAACAATGAGAAATATAAGGATCTTATACTAGTGGGTTATTTTAATCTTGATTTGTTTTCTCAAAGCGATATAACTGAATCTTACTGCACAGTATTGGCTGGATACGGGATGAATTCAATTATAAATAACATTACACGACATTTGACTGGATCTTGTGTAGAACATGTTGTTGAAAAAAAGTTTCGACTTTAATAAATGGACGCACATCAATGGACCGACGTTGACCGATCCAAGCAACCACGATCCTGCTGAAGTGGAAATATTGTTCGGAAGTGAGGTGTATGTTGAAATTCTTTTGCCGGACATTATGCGTGAAGAGAGATATATCGCTCCTGTTGCTCAAAAATCTAAACTGGTATGGATATTGTTTGGACAGGCCCCAGTCAACCCGCAAACAATAGGGAACTTCGCCCAACATCTCGATGTCGACACCCAAGCTGGATAACAGGTAAAATTGATTCTTAATTTTTTCCAAATTTTCATAAAATTTTCAGAATTTTGAGAATTAATATTATAAAAAAAAAAACTTAAATATAATGTGAAACTTAATTAATGAAAAATTGTCTAATATCATAGACTGTTTGTAATTAAGGAAATTCATGTAATATATAGAAACAACAAAAGTGAAATTTCGATAAAAGGGAATGGAGAAACAATAAAAAAAATCTATGTGTATCGATTTATAACTATTTCCGCATATCAAGGCGTTTTATTTTTCCGTTGATTTTGATTTATATTTCTTGGTTGAAAAGAGTGTTCAATCGTCATCCATAAACATAGAACAAAAGATACCCATGTTGTTGTTAAGGTCTATGGAAACTTTAAATACTTATATAAATGATTCCAGTATCTCCGTTATACCCAGGCGATCTCACTAAAATTAAACTAAAAAATCTTAAAATAAATCTTTATAAACATCCTCAAAACATCTGCCCAAAAAAATCGTTACAAAAATCATTTATCATGTGACTGTGATTGTTTCATGATCGAAGTTGTTAATCATTTTAAGTATCTAGGATTAATCATCGATAATAAGTTGAATTAGTCTGAACAAATTTTGTCAATGAAGCAATACTTTTACTCTACGTTGCGTATTTTTACCATCTTAGGAATACCTATTCGTCACAGGCCTTAGAAATCATTTACTATGGAATTTTCCATTCCAAACTACAGTGTGGTATTTGTTGCTGGGGTGGTACTTCTCGGTCTAAAATGGCAATCTTATCGACAATTCAAAAGTGTGTAATTTTAAAAATATACAATAAAAGTCGATACCATCATTCCATCTAAGGCATTTATACTACTACAGAGTTTTTAAAATGTTCTTCTTAAGATGTGGCCACCTGAATAGTAGATATTCTGATCGCTATAATCTTAGAAGAAACCACAGCCTTTTTGTCAACGTTCCAAAATTTCTCACTACGTTTTTCAGAAATACTTGTTGCAGCGTTTCTTGCAGATTATTTTATAAGTTACCTGTTGAATTGAATTCATTACGTTCAAAGAAATTGTTGAATAATAAGGTGGCTTTTTGAATTTGATCACAACCAGATACAGAGTCTATTAATCCTAGCCATTGTTTAAATAACATTAATGCTATTTTATTTGAATATTAATAATGAATTCTGTTCTTGCTTTTCTCTTTTCTTTACTGTTCTAAATTTAATGTTTAAACTACACCTATTGTTTTTAATATTTTTAAACATTGTTGATGTAGCATTGATGATGTAACTATAATTTTTAAAAAATAAAAAATGCTACTACTATTCTCAAATTGTTAAATTGGGAATGTATAATACATCTTTAAATTCTAACTAACTTAGAGAACATGACTAAAAAATTAATGAATGGATGAATGAATGATTGTCCATGTGTCTCTGAAAAGTAGATGGCGCATTTTTTAGCCCAAAGGGCATTCGAACATATTCATAATGACCATCTTCTACTTTGAATAATGTCTTTTCGATATCTGCTTGATTCATCTCAATCTGGTTTAATACACTAGCGAGATCAAGTGTAGTGAAACATACGCTTTCACCAAGTTTATCTAGAATATCATCGCTAACTGTTTTTTCATTTAATTTACGATAATCAATCATTTGATTTTTGAACGATCAAGATTCGCGAACTCCACGGTGGATTTGGTCTTATTACGCCTTGCTCTAATATTAGTTGTTTCTGTTATTGAACTTCTACTTTGTAGATATATATCTATATGACATTGCTCTGTTTTGATTGCTGTCCTTTTTTTTAAAGAAAATATCGTCGTACGTTTTGCACAGTTTGAAAGTAACATTCTTTTCTTCGCTGTTAAGGAGGGCTGTTCGAATGATATTAGTATTATCGTCTGATGTTATATTGCTTCTATTAAGACAATTGCTGTCGACTTCGAAATTATTGAGTTCAAAGAAATCTTGCTGACACGGATGCGTTGATCACTAATAGATTGGAATACCATTTCAATGCTTTATATATGCCTTCTGTTTGTTAGAAACTTAATGGCTAAGTCAACATTCGCTCCTAGTTTAGTGAATCAAGTTATAGTAAACCGTTGGAGTAACCATGGAACTGAAATACTAAGAATCTAGTTTCTCTAGGTTGATTAAATTCTATAAAATTGGGTTAGCGAACTTCTTTACTTATTTGGTGGGTGCTTAGAGTGGTTTTTATAGTTGTGGGCTTGATGGGAATCAGATCATCTGGATGTGCAAATTCGGGACTGATAAAAGAAGTCGAAGCTCCTGTATCAATGAGGAATTTCAATGGGTGTGCGAAGGGTGTAGATATGTTGATATACGGGAGGACGTTGCCATGCTTATTTAAATCTAGGTATCCGATGGGTCTGTACGGGCAGGTGTGTGAAAATTTTCATCATCTAATTTGTGCATCACGCTAAGTAAGTCAAGGTCATGTTGATTAAGATCAAAAAATTATAGGAAGTAAGTTGGCTTATTCGGGCTTGTCTGGAGTTTCCAGAACCGAGGTCCAATTCACTCACACACTCAATTCTATTTTATTAATCTAGTTGTGATCTATTTCCTCGTCTGAACTTTAACTTATGTCTAATTTAAATCTATTGGAAGCTTGCAAATAGTAAGGCCCTCTTCTTGACCTTGCCTTCGAGTAAATTTTATTGGGCATGGAGTTGGATAAGGATATATGTATCTTTACTTTGACTTACATGCATGATTCCTTCCATTTCCTTAACGATAGGTTCAGAACTAAGGTGTTGAAACACGCCAAGAGTTGCTGTTACTGCCAGGTCTTTAGTGTCACTTTTTCTTTATTATTTCGACAAACCGTCGAAGTAGTTAATTCTTCCGATAAACCGTCGGAATAGCTAATGTATTAGTTACACTGTACAGCTACACATAACACAGCTACACTTGTGTTCCTGTTCTGTATAACCGAATGCACTGAGTATTATTGTCAATAATCCGTTGACAAAATTACTACAACGATAAACCGTCGATTGACTACAGTAATTCAAACGTTAGAGTATACGAACGATTGCGCACTCGACTGCGCCAGTTAAGGCGATTGAATCGGATAGCGTTACGCTGCATTCACCTTTATTCAGAAGACTTCGTGCGAGTCTAATGACATTGCAATATTGTTGTCTCTTATAAGTTTTATCGCTACCTTTTGGATTCTAACTAGAAGGTGCAGGGTAGTCTTTAAGGCACAAGGACAGATATGAGCATTGTACTCAAATTCGATGCGGATATACGAATTATAAGTTAAATCCAAATCAGATGCGGTGAAGTATTTCTTGCATCGATTAAAGAAGCCTTAAAAGTTCGCAGCATTTGTGGCGACCTCAAATGTGTGATCCCTTCAACTAAGTGTTATGTTGATACACATACCAAGAATGGATAATGGCTGACTAAAGAGGTGTCAATGTGTCCAAGAAAAGCTACTTCTTTGCGAAGGAATTCAAACTTGTCTAACTGGATCTTAAAGTGCGCGTAATCTATCAAAAACTTTTTTTAAATTTTCAGCATGTTCCTGTAGGGATGTATAAAAGATAATGATATCGTCCAACTAAACTATTCAGATAATGCCATGTAGGTCCCCAAGAAGACTGCACGCGAGATCGCCCACACAATTTTCAAGACTGCTCTTGATGTCAACATTCTTGAGAATGATGTGGTGAAGTACTATGTAAAAAAAAAACAACGAATAACGTCTGGGGAAGCTGTTAGTGGTAGGAGTATAACTAATCGGAGGAACATCATCTGCGTCCACCGAATCTTTTAAAAGATAATATTATGAAAAATAAAAAAAAAACAAAAAGAAATAATTTGAAGAATTCACTCTTTAATGAAAATGATTAAGACAACATATATATTAATGATAGTCTAACAAAACATAATAGGGTATTTTATGTAGCAGCTAAAAAGTTAAAACTTGAACAGAATTTTAAATATCTTTGGATAAAAAAATTTTGCGTAAGAAAGTGAAAAAGGCAAGACTACTGACATGAAATCTTTGATGATCTGAATAATTTGATTAAGTCTATTAAGTAATTATTTATATATATATAGATATTGGCTCCTTACTGATTGTGCATCAAAATATCAGAAGCTTAAGAAACAATTTTGATATATTAGTCGCCCATATTGAGACTTTCAGCAGAAAGCCAGACTTTATTTTCGTTACCGGAATTAGGTTCGTTACAGGATCTTCTGAAATTACTGACTTCAGATTTTTTGCTGTCCCAAATGATTCTTATGCTGCAGTTGGTGTTTGTGTTTTTGTGAGAGATGAAATCAATGTGACTTTTGCAAAATGTAATTTCGTAAGTGCTGATCTTTTGAAACTGTGTTGTAGTATTGACAGAGCTAACTCTAATTCGATATGTTTGTATAAATTACATTCGTATTCTTTCGAAATGTTTGTTCAAGAATTGTCAAGGTTGTTAAACAATGAGAAATATAAGGATCTTATACTAGTGGGTTATTTTAATCTTGATTTGTTTTCTCAAAGCGATATAACTGAATCTTACTGCACAGTCTTGGCTGGATACGGGATGAATTCAATTATAAATAACATTACACGACATTTGACTGGATCTTGTGTAGAACATGTTGTTGAAAAAAAGTTTCGACTTTAATAAATGGACGCACATCAATGGACCGACGTTGACCGATCCAAGCAACCACGATCCTGCTGAAGTGGAAATATTGTTCGGGAGTGAGGTGTATGTTGAAATTCTTTTGCCGGACATTATGCGTGAAGAGAGATATATCGCTCCTGTTGCTCAAAAATCTAAACTGGTATGGATATTGTTTGGACAGGCCCCAGTCAACCCGCAAACAATAGTGAACTTCGCCCAACATCTCGATGTCGACACCCAAGCTGGATAACAGGTAAAATTGATACTTAATTTTTTCCAAATTTTCATGAAATTTTCAGAATTTTGAGAATTAATATTATAAAAAAAAAACTTAAATATAATGTGAAACTTAATTAATGAAAAATTGTCTAATATCATAGACTGTTTGTAATTAAGGAAATTCATGTAATATATAGAAACAACAAAAGTGAAATTTCGATAAGAGGGAATGGAGAAACAATAAAAAAAATCTATGTGTATCGATTTATAACTATTTCCGCATATCAAGGCGTTTTATTTTTCCGTTGATTTTGAATTATATTTCTTGGTTGAAAAGAGTGTTCAATCGTCATCCATAAACATAGAACAAAAGATACCCATGTTGTTGTTAAGGTCTATGGAAACTTTAAATACTTATATAAATGATTCCAGTATCTCCGTTATACCCAGGCGATCTCACTAAAATTAAACTAAAAAATAATCTTAAAATAAATCTTTATAAACATCCTCAAAACATCAGCCCAAAAAATCGTTACAAAAATCATTTATCATGTGACTGTGATTGTTTCATGATCGAAGTTGTTAATCATTTTAAGTATCTAGGATTAATCATCGATAATAAGTTGAATTAGTCTGAACAAATTTTGTCAATGAAGCAATACTTTTACTCTACGTTGCGTATTTTTACCATCTTAGGAATACCTATTCGTCACAGGCCTTAGAAATCATTTACTATGGAATTTTCCATTCCAAACTACAGTGTGGTATTTGTTGCTGGGGTGGTACTTCTCGGTCTAAAATGGCAATCTTATCGACAATTCAAAAGTGTGTAATTTTAAAAATATGCAATAAAAGTCGATACCATCATTCCATCTAAGGCATTTATACTACTACAGAGTTTTTAAAATGTTCTTCTTAAGATGTGGCCACCTGAATAGTAGATATTCTGATCGCTATAATCTTAGAAGAAACCACAGCCTTTTAGTCAACGTTCCAAAATTTCTCACTACGTTTTTCAGAAATACTTGTTGCAGCGTTTCTTGCAGATTATTTTATAAGTTACCTGTTGAATTGAATTCATTACGTTCAAAGAAATTGTTGAATAATAAGGTGGCTTTTTGAATTTTATCACAATCAGATACAGAATCTATTAATCCTAGCCATTGTTTAAATAACATTAATGCTATTTTATTTGAATATTAATAATGAATTCTGTTCTTGCTTTTCTCTTTTCTTTACTGTTCTAAATTTAATGTTTAAGCTACACCTATTATTTTTAATATTTTTAAACATTGTTGATGTAGCATTGATGATGTAACTATAATTTTGAAAACATAAAAAATGCTACTACTATTCTCAAATTGTTAAATTGTGAATGTATAATACATCTTTAAATTGTAACTAACTTAGAGAACATGAATAAAAAATTAATGAATGGATGAATGAATGATTGTCCATGTGTCTCTGAAAAGTAGATGGCGCATTTTTTAGCCCGAAGGGCATTTGAGCATATTCATAATGACCATCTTCTACTTTGAATAATGTCTTTTCGATATCTGCTTGATTCATCTCAATCTGGTTTAATACACTAGCGAGATCAAGTGTAGTGAAACATACGCTTTCACCAAGTTTATCTAGAATATCATCGCTAACTGTTTTTTCATTTAATTTACGATAATCAATCATTTGATTTTTGAACGATCAAGATTCGCGAACTCCACGGTGGATTTGGTCTTATTACGCCTTGCTCTAATATTAGTTGTTTCTGTTATTGAACTTCTACTTTGTAGATATATATCTATATGACATTGCTCTGTTTTGATTGCTGTCCTTTTTTTAGAGAAAATAGCGTCGTACGTTTTGCACAGTTTGAAAGTAACATTCTTTTCTTCGCTGTTAAGGAGGGCTGTTCGAATGATATTAGTATTATCGTCTGATGTTATATTGCTTCTATTAAGACAATTGCTGTCGACTTCGAAATTATTGAGTTCAAAGAAATCTTGCTGACACGGATGCGTTGATCACTAATAGATTGGAATACCATTTCAATGCTTTATATATGCCTTCTGTTTGTTAGAAACTTAATGGCTAAGTCAACATTCGCTCCTAGTTTAGTGAATCAAGTTATAGTAAACCGTTGGAGTAACCATGGAACTGAAATACTAAGAATCTAGTTTCTCTAGGTTGATTAAATTCTATAAAATTGGGTTAGCGAACTTCTTTACTTATTTGGTGGGTGCTTAGAGTGGTTTTTATAGTTGTGGGCTTGATGGGAATCAGATCATCTGGATGTGCAAATTCGGGACTGATAAAAGAAGTCGAAGCTCCTGTATCAATGAGGAATTTCAATGGGTGTGCGAAGGGTGTAGATATGTTGATATACGGGAGGACGTTGCCATGCTTATTTAAATCTAGGTATCCGATGGGTCTGTACGGGCAGGTGTGTGAAAATTTTCATCATCTAATTTGTGCATCACGCTAAGTAAGTCAAGGTCATGTTGATTAAGATCAAAAAATTATAGGAAGTAAGTTGGCTTATTCGGGCTTGTCTGGAGTTTCCAGAACCGAGGTCCAATTCACTCACACACTCAATTCTATTTTATTAATCTAGTTGTGATCTATTTCCTCGTCTGAACTTTAACTTATGTCTAATTTAAATCTATTGGAAGCTTGCAAATAGTAAGGCCCTCTTCTTGACCTTGCCTTCGAGTAAATTTTATTGGGCATGGAGTTGGATAAGGATATATGTATCTTTACTTTGACTTACATGCATGATTCCTTCCATTTCCTTAACGATAGGTTCAGAACTAAGGTGTTGAAACACGCCAAGAGTTGCTGTTACTGCCAGGTCTTTAGTGTCACTTTTTCTTTATTATTTCGACAAACCGTCGAAGTAGTTAATTCTTCCGATAAACCGTCGGAATAGCTAATGTATTAGTTACACTGTACAGCTACACATAACACAGCTACACTTGTGTTCCTGTTCTGTATAACCGAATGCACTGAGTATTATTGTCAATAATCCGTTGACAAAATTACTACAACGATAAACCGTCGATTGACTACAGTAATTCAAACGTTAGAGTATACGAACGATTGCGCACTCGACTGCGCCAGTTAAGGCGATTGAATCGGATAGCGTTACGCTGCATTCACCTTTATTCAGAAGACTTCGTGCGAGTCTAATGACATTGCAATATTGTTGTCTCTTATAAGTTTTATCGCTACCTTTTGGATTCTAACTAGAAGGTGCAGGGTAGTCTTTAAGGCACAAGGACAGATATGAGCATTGTACTCAAATTCGATGCGGATATACCAATTGTAAGTTAAATCCAAATCAGATGCGGTGAAGTATTTCTTGCATCGATTAAAGAAGCCTAAAAAGTTCGCAGCATTTTTGGCGACCTCAAATGTGTGATCCCTTCAACTAAGTGTTATGTTGATACACATACCAAGAATGGAAAGTTTTGCGGTTTCACGGACACAGGCGCCATTCATGGATAATGGCTGACTAAAGAGGTTTTGCCTAAGTGACAGCGTTTTGTTTTTGAAACATTACATTCGACTCTGTTGTTCTTTCCCCAGTTAATTGTGCTGTCAATATCGGAGTGTGCTTGTGCTTAACAAACTCCGCCGTTCCAATTATACGACCGAAGGGCGGGGTCGTGTGTCTTGCACCGAATATGAAAAGCTGATTGTGCTGTCATCAGCGAAGGAATGGATTGGATCAGAAGTAGCAGACAAGAGATCGTGTATAAAAATGTGAAAGAGTGTCGGAGACAGAACATAGCCTTGGGGAACAGAAGCATTCATTTGTTGGATATCACACCATAAAAAAAAACTTCAATTGAACGGATCGGAAGGTAATTTCTAATCCATAGAAGAAGAGATTCGTCGATACTATTTTCGACAAAACAGCTCGCTACAAAGCTCTGTCAAATGAATTAGAAAAATATGTTTTGACCTGTATTATGCAAAGATTGCTTCCACTTTTCGGTGAGATAGGCTATCAGATAATCAGTGGACCTTTCGCTGCGGAAACAGTACTGCTGGTCATTGAGAAGCTAATTAACATAGGCCGTATTATGGTTGAAGTTGGGAAGCTATATCACTACGCACGTAGATGGTGAGACAGTGGTGTAGAAATAAAAGCTGCACCAAGCAATATCCAGGCAGGTTCAAATCCGATAATTCGATATTCTCACCTACCTGTGTTTCACTCAGCGAGAAGACAGCAGGTTTGTACCGAAAAAGGTGGACAGACACATCGAGGAGTTGTCTCGAAGGTCACCTATATTGCTCACACAACCCTAAAACTTCTCATCAAATATAAAACGGAGTTATGCAGGTACCAACTCCGACTGCGAGTGGTAAAGCAGAATTGAGAAGTGCAAATTTCAATCGATATAGGTGTTATGCCCATACATAGATTCGAGCTGGTCCACCAAAAATCCACTACCTCAGGTGCTACGCACTCTCAGTCATTGCCGCTGGAATAATCAGCATATTCAGAAGAGACGGTAGTTATGCACTTTCGTCACGGCTGAGAAAACTCGATTCCTTATTGCCTTTTGTAAACACCATATAAAAAACCTATGTTTTCCAAAGAGGCATATAGTAAAAAATACAAGGATCAGCACTAGACGTCTTGAGGACATTGAAACTCAACTCAATTTTGTCGAGCATCAGCTTTTTTTTTAGTAAAACACTTTGGAGTGAAGGGGTCCTATTATCAACGGTAACTGCAAGCATTTTCAACAAGAAATACACGGGTTAAAAATTATTACTTTAAGAAAAATTAACGAGAAATACGAATATGATGCTGAGAATCCAATAGAAATTAAGCCCTAGACTTAAAAATATTTCTAAGTAATATAGACATTAATCTGTCCTATTTACTTACAAGAGCATTTCGATCCTAAATAATGTTTTCGAATTAATAATTTATTTATGATTAGTTACGTAGTGCAAGCAAACTACAGCAAATAGAACAACCAACAAGCGCTAAAATTACAGTGCCTGCTAGATACCGTCCACAACCGTGTTAGATGAAAATAAGTTGTGCCAGTATAAGTTACGTATAACACTCTCATTATAAATATTGTTATTGATAAAGAGATATGAACGAATCTCCCTACGGAATTCATCGAAGATGCATTTGTATTTTGGAAATTAGCCAAATTTCGTAACAAATATTTCGATGACGTTGTTGGTCAAAAACTTCTAAAGCCCCTAGGAGCAATTGTGGACATGTCAAATGAGTTAATAACGATAAACACAATTAAAAAAAATGTTCCCCATTCACATTGTTCCCCAGCTTCCCAAAGTCCCCCGAAGTTGGGACCATGAGGGGGAATAAACCCTCACTAAATATTGTCGGTGGCTAGTATAGCTGGAACTCTTTCATTGAAGTCTTGGTCACACTAATTGAAACGACGCCGATTATATACGTGATACGTGATGCTCCTTGGAAGTCGGTTCCATTATCCGAATAGATAACATTCAAACTGATTTCGTGCAGGTCATCCTGCCAGTATATGTCGGTCATCGTTTCGGTATCGTGTGTTCACAACGGTCAATAAGTATGCAGATACAAAAAATGTAACCCCTTTAACTCAGTCTCCCCAATTACCACCCGGACAAATATAGTCACCGTTGGTCTCGCTGTCGGTAAGTAATCATTCTTCTCATAATATTTGTCGTTCAAAACAAACAATCTTACTTAAAATAGTGGTTAAGATTAAGGACACTCAAGGTAATAGGAGGATTGGAGTCTAGTTATATAAGACACAGGATCCCAAATTATTACTACTATATTTATCAAGGAATCATTCGCTCAATGGTCAGGTCTTCCTAGATGGCCCCATATTCGGGATATATAGCTTGTAGATGCTAATTTCAAGAGAAAAGTTCCCGTCGACATGCTGATGTAGGCTGATAGAATATGGATTATTCTGCATAGTGAAAAACTCCAAGGTTTCTTTGGATGGGTGGTAACAGGAGAACTGTTGGATGATAAAGCTTCGCAACATAAGAGTGAACCGGCTTTCGCATCGCTTCACATTATCGTCTATCTATATTGTGTTAAGACATCTCTTCCTGGAAGTGGTTAATATGTACACGATCCTCATTATCAATGCTCTAAATGATGCACATTATCCGGAGCATTGGAAACTGCGATTGTACAACCCATATCCAAGAGAGGAAAAGATTCTTCGAATCCTTGCAACCTCCGGTCAATAAGCCTCCTTCCGAACAGCAAGGTATTCGAGAAGGTGATAAATAGAGCTCTGATTAACTGGACTGAGGACAAACATATAATTCCGGATAACCAATTCGGTTTCAAAGGGGGGCATGACACTATTCATGTCGCGTCGAAATTGGCGTCGGATATCGAATGGAACAAAAGCCAGACACAATGTACGGGTGCCTGCTTGATTGACCTGCAGAAGGCCTTTGACACCGTATGGTTAGAAGGTCTTTATTAAAAGCTCAATCGACGGGGCATTAGCATTATATAGTACCGACGACTTGATCGTGTACAGATAAGGCAAAAAGTTCACTACACTCGTGCAGGGTGACATCGATTCATTCATGAGAGATTGCGATGACTGGAAATTGAAAATGAACTTTCAGAAATCGGAAATCATACTGTTCAGGACGCCGTTGCATAAGGCCTCGGTGGATTCGAAAAAGAATTGGCCAAAGTTCTCAATTGTTTTTACGACATTTGTAACCATTGGCGCAAAGGAGTGTAGTCAGATACCTGGGGATCTGGCTAGACGGCTATCTATACTTTAACAAACATATAGATGCTGCTCTGGCCAGGGCCCGAGGCGCTTTCGCCCTTACTAAGAGACTGTTTTCCAAAATCCAACTCTATGCGAGGGTGGAGTTTATCTGCTACATGGCTCTCATCCGGCCAATGCCATAATTGATACGAGTGGACAATTTCCTAGTAAAGTTGATTCGAGGTCATACCGCCAATGCGATGAACTCGGTCAAGAACTTGATCACATTGGCTTACTACCCCAATTCATTATACCATGAAAGGACGGCTTCGTCCCCCCTGAAGCATTTCTGATACAAAACTTAAATGCGGTACCGCTCATCTACCATATCGCCACATAAACTGTGGATGGGCGACTCAACCACGACAGTTCCGTCGCACATCAAGCTGAGGAGAGTCTCCTCCAGTTTAGTACGGCGGTATCCAGCCGGGACATTCGGGATGTTGCTAAGCAGCACCACAAATTTTGGTGGCTGGGAAGGGAGGAAACTTCCACTTCGAATCCTTTCGACCCCTGTTAGAAAGTGTATAAATCTATACACATATGTATATGCATATATAAGTAGATTAGCTTAAGTTAGTTTGTAAGTTTTATTTTAAGGCAGATTGTAAGTTAGCGTGCAAATTAAAAAAAAAAAAAACAAGTACGAAGTGTTTAAATTTTTAACTGAATACTATATTTCTTTCTGTTAAATTGTGCATCAAATACTTCAATCGTGTTAGGTTAGATCGAAAGACGTAGAAGATTAAGTTTAGCTTAGAGTGCCCGACGAGGGCCAGAATTAACAATGTTCGTTCAACTAGATTTAAGCATTTTGGTATAGTATGTAAGTTGTTAGGAATTAAACAATGAAAATGGATTAAAAAAAGGATTGCGAGGATTTCTTTGTTTGACACCGAATGATCGAAATCGATTATCAAGCTTCTCGGAATGTTTTGGAATCCCAACGGCAGGAGGGAGGAAGGGAGAACCAAACCAGTTCCAAGCCCAGACCCACAGAGGACGACGTTTCCAACGATATATTCATACCCTCCGAAAAGGGAATAGAAACCTTAATTAATACAGTAACCGGGGAAATTAAAGACCCTATAAGTCCCAGTATCATTGCTGATTCTGTTCCAAAAATATTGATGGAGCCAATATTAACCCAAGGTGGATTCATGAGCAACCGGAGGCAATGGTACAAATGGGTCATAGACAAAGTAGACAATTCGTACGTAACTTTTATTTGCCCTAAGTGAGTCTGCTTGAGGAACAGTTTCGCTGCTCCATCGATTATACGATTATACGATACACAGACCCGACTTCCAACGACTCTCTGCATTCGAACTAACTACAAGGGACCTAGAAAGAGTGACAAAAGGAAACAAGAGAAGGCAAGGCTTATAAGGTGGTGACGAAGAAACTAAAAGACAACGTAGCGTCCAAACGGTTTCGGGACAAGAAAGCATCTGGTCTAGACAGTATCCCACTTACCTAAAGTGCCTACAAGATAGTGTCTTCCCCTCACAGTGGGAGGCTCAAAATCTGGTGATTATACCAAAAGGAAGCAAACCTCCGGAAGAACCCTAATCGTATCGCCCGATAAGCGTTCTAGATTCATTGGGGAAAAACGTGGAGCGAATCATATGCAACAGGCTCCTTGAAGTTGGAGAAGAAAATGGAGCTCTTTAGCACCACCAATATGGATTCAGTAAATCGCTCTCTAATATAGGCGGCATAAAGAGAGTGGTAGGCATTGCGACGAAGGCCATTAGAGAAAAACGTGAGAACGTGTTTAACACGGCAAGCTGGGTGCGCATAATGAAACGTTTTGCACGGAATGGACCTGCTAAGGGTAGTCATTGGCTATTTCAATAACAGGGAGTTGATGTACCACACTGACGAAGGTGATAAGCAGTACAATGTCACAGCAGGAGTTCCACAAGTATCGATCCGCGGACCTGCCCCGTGGAACATAATGCATATGTATAATACGATGGTCTATTGCGACTGACGCTGCCAGAATTAGTCAAAGTCATCGGATTCGCTGACGACATAGCCATCCTCATCGTAGCTAAGCACATACATGAAGTAGAAATTGCCACAAACGAAGCCGCCGCCAAATTCAAAAATTGGCTGGAAAACGCTGGCCTGGAGTTTGTTGACCATAAAACTGAGGCTGTTCGAATTACCAGCCGCAAGAAAGTGGAATACGTGAGCTTCAGGGTTGGAAACCAAACGATGAAATTCAAGAAGCCACTAAAATACCTTGGAGTTATGTTCGACCACAGGCTAAGTTTTAAGACCCATGTCAAGCTTGCAAGCATATCTTCCAGATGCTACCAAACGTCGGTGGGGTTGGATATGGCCCGTAGGATACTGCTATCTAGAGTGGTTACTTCAGTTCTCCTATACGCTGCCCCCCTTTGGGCGGAGGCACTTGCAGTGGAGCAACAAAAAAAAAGGATGATGTCGGTGTATAGAGTCTACGCCGATGAACCCTAAGACCGGCATGAAGAAAAGAAAATCATACAAGCCCAGGAGTTGGCCAGATCATAGGCGCAGTGGCAAAAATGGTAGCTAACTCTACCAAAGGACGTTTTACCCACAAGCTCATACCAAACATAGAACCGTGGACATCAAAGGAGACAGGGGATTGTAACTACCACCTTACGCAGTTTCTGCTTGGGCAAGGCCGTTACCGCATCTATTCAAATGGGGTCACGGCAACACCCCTTACTGCCTGCAATGTCCAAGCACGGAAGAGGATACGGAGCACGTGATGCTCCACTGCAGGTGTGTTATTGGGAACAGGACAGACCTGAAAAATCCAGGAAACATAGTCAGTTACATGACACAGTCGGAGTAACACTGGACATAGATCTGCTCATACGTAGTGCATGTGCAGGGAAAAATCCACTTCTGGCGACTGAACATAATTGCCAACCAGTCAAGCGAAGTAATACCTGACGGCGGTTCGCCGGGGAGAGTGGTAGAAGAGTGCAGGTTGTGGGTTTTCGTAGGCGTATTTCCAAAATCGATTTCTTGGGTTTGCGAATAGTGCATCCTAATAGCAAGGGCTATTAGTATCTTTAGAAGATTGCCCTTGGAGCATACATTTTCCACACCTGTTTCCGCGCACCTTTTCTTTGATCAACAGAACACTTAAATAGCGCGGTTTGGATAAACAATTAACACAAAAAGTGAGATACGAATTCAGTTTACGGAAAAAACTCATGTGGACATCCATTGTGAAAGACAATAATTGAATTAAAGTGAGAAACGGAGTGAATTTACGAAAAATACTAATGCAGACACTCCTTGTTAAAGAAAAGTGACCTAAATTGAAGTGATTAATCAGCTAAAACTTTTCGTAGACGAAATCGTGAAAGACTTTTCAATCGAAGTCGTGAAGAGGTTAATCCAATTGTAAAGAGTGTTGTAACTTTAACGCAGTTACTTGAACAATGGAACCGCCTAATTAATGTACGTTCAAGACTGGAAAAAGAGAGGAGATTCCTACCCACGTATTCGGGACAGCGATTCTCTTTTAAAAGCAGTTTCTGCCTTCGCGGTGGTTCAACATCAGGCGATGCGAACATCCGGCGTGCATTTGTCGCGCAACTAGCGCCACCTGTTGGTCCAAGTAGACCTGCAGCCCCGCACAGCTCAGCTGGGGTGGGTTCCGAGACGACTTCCGAACCTAGGACAAGATCACACCAAACCACTTCCCAAAACCGCTCACCTCACCGAACCTTCCTTCAATGGAAGTGGGCGCCACCCCGTCTTTCCTCAGGAACGACGAAACCCAATCACTGGTACCGACGTCAATCTCGCCCGACGAGATCAATCCAACAACAACCCGAAACCGGACTACCAACGACCTCTTCACCGTATATCAAATTCCCAATTTCTTGGGAGGGGCAGAGTTTTTGATCCGAAAACCTCAGCCTTCACGTCGGGGCGACCCGATCTAGTTCACGCGGGAGAACCGCGCTCAGGTCTTTTTCATATTCGATTGCACAACTTGCTGACCAGCGATTCTTGGGGCGGTTGTTTGTGGGTGCGTATGCCGATTTCGTCCGTCGTGTGATCACAGCTGATCGTGGCTACTAGTGCAAAGGGAATCACATCCAGTGCACTGGCAGCATCCCCCGCTGTCCCGCTCTCTCTACCTTCTTCACTCACTCTCTTCTGCAACGATGTTGGTCAATAGTGCAGAGGGAATCTCGTCCACTGCACTCGCAACCTCCCTCGCTGCTTCATTATCTCGCTCATTCACTCTCTTCTGCAAATCATCATACCTCGGTTATTATGCGAGACTTTTGGTCATTATCGATTGTCTTCTGTGATATACATATGTATGTATGGTTTTTTTTTTTTGGCATGTCTTACATCGCTTCGTGACTCAGAAGATCCCAGGGCTGTGAGCGCAGTTTCGCCCTCTCGCTTTCCTTTTTGTTTCTTTTTTTTCTCTTTTTTTTCAAGGTGAATTCCCCTCTTTCTTTTTTTGACCATTGCTCGCGATATTGGCATTGGGTTTTTATTTTGTAGTTACTATGGATAAGTGCCCCCGGCTAATTTACTTCGTTGGGGGGAGACGGACCAAGGGATACTATACGCAACACATTGAACTCTGGTGTTTACGATATTATTGCTGATTGTGCAACAGCAATCCAGGCGAACGTCCGACCTGCAGTGAACTCTGATGTTGTAGCTGCAACAGCAGTCAATGCAAGCATCCGACCTACCATCTCCACCCACTCGACTAAGATGGAGATCCGCTGAATTAACCCCCGCCTTCCAAAGTCCCCCAAAATGTACAGCAAAGAGCCGGATAAAGTGCCACGGGGCTCCATCCATAGCAAGAGCACTAACAATGTCGTCGTTGTGCGTTTTTGACAACACCTATTGTTTCATCTCATTGAGACAGCGGCGAGCACTACTGTCGCTGTACACATTGGAGCAGATCCTTCGGCGAGCAATGAATCGGCTGAAGGCAGTAAGGAAACCATCGGTGGTCAGGTCGCTTACTAACTCCAAGTGAAGGGCCTTAGTACTCATATACATACAAATCTGCAATGAGATGCGTAGTAGTCCCTTTCTTTTGGAGAAAGCATGGCTTACAATCGTGTACTATCTTCCGAATTAGATTACGGAGTAAGGTATCCAGAAACTTTGTCGAATTATTTAATTATTTAATTATAAATGAATTTAATTATTATTATATTAAAATAGAAGATGCATGTTTAGATGGAAGTAAGATCAGATGTTTAACATTGTACGACACATGCATAGGACCCACACGAAGTAAACTAGATTCATCAACAAAACAGAGAATATTTCAAGAGTTTGGTGAGGGGAAATGGCGCGTTTGGTTAACAGTTGTCGCTTGTTGTACGGTTTTTATCACACAGAGTTCAGCCAAGCGAATTTCAGAGAACTTGAGTGTTCAAAAGTGTTTGTCGAACTGCAGTGGGCGACAATTTCTTGTAAAACGAGTTGGTGATTAAGTTAATTGGCTCTGTGGTGAAAAGTACTAGCCTAGGTGGTGGTTTTTCATCCAAGTTAACATTCATCCATTAAACATCCGTTGGTAACACCAAGAGCTTTTAGTCGATCACGTGTCAGTGAGGGAAATGGAGGAGTTTCAAACCATAAGGGATGATTAACTAAGAGAGCTAGTGATACTCCTCGTGAGGCACAATCAGTCAATGCAGGGTTAAATTCAAAATATACCTTACATATCCATTACATTACATACCAAAATAAGATATGCAAAATGGGTATGTATCAGCGTTAGGATTCCAAAAAGTTCCGAGAACCTTTATAATCGATTTCGATCATTCGGTGTCAAGCAAAGAAAACCCACAGTCCTCTCTTAGTAAGCGTGCCAGTAAAGCCTAGCAGTTAGAAATTCACTTCCGCAGTTTCAGCTTTGCATTTACCAATAAGGCAGCTGAATCTGCTCCAGTCATCACATCGTCGACGTAGACATCATTTAACAACACTCGAGCTGTGGTTGGATATTGCGTTCAATAGCCCAACCGTCGAAGACTACACTACCTCCAACTCCCTAAAACGCTGCTACAAAATGTCCACATAGAAGACAATGTGAAGCTTTGCTACAGCCGGCACTGATGTTGCAAAGCTTTGTCATCCATCAGTTTTCCTGTTACCACCCATCCAAAGAAACCTTGGAGTTTTTCACCATGGAGAATGCTCCAAACTCTGTCAGCTCTCAGCAACATGTCGATGGGCCCTTTTCTATTGAAATTAGGATCTACAAGCTATATATCCCGAATCTGGGGCCATTCATTAACATTAAATCATTTTGAAGGAAAATTTGGAGACAATGCGTGTAGGACGTAAGAGTAGGATGTGAAGGACGTACGAGGTAGACCTGACCGTTGAGCGAATGTTTATTGAACGACAGATATTAAGAGAAGAATGATTGCTTACTGACAGCGAGACCAAAGATGACTGCATTTGTCCGGGTGGTAATTGGGGATAATGAGTTAAAGGGGTTACATTTTTTGTATCTGCATACACCAGTGAATGATGATGTGAATTAAACACACGACACCGAAACGTTGACCGACATATACTAGCAGGATGACCTGTACGAAATCAGTTCAAGCAAAAATGATAATGGAACCGACTTCCAAAGAACATCACGTATATTATCGGCGTCGTTTCAATTAGTGCGATCCCAGCCGCAATGAAAGAGTTCCAGCTGTACTAGCCACCGATTCCCCTCACTTCGTCCTTACTTCGGGGGACGTTGGTATACTGGGGATAAATGTGTTTAGAAATTTGATTTTACTGATGTTTTGACCAAGGACGTCATCTAAATATTTGTTACGAAATTTGACTAATTTCCAATATACAAGCGCATCTTCGCTGAATTCCGTATGAAGATTCGTTCATATCTCCTTATCAGTAACAATATTTGTATTGAGAGTGTTATATGTAATTGGTTTTACACTTTAATTTGTCGTTACCTAACTTTACCTTTACTATAAGTTCTACCGGTAGAATAGTTTGTGAGGCGTTGATTGAAATTTTTTCGTTTTTTATATTTTAGAAGTGTGAGTTTGTGGAACATCTCAAATCGATGTATGGGCATAACATGTTGTTGGGTAGCTAATCTGAAATTCGTATTTCGCAATTCTGCTTTACCACTCGCAGTAGGTGTGGGTATCTGCATAACTCCGTTTTGTATTGTAGCTTGTTGTCGCTTTTGTTTTTACACCGCTGTCCTACGTCCTATGTTCGTTAGCTTCTTACTGACCGGCAGTACAATCTCCGCAGCAACAGGTCCACTGATGATACCCTATCACCAAACTCTGCACAATGCAGGTCAAAACAAGATCGTTGATATTTCTTATTCATTTGACAGAGCATGGCAGCAAGCTCTTTGCCAAAAATGCGGCCCTAAGGTATCGATGAACATCTTCTTCTATGGATTAGATATAACCTTCCGATTACGCAAGACTCACGACACTGGTATCATAATGCTCTTTTCTATTGAAATTAGGATCTACAAGCTATATATCCCGAATCTGGGGCCATTCATTAACATTAAATCATTTTGAAGGAAAATTTGGAGACAATGCGTGTAGGACGTAAGAGTAGGATGTGAAGGACGTACGAGGTAGACCTGACCGTTGAGCGAATGTTTATTGAACGACAGATATTAAGAGAAGAATGATTGCTTACTGACAGCGAGACCGACGATGACTGCATTTGTCCGGGTGGTAATTGGGGATAATGAGTTAAAGGGGTTACATTTTTTGTATCTGCATACACCAGTGAATGATGATGTGAATTAAACACACGACACCGAAACGTTGACCGACATATACTAGCAGGATGACCTGTACGAAATCAGTTCAAGCAAAAATGATAATGGAACCGACTTCCAAAGAACATCACGTATATTATCGGCGTCGTTTCAATTAGTGCGATCCCAGCCGCAATGAAAGAGTTCCAGCTGTACTAGCCACCGATTCCCCTCACTTCGTCCTTACTTCGGGGGACGTTGGTATACTGGGGATAAATGTGTTTAGAAATTTGATTTTACTGATGTTTTGACCAAGGACGTCATCTAAATATTTGTTACGAAATTTGACTAATTTCCAATATACAAGCGCATCTTCGCTGAATTCCGTATGAAGATTCGTTCATATCTCCTTATCAGTAACAATATTTGTATTGAGAGTGTTATATGTAATTGGTTTTACACTTTAATTTGTCGTTACCTAACTTTACCTTTACTATAAGTTCTACCGGTAGAATAGTTTGTGAGGCGTTGATTGAAATTTTTTCGTATTTCATATTTTAGAAGTGTGAGTTTGTGGAACATCTCAAATCGATGTATGGGCATAACATGTTGTTGGGTAGCTAATCTGAAATTCGTATTTCGCAATTCTGCTTTACCACTCGCAGTAGGTGTGGGTATCTGCATAACTCCGTTTTGTATTGTAGCTTGTTGTCGCTTTTGTTTTTACACCGCTGTCCTACGTCCTATGTTCGTTAGCTTCTTACTGACCGGCAGTACAATCTCCGCAGCAACAGGTCCACTGATGATACCCTATCACCAAACTCTGCACAATGCAGGTCAAAACAAGATCGTTGATATTTCTTATTCATTTGACAGAGCATGGCAGCAAGCTCTTTGCCAAAAATGCGGCCCTAAGGTATCGATGAACATCTTCTTCTATGGATTAGATATAACCTTCCGATTACGCAAGACTCACGACACTGGTATCATAATGCTCTTTTCTATTGAAATTAGGATCTACAAGCTATATATCCCGAATCTGGGGCCATTCATTAACATTAAATCATTTTGAAGGAAAATTTGGAGACAATGCGTGTAGGACGTAAGAGTAGGATGTGAAGGACGTACGAGGTAGACCTGACCGTTGAGCGAATGTTCATTGAACGACAGATATTAAGAGAAGAATGATTGCTTACTGACAGCGAGACCGACGATGACTGCATTTGTCCGGGTGGTAATTGGGGATAATGAGTTAAAGGGGTTACATTTTTTGTATCTGCATACACCAGTGAATGATGATGTGAATTAAACACACGACACCGAAAGTTGACCGACATATACTAGCAGGATGACCTGTACGAAATCAGTTCAAGCAAAAATGATAATGGAACCGACTTCCAAAGAACATCACGTATATTATCGGCGTCGTTTCAATTAGTGCGATCCCAGCCGCAATGAAAGAGTTCCAGCTGTACTAGCCACCGATTCCCCTCACTTCGTCCTTACTTCGGGGGACGTTGGTATACTGGGGATAAATGTGTTTAGAAATTTGATTTTACTGATGTTTTGACCAAGGACGTCATCTAAATATTTGTTACGAAATTTGACTAATTTCCAATATACAAGCGCATCTTCGCTGAATTCCGTATGAAGATTCGTTCATATCTCCTTATCAGTAACAATATTTGTATTGAGAGTGTTATATGTAATTGGTTTTACACTTTAATTTGTCGTTACCTAACTTTACCTTTACTATAAGTTCTACCGGTAGAATAGTTTGTGAGGCGTTGATTGAAATTTTTTCGTATTTCATATTTTAGAAGTGTGAGTTTGTGGAACATCTCAAATCGATGTATGGGCATAACATGTTGTTGGGTAGCTAATCTGAAATTCGTATTTCGCAATTCTGCTTTACCACTCGCAGTAGGTGTGGGTATCTGCATAACTCCGTTTTGTATTGTAGCTTGTTGTCGCTTTTGTTTTTACACCGCTGTCCTACGTCCTATGTTCGTTAGCTTCTTACTGACCGGCAGTACAATCTCCGCAGCAACAGGTCCACTGATGATACCCTATCACCAAACTCTGCACAATGCAGGTCAAAACAAGATCGTTGATATTTCTTATTCATTTGACAGAGCATGGCAGCAAGCTCTTTGCCAAAAATGCGGCCCTAAGGTATCGATGAACATCTTCTTCTATGGATTAGATATAACCTTCCGATTACGCAAGACTCACGACCCCGCTCTTTGAGTGTATAATTGGAACGGCAGCGTTTGTTAAGCACAAGCACATTCCGATATTGACAGCATAATTAACTGGGTAATGAACAACAGAGTGGAATTTAATGTTTCCCCCACGAATGGCGCCTGAAACCGAAGAAAATTTCCATCCTTGGTATGTGTTTCAATACAACACTTTTTTGAAACAATAAAATATTTGAGGTCAACAATATCGCAGTCATTAGACTCGCTCGAACATCGACTTACCGTCTCTCCTTTGTCCCTTTTTTACCGCTATATACGCTCATTCACTACGTTGCAACACACTCAAATATCCATGGTATCATAATGCTCGTGTGAGCTAGTCACACATTCACGCCTTATTGCCAGGGCTGATGATGTAGATGGCTGCTGTGGTATAGCCATAATTTAAACAGTTTTTTTGTTATTCGTTCTTCTTCACTACACATAATATCACCTCATTCTATTCGATTATAAACCTTAAGATTCAGTTCACTTTCGTTTGTTTCCCCTTTAGTTTCACTGTTAAAGTAAGTTCACTGGTTATTCTTCAGAATCCCGGACTTTTTTGTTTTGTTTTGTTGGGGTAGGTTCTTCAATTCTCAAGAAGTCTTAAGACTAACACACAATTCATTTATTCAATTATATATATACTGTTTTCGCATGTACATACATGTGTATAAACACTTCACAAAGCATAATTTCCCAATTCCCACACGTCGAAAGCCCGCTCTAATTCACGCGAGTTACGTCATCCACCTCAGATGACGCTAACCCAGTGGAGTCACCAAAAGTATTCCACACTTACAATGTTTAAGTCAGCAGTATTAACACACGATACTACAAGATCGAAGGCGTTTTTGCAAACACAGAAGCTTGTTATTCTTCTCACTACGATCACACGGAGAAAGTAACATGTGGCACTTGCTCTTTGGAAATACCACACATAGAAAAATCGTTGTTGCAAAAAAGGCAGACAAATCCGGTCATCAGAAATTTAGAATTTGCCTTCATTATCGGGTGCTTAGTGCAGTAACATTGGATGAAAAACATCCGGTGCCAAACCTTGACAGTATACTAGATAAACTGGGAAGAACGCAGTACTTTTCGTCATTAGACTTGCCTATGAAATACTATCATCAAGATCATCCCTATCAAGATGAATCCCTAAGATATTCATAAAATAGCCTTCGAAGCTCATGAGTTCATGAGAATGCCTTTTGGCTTGAAAAATTGACCAGCGGGTTATCAGAGACTGATGAACGAAATATTGAGAGATAAAATAAATAAACTTTATTGCGTCTACTTCGATCTACTTGTTTTTTCCACATACGTCAACGCCTAACTGAACACAATCTCAAACTAAAGTTCGATAAATGCTCTTTCTTGAAAAAAGTTCAGAATTTCTGGGCCACACCTTTACAGCTAAGGGTACGATTCCAAGCACTAACAAAATAAAGTGTGTTCAAGAATTTCCCATCTCAACCACAGAAAGACAGTTAAAAAGTTTCCTGGGGGTAAGTGGCTTATGTAGGAAATTCGTTAAGGATTACGCAAAATAGCAATTCCTATAATAAAATACTTGAATAGGGGAAGAAGATTAATATTAATATTTTTAATATATTGAAAATATGTTAGAGTTAACACCCGCCGCAGTCGACTTCTTCATAACCGGTGTCTGGGGAGAGAGAAACGTTACAAAAATGAAAGCAAACGGGTGAAAGACTATCTTGACCCTAAAAACAAATCGTAGATTCGTCAGACGAAAATGCTAGGGCTCGTTCTATATCGGACGAAATATTCTCGAATGAAAGGACATAGGCAATGTAACGTTAACGGAAGAAGCTTGCCAGCGGCCACTATCGAGTATCTTCAAGATTATGAAGTTAAACCGTCTGCAGTGAATACAGTGATGAAAACTTCTTGTGGGACCCAGGCGGCCACTCTACGCTTGCCTGTAGGCATCGGTAGCAGATTACTTACCGCCGGAAACGTACACGTTTGTTGGATCCATCGAATGCATGCCTCTGATTTGGAGATAAGGTTCATAAATTGAAGGACCATAAGGCGAAACCAAAATGCATGAACTGCAGTGCAAGCGGTGTAGATTTTGGATATATAACCGGCAGTGTTACGTGCCCAGAGTACAAAAAGCCATTGAGAGCTTCTAACACACTAAATCATGGAAATTTTGCAATTAAATTTAAATCATTACGCGGTAGCTCAGGATCTATTGCGTCAAATGGTTCACGAGCATAAGGTCTACAAAAAAATACTGTCGGAGTAATATTGCATTATCTGTTCGGGTAACTGGGCGCATGTTGCGACTGAAAAAGCCGCCATATGGACGTGTGGCACGTTTCTGATACCACCTTTCGCCAAAGGAAACAACTTCGTGCTGGCGAAATTAAACCCTGTACACATATACAGCTGTTATCTCCCCCCAAGCCTTACAATTAAATAGAATGGGGAAGCGTGCTAACGAATAAAAGAGGAATAATTGTACTCGCAGCCTTCTCTATTATGCAGGTCGTCATAGCTTATATGGGAATTGCGAACACTTTGGTAGAGCGGGTGCGGGATCGATTGTTGATGTAACTTTCACGGCACACGGCCTCGAAATACTCGGTCTCAAATTAGCAAGACGAAATAGAAAGTGAACACCTAAGATGCTCGCTAAGACTGTAGTTGAAGGGAAAACAGCGAACATGACCGTACGTCAAGTAACGTGACAATTACACGCTGCGTGCAATATTTCAATGCCTATTAACTTTTAACTCCGTGTGCCGATTTAATGAAATTTGAAACATGGTACAATTGCCACGAGGTCTTATCATGTTTCAATTGCTGTAGTTCAACGGGTAACGGACTAATCTTAAGTTCAAAAAATAAATAAAAGACATTTTCTTTTTGTTTAAATGTATAAAATAATTATTTATTATTGTCAATGGCTCTAAATTGGGACTTAAAACACAGCTGTAGTCACTATTTATATAAATAAATGAAATTGTATTGTACTAGTATTGGCAACATACATATTTATTAAAATTAAATAACGGCTTGTGCTTCATTGCTAAGCGGAAGCGAATATGTTCTTTTCCGTTCATGTGTTGAAAAACAATCCAGGGATCATTTCATTAATTTCCTTTTTTCTTTTGACTGTTCTTCAAAGTTTTTCTCTCCTCTTTATCTATCTACCTCATTTATCCGACTGTAACACATTATCTTATGAGACATTAGAACAATTTTTTACAAAATTCACTGAAAATGTTCCGAAAATCAAGCCATTCGGAATATTTACCTAAGAACCACTCTTTTATCCGGTGCGTTTATTAAAATGTGCCAAAAACCTTTGATTCACTTCTATTTCACAAACTATTTGCTTGATTTGACACGATATTAAGTTTACATTACTATTTGCCGAAGAGCTACCGAAGTTGCAAATATTTCCATCAACACAACAAATGCTGAAATTCAACTGTAATATTTAAAGTATTTTCGTTATCTATGTAAAGTAAAACTTCATCCTCCTATTTGAATTCTTCAATATTGTAGTAATCATACCCAATCCTATACTTCATCAGAAATAATGTTTTTCAACAGCAACACTAAAATCGCCAACATTTGTTGCTCCACTTAAATGCCTTGATCTTCCAAAGTGGAAAAAAGGGCACATTAGCTTTTGCACTATCGATAGAGAAAACTTTATGCTTTCAGTTTCCCTTCGGAGCCTCTTGGAGCATTTTTTGCTAGATCCCGTCAAACATTTCAATGGTCCCCTAAAAGGTGACTTTACTTATAACCCTGGTCTACAAAATTGGTACGAAAAAACGGTTGTCGCAGTTTGTTGGCCATATGTATGCCCTATAAAAAATATTACCTTAGTCCATCATTAGGAAATATGCAACATCGAATTTGCTTAAAAAATATACACAGTTTGTGGGCCAAATGTATTCCATATAAAAAATATTATCTTAGCCCATCCCAGTCCCTCTAGTCCTCGCTGCATTAACGCGGTAGATTACCTGGAGCACGTTTTCTTCGAACGTGATCGGTATGAAGACGAATGAGCTATTTTGAGTGAAGAATTTGGTGAATCTGAAAATGTAGTTCTGTATATGTTGAAATCCAAGGATTTATGGAAAACTGTGAATGATGCAGCAGTGCGACTACTGTGAGATCTAAGGAATTTAGAACGACAGACGAACCCTGATAAAAATAATACTGAGCGACGATCGAAAATCATTTTTGATGTGCGATTACGGCGTCAGCTTTAAAACGCAAATGCAGTATAATTTTAATTATGTGACTCACAATTACAAAATATATTTTTTAGTGGATTAAACACATGTTATAATTTGGAGCAATGGGTTTCTTTTCCCCACACAATGAACATCAAATTCCACGAATCACGACAAATAAATTTCATCTCCTGAAATCAACGTTTAATCACTAAAGCTATAATGTTCTGAACATTTTCCAATTGAAGTCAAATCATGTTTCGGTAAAGAAAAATAAAACATAAACCGATGCTTATCCTACTTGCACTCCAAACTATGGGCTATAATCCCACTCATGTATATATTTTATAATATAAGCAAAATATGGGGGTATATAGGGGTATGGTGGTATATATAAATAATTATATAAGTACCTGTTTGTTTCTCTGGATCTTTTAGTGTGTACACTTGAATAATTGTAACATTGCTTCTGCCCTTACTATTGTTTGCAACAAGAAAAACGTTGTATCCTGCTCCAGGGATGAGGCCTCTCACTTCAAAGAAGGGTGTCCTTTAAAATATGAGAACATGTAGAAATTATTTAAAACATGGCTTCAAAAAATTATCTGATATATAATATTGTTGCACATTCGACGCTAAGCCCCAGCGAGAGTTTGTTTTTGTAATGGCGACACTTGGTGTCTGACTTAAGCAAACAACAAGTGTCGCCATTACAAAACACACTCTCTCGAACGTTGGCTTTACAGGCTCTCCTCTAACCTGCTCTCATCTTAGCACATAAATAGGTAAATAAGCAGGCAAATAAGTGAACCAATGCAATGGTGAAAATAAGCCACTGTACATGTCTGCGAAATAGGGTGCAGATGGTCGTCACTGAACTTGGTCACTCTAATCCTAGAATTATTCGAGCGAGGGTTCCCCAAGGCTCTGTGCTAGGTCATCCGTTATTCTGCCTCCTTATCAATGATATTCCATGGATAGTTGAAAACTGCAAAATACACAAGTATGCCGACGATGCCATTATATCTTTCACGTCCTATTAGCTTAAAATAAGTTGGTACTGCCAAATTGGTCAAAAGACAATAAATTTAAGCTTTTTTCACTCCACGAACTGTGTCCTAATGATTCGTCACCTTTAATTCTTGAGCAACCCCATCAATGCCTTCAGTTTTGTAAAATATCTTGGGTTTAATTTTAACTTCTTCCTTACATGCTGTGATGGAGTTAAGGATTCATTACGGAAAGTTTATTGCGGACTACACAGATTGCGATATTCAGCGTACTATTTAAGTTCCATTGTCAAGATTGATCAAAACACTTATAATACCTCATCTTTTGTTTAATTGTTCTGTGTATCCGTAATAATATTCTGTTTGTAAACATAGGGTAAATATTTCATTTAATGATTTTTTCATTTAATATTTTAATTCTAGTGCTCCCCGGTCGAGCAGTGTGTTCCACTTGTCATCGTCTGTCTTTGGATGAGGCTAGATATTTTAACTTGCTGAATATCGTAAGACTCATCAAGGTAGTTAATAGTAAATCTCCAAGATACCTCTTCGAAATGATAAGTTTTGCACAATCTAGTAGAGGTCAAAAACTAATAATCCCCTCTTTCACGCATTGTATTGGGGAACGATCTTTTCTCGTATCTGCAATTCGTGCCTGGAACAATCCAGAACAATCCAATACCGCCTTTCAGAAAAAACTATTCATATTCTAAACTATTCATTCGATAGCCACATCATAAGCTGAATTTAAATTATTACGATTTAACTTGTCCTTTTTGTTCTTAAATGTTTTCTTTAATGGTTACTTTTAAACTATAAAGAAATTATAAAGCTGTAAGAATTTAAATCCATACTTCCAAAAGATGAATTGTCTTGTAGTATTGTAGTGCTAAACTAATAAATAAATAAATAAGTAAAAACAACGATTCGCAAAATATCATTCTCGTTTTTCCTCGAGCATTGTTATGTCATAAATCACAAATCTGCACACTTCTACCATCTGCCCGTGGAAATGCCGTTACGTATTACTACGCGGAGCTAATGCCGCCTCTTGCGGTCTACTTTGACAGCTTTTCGTAGTCCAATCTGCACGTTCGCAGACATCTGTCCAGCTGCTCTCCGATCTCGTCGCGTACGAGATCCTCTGGGGTTGGTAAGCTCGCTCCGTCTCTTGCGAATAGGTGAGCTATTGTGTCCAAACCTGTCAAGGTATTCATAATGGACACACCACCGGAACTTTGTAAAGTGAAATTTACAGTTATTTCTTTTTCTTTAAGATCCTGCCCTTGTGGAGGGATGGCCAACTGGTTTGCCGCAGCGTCATCGATGCCACGCTTTCCTCCATCGTTATTCTTTTTGGATTCCGACGTATCACTGCCCGGAGGAGGTACACCCTCTGGTTTATTCAAGGGGACCACTTCAGCAAATGATTCTATGGTAATGAAGTTTTTTTTTTATATTTTTTTACTAAGAATTTTCACCGAGTACTACCCGTATTCCACGAAAAACGATAAAGTGTAACGAGCGAGGACCAGACTGCAATAAGAGTCCTTTTGCTCTTATTAATTTTATATTTTATTTCAACTTAATATTATTATATAAGAAACTCTGAATTAGAAAGATATTTTTTTTGTAAATTGGTGTGAGATGGTGAATAAATTTGTGTGAGATAATGAGAAGTTTTAAGACTTAAATAATTAAATAATGCCGCTACAATTTTTAAGACGTAATAAAAAAATAATATAATAATAATAATAAAATTAATAATTTAAAGAAGAGGCGTAAGAAAGTTGAACTCCGGTCCAGATTAAGTGCAGCTCTAACGAAAAACAACGTGGGTTGCTAGTAAGATAGATCATGATGACGATGACGATAATAATGTACCAGTTACATCTCTCTCGATAAAAACAATATCTTCATACAACACCACTTCCATTAAAGGACGTAGAAAAAGCTCTAAAAATATTTTCCGGTGAAGGATCATAGAATGCAAAGCGTTGGATCGAAAGAAGAAAAGGCAGGCAGAATCAGCGAAGTTTTTCATTACATATGAAAATGAGAATGTAAGTTCATGTCATAATATTTAAAAAGACCTTGCTGGCGCTCATCGTATCGGATTGAAGAAAATTGAGAGAAAGGTACATTCATGGAAAGTGAAAACTGTTACCTAAATACAAAAGTGTAATGAAAAAACTCGAAACTGAATTGTGAAACTGTGAAACCGAATGAAAGAACAGTGACATTGTGAAGTTAAAATTTCGAAATAAAATAATTTTAATAAAGGTAATTTCAAAGAAGCTGAAATCAAGCCAGAGGATGAAGTTATCTTTTTTTTGTGAGGAGCATACTTTATGCTTAAGTTAACAATAATAGAAATTCGACAGCAATAAATTGTTATAGTTAAAATTTCAAAATGGATACCGCTCAGCTAAATGCATTGACTACCAAGCAGTGGCCATCATCAGAAATAAGATTATTGGCCAAGCTGACGAAGTTTTATCTTCCTTTAATAAAGTGCTTAATGTCAGTGCTATAATATCGCGTTTGAACTTCACTTAAGCCGATAAAAAGCCTATTTATTTGATAGAGCAGAAAATATCCACGTTGCGTCAAGGCAGGTTGTAAATTCATAAATTTTTTGATGAGGTAGAAACAAAATTATACTTACTGTATATTTAACATGAGGAAAATAAACCACTAATTGATTCACTCAGCCAAAAGTACCACCAGGTTAGCACAAGAATTGGAATCAAATCGAGCAAGCCAAATTTTTGCTAATATTTTCCGCCAGAAATGAACATGCAAGCAACTTCTTACCAGTTAGGGAGATTTACCATTATAACTACTATAATCCTTCTCATTCACCTCACTATATACAAATTCTACCAAGGGCAGAACCAATGGACTTGCGTCCATATCGTGTTCGTTATAAGAATCTAGGTTCTTCTCAAGGATCACTCAATAGTCTTACCCAAAACTCCAACAATTTTCAAGATCAGACAAATAATTCCTAATTACTCTACTCTACTTAATAAATAATTCGTCGCGTTATTCCAACAATTCTCAACACTCCAATTCTGCAGAATAGTATTCAAAAAAGGTGTTAAGAATCAGACAGACAGCCGGTTCCGAACATTCAGAGAATTAATTACTTAGGTCAGAACACTTCACTTGTGACACCTAGTGTTGTTGAAGATCAGCAATACTATCAGGGCGAAATCTATGATGGGAATTATAAACAAAATTCCTGAAGTATCCGGTGAGATGCATTTTTTAGGGGAATGTCTCTCGTGTCCTACATCAGTCGAACGCTTGTATGAGAGGAGTTTCGTGCTGCTAAAAATTATATCAATAATCTCAGCACCGTTAAGTCTATTAAGAATGTAAATATACTATTTTCTGTCAAATCTATTCAAGGTACAGATCAGATCAGATCCAAATGCACCGTTAACAACTTAAAAAAAATACGACATTTTTTATGTTGCCAAGTCTGAAGATTTTCGATGGTATTATCGGATTTGATTTTTTATGTGAATTTTGTTGCTTATTTGGACCTAAAAAGGGGATTTAACTCATGACCAAGCTGAAGAAAAGTTGTAGAGAAATTAACATTAAGAAGTTAATACCATTGCGTTTAAAATGAAGTAGTCTCAATTGATACTTATGAACACTTGACCTTGATAGTGCAACGTCATTCAAAGATATTTTCTAACCCCAATGAATCCTTTTTCAATATAAGCGTTGTTGCAGCAATAAAAACATCGAATTTATTCAAAATCGCTGCAGCAGACTTCGTCAACGAAGAAATATCCGATCTTCTTCGTAACGGAATTATAAGACCTTCACGGTCTCCTTAAGACAATCCTATATTAGTTGTTGACAAAAAGGGATTCGCCGAAATCGGAAATCGAAAATAAGCGACTCGTAATAGATTTTAGTAAATTCAACTAGAAAACTGTTAGACCTTATTCCGGACACTTCCTCACAACTTTGGATTGAAAATCCGGATTCCACCAAATCAAGTCGGCCGAACGTGATAGAGAAAAAACAGTGTTTTCAATAAATAATCGAAAGTATCAGCGAACAACTGATGAAGTCCTTGGGGAAGAAATTAATAAAGGTTGTCACGTTTACATTTACGGCATCTTTTTTTCAAAATCATACGAGCAGCACAATGATGATGCAGAACGAATTCTTTCTATACAGTTTCTAGAAAATATGAAGGTTTCCTTTGAAAAATCAAAATTTCTTCGAACAGAGGTAGATTTTCTGGGGTTCGTAGTATCTTAAAATGGAATAAAAACACGCTCAGAGAAAGTGAGAAATATTATCAGCAACGAAAGTCACAGAACACTCGGCAGATTACGATGTTTAGTAGCCTTTAGTAACACAGCCGGTAACAAGATACCTTCGAGGGGGAAACGGAAATATAGGACACGAATCAACCAAAAACGTTAAGATCGAAAGCATACAATCTTACTACTGACTCCTCATTGCATGCGCTGGGTGCCGTATGATCCCAAGCTGGTAGGCCAATAACTATGGTGCAAATGCTGCAACAACAAATTTTAACATATTTGCTGACCATCAGCCCTTGACTTTAACCATTTAAGACAATAATTCAAATGCAAAGATAAAACGGTGGAGGGCGTTTTTGGAAGAATTTTCCCCAAAATTGTTTTATAAACCCGGAAACGAAAATTTAGTTGCCGACGCTTTTTCTAGGCAATATAAAAATCTTACTCTCTAATGGCGCATAGCGAAGAGCCTTTACCAAAAACTATTACTGCAGTACAAAACCTGTAAGTTGTATAGGGAATCGGTTCATACTAGAAAAGGGAACAACCATAAAGTAACAAAAATAATAGTGCAAATAATAGATATCTGTTCGACAGAATGATCCCATTTTGTAACATGCGTAGATAATTTTAGAAATTTTGCAGTAGTTAAACCCATTAGTTGCGCTCTATTGTTGACATTTAAGACCACCTTTGGGAAATCCTTAACTTTTTCAAAAATAATAAAACTATCGTTTGCTGTAACGAGAGATTATTGAACTTCAAAACTATTTAAACAATGCTTAGAGATCACTTTGGAGTGCCCACTTTCACCACACTACCTTTTCAAAGCAGGCAAACTAGCAGATAGAAAGTTTTCATAGTACTCTCTCTGAAATAGCTAGGAGCACTACACTAGAACCGAACTTTACTGACACTTCTGAAGTCCTTTTACTTGCTGTAGCCAAGTATAATAGGACAGTTCATGGAGTAATGGACTACAGGCCAGTTGATTTAATGTATTTACTCTTAACAGCATTAGACAATGAGATAAGAAATAAGCTTAATGAACGAACAAACTTAACGTTTAACAAGTAAAAAAGATAAATCTTAGATAGACCAATAATTTTTAACACTATTCTGATTTCAGACCATTAACTGCTTGGGCTAGTGGTGATCCTTGCCAAAAAGAAATTATAATTAATAAAATGTATAATGATCAAATTAACAGCCTTACATCTGCAAGTTCAGTTGAAAATAGTAGCAGAGATCTTGGTATTAAGCTATAAATATTTTATAAGATGAGATAAGGAAGAACTGATAAATATAAAACATACTAATTATTAGGACAAAGTTGACATTCTTCATTATATCATTTTATCAAAATAAGAAATTGAAACTGTTATCAATGCCCTAAATAAAAATTAAATACCTTACACTAATATGGAGGTTGCCATGGATTTTTCTCAAGTGAAGATTTTTAGAAATGGTTCATTATAATATTATACTTTAAGTATTCCATTGACGAAAGATGTAAATTGCGACAAAATTCTTATAAGACCTATTAAAAATAGCAAAATTAACAAAATAATTAAGATATCCGATAATGATAAGAATTATATCCTAGTATGTAATTAAAGATATTACAGATTAAGTAATAATTGTAAAGCGTATAATACAAATTCATCCTGTATTCCGGACCTTTAACAACGCCGCAATTCATTATTCATCTTCACTTATTGCCAACACGTATTTCTGGATGAAATTGAACCAGGCAAGAGAGTCGCGTAACTTCAATGTGACTTATCTGTTTAAATTTAGATATACTTCATTAGTAAGAAACGGACATTAGGTTCCAACAAAATACGTGAAATGGAAGTACAACAGCTGTTATATCTAGAAATGGTGAAGGATAACATAAACAACACGAGGCACATCAAGAAAATTGAAAGGAAGGACTATCGATTGTTATAACATGTGTTATTTACATGTTTTTATAATTACTTTTTTTATAGATAGAAATTTGATTTTTCGACAGTTCTGGGTGTTTTAAATAAACTCATCACTCACTTGTGTTGTGAATTCCACCAGGTTAAGATCATTTATTTAGAATGAGCTATATATAGCAGTTTTTTTCTTATTTTTACAATATTATTGTCTTTCTCCTGGGAGTATATTTACTAATTAAAGTTGTGAATCAAGACATAAGCGGTGTACGTGGTAATTTGTTCCTAAGGTTTTATTGAAAAAAGCGAAATGCAGCATTTACCTCTATATACTTTTCCACGTAATACAAATAACTACTTTAAAAAATCCGAAGAAATGTATGTTCAATAAAAACGTATTTCGAAAAAAAAACAGGTGTATGACATCAATTCCTAAGACAAAATTGATCATTGTTTAAAAGATCATACGTGATTTGATGCCCTTTTGAACTTCCGATCACGTCGGCTTAGGAAGTTCGCACATGCTTTGAACAACAAGTACGAATTGCCAGATAGATCGGTTTTGAAGACGGTATTGATTTCTCGGCAATGCAAGAAGATTGAACAAACACTGAAAATATTAACCAATACTATACAATTCTGTGCAATCAGTACGGATATGTGGCCAAGCGTGGGGAATGAAGGTATACTTGCAGCCATATGTCATTTTATTCACAGCGGTCAGCTGAAATCACCTTTGTTATAGGTTGCATGCTATAAATATTATGCATGCTATAAATAACATACTTTTTTTTGACTTTTGATGATCCGTTTGGCTGTACCGTTATCTCAAAGTTGGCATTCGACCAGCATCTTTAGTATTTTTATATTACTTACAAATTTGTAGTAATGTAAGTGGCTTAAGTAAAGCCACCATTTTAGGGGGCATTTCAATGTTTGATGGACTATAACAAAAACGCTCCAACAGTCTAAAACGGGGGACCAACTTTTTCAGAAAGCTATAACTATTATCTATCGATGCTGCAACAACTACAAACTTTTTTCACTTTTAGCCACTTTTTGAGAACGATGAGTTTAAGTGGAGCAATGTAGGGATTCTTTTTGGCATTTCCAAACAATATCCCTTGCAATGCAAGTATTGTGTAAATGCTATGTGAGAGGCCGAGGAAGTGTTTATTTTTGTGAATCGAAATACTTTAGGTCATAAAATTGTTATAATTATGAAAGCAATTGCTTTTATCTTGTTTTCTTGGCGGTGTCATAAAACGCATGTCCGGTTCACATGTAGCAAAAAAATATATATTTCTGACTTTGGGGGATAAGCTATTAGTTAATGACTACAATATTGAAGACTTCAATTAGAAAGCTAAAATTTTGCTTCACATAGAAAACGGGAATATTTTCGAAATTCTAGTTGCATATCATCATTCATTGTTTTGAAGTTTTTTGCGATGGGAAGTATTGCTTTGGAATATACATTCCTGTGTAATTACTTTTTTGATGGAAATATTTCCAACTTCGGTAGCTTTTTATCAAATAGTTACGGTAACTTAACATCATGTCAAATTAGTCAAATAGTTTTAGATGTGAAGCAAAGGTTTTTTTCACATTTAATGAAGGGTGTAAGGTGGCACATCAGATAAAAGATCTGTTCTTAGCTTCGGAATGGCTTAAAGGAAAGTTTTCACAGAATTTTGTAAAAAAAAATTGTGCTAATATGTAATTTGAAGCTAACTAAATACTTTGAAGGATCAGAGTTGAACGACTTTGCATAACTGAGAGTAAAGCCAAGAAAGCAAGAAGCTCCAAAATTAGGAATTTCACCCTTGCACCCTCGCATCCATTATATGAAGTACTTGCTAAACGTAGCCTGCGATCGAAGACCCATTTTCATAACTGAAATAGATGTGCAACTAATTAGAAGATTCAGTATTATCCTGGGAACAATATGTAGCAACTTTTGGTCAATCCAAAAACTCCAATCCTGACAAATTTGGAGCGTATGCCCAGAAAACCGCTGCAATGTCTACAAATGTAAATCCTTGGTGTTATATGACAGCAACAGTGCATAAAATTCTATTCCACGGAGCAGAATTAATACCAGCAGAAGCTTTTACCGTCGGGTTATTATCAGAGGAGGCTCAAGAAAGTCGGAATAAGGATTGTTGAATTAATAAGATTCAAGATTAAAAATAGTAGAACATTGTCTCGTTCTTCAACAAATGAAGATGTTATTCATCAAATATTGGTGTCATCTGATCCCTGGTTTGCGCATTTAAGGCCTGAATCAAAAACAAAAGATTCGTTTCCACTTAGTACTGAAGCGCAGGCCTTATTATTCTAAATTACTCAGTTTCTTTAATTCTAAATAAAATCTATGTATGTATGTGCTTGTACAGTTTGTTGTATTTTAATAAATACAGATTACGACTATGTTTTAAGCCCCAATTTAGAGTAAATGTTATGCATTTAAACATAAAAAGATTAATTTATTTAAATTAAACATAAGATTACTCTGTTGCCCGATGAGCTACAGTTACCATTTTTGGATCAGGATAAGATCGTGTATTTGATCTTGTACTTGTATTTTTTTTTTTTCAAATTTCATTAAGATCGGTCCACGGGTCCAAAATTCCTAAAGAGGTCCACTGGGCGTCGCGAAAGGGGGGAGCAGTTAACACGCTCTCACATTACAAATGTGTGCGAACAGGTCAGCGTTTCAAACCGACCAAACCGTGGGATCTGACAGCGATGCAAATCGACACCATCGGAATTGTGTCAAGGGTATTGCAATTAGGATAAGTTAAAGCAAGTTAGTATTAAGAAAGCAGCGATCGAAGCAAGATTATATTAAAATTTACATAAAGTCCCTCTAGAGGGAAAATAAATTAAAAACGGTCCTTGTCATTAATTTGTACAATGTATTTTCGATTCGGGAAGTGATATCCATGTAAAAACTGGAGCTTGTATATTCAATTGGGTTTGCCAAAACTCACAACGAAGGTGACAACGTTTAAAGGAATTGGTGTTTAACAAATACAGACCAATGATTTCGAAGTATGTCATAAGCAATTCAAGGTAGAATGTGTAGAAATATTGCTTTCAGAAAAAATTGTGTACAATTAAACAATGGAAAAGATCATGTGTATAAGATATTCAACATCAATGTGTGTTCAGATAGTGCAGAGAGAGAAGAATCAAAAACGTTCACCAACAACCGAAGAGAGGCAATTAAGTATCAAAATGATTTTGATTCGAATCTTTGTGGTTAGTTTCTAGGTGCATATCGGGTAGTCTTATCTGGTGAAGAAGACAGGTAATTTATTTTTTATTTTTTATTAGGTCCATAAAGGACCTAATAATGCAAATACGTCTGCTGATACCATGCAGCTGTATTGGCAGTTTCAACCGACGAACCGGATGAGAATTGAATAGGTAACTCCTTGATAGAAGACACCGAGAACGATTTTTACGAGGATGTCGGATTGTAAGATGTGATTGCGCTAAAGGTCTGTTTGCAGATATAACGAAGAAGGAGAGCAAGAGTAAAAACTAACTAATTTGAACTAACGTATTTCATTTCATAGTAAGTGTTGCTATTTTAAAGAATTTTTTTCCTAAAATTGCTCTTAATTCCTGAACGGGTCCCATAGTAAAAATCTTAGTTTTAACTTCCCTGCGAAATACAATAAAAAGTCCTTTGTACCTTTTTTATTTTTTTCTTTAAATTTTACAAAGGAACATATCACTGGGCAGTTAACAATTCAGACATGATATATATATCTTTCTGAGATATATTCACATACAAAGTATAAATATTCTTCCTTTCTATATATAAGATATCAATTTTTTTTTATTTTTCTTAATACTAAGTTGTCCGTTTAAATTTAATTCTATTTAAAAATACACTAGTTAGTTTAAGTCAAAAGAAATATGATAAGATTAGCTTAATGTGAACGCCGATGGCCAGTAAGTTAGAAATGGTAACAATGTTCGTCCACCTAGTCTAAAGCAAATGGAAAATTACTGGAATTCCCTTTCACAACAATGTTTATCAGATTGTGATTGTGAGGAAATGGATAATATTGTAACACCGGATAAATCTGAAAACACAAAAGTTAGCCTACACCGCCAATAAAACTCATAGAAATACCTTGTGTCCGATTATTCCTTTAAAAAATGTCTATCGGCATCACAATCATATGCGAATCCATAAACTCATACTATTCTGTACCGCAAACTTTAAAAGAAGAAAATTGTAAATTTTGCTCACATGATCTTAAAGGTGAAAAAAATGTATATAGTCTGGGTGCACTCGATGCTAATGAACTAAGAAGTGAATTAACAGCATAAGTGTAAGGAAGATTAAATGGCCCAAAACAGATACGATCACTATACAGACACTTTTTACATTATCTCATTTGAAAGTGGATCAGCGAATTTATCTGATTTAAGGAAAATGTAAGCATGATTTTCCACACTCAAAAAAACCGAACTTACATAAAGCTTAACTCATCTGCAAATCTTCATGCTAACGCGCATGCGTTTAAATATGTGTCAGTGAATAATTTTCAGTCTCTACCTCCAAGGTATGCAAATACAATTCAGAAACGTATGAAGAGTTAAACAATTCAAGCAAGCTAAGTTCTTTGTTGTCACGAAATTAGCTAGGTATCAAACTCTGTATTCTAATGTTATGTGATATGTCATTAAACTATATAAATGTTGTTACTTGTAATGCCAGAGATATCAAGAAGAAACATGTTGAACTTATGAATTTTTTTAACTTATAAGAATATTGATATATCTAGCTCTATTAATTGAAACATGGTTGAAATCGGAACATCGCTCCCCACAGCAATTTTAGAATAAATGCTATCGCGTAGATAGATAAGAGCAAAAGAACAGGGCGAAGCGTTGCAATTATTATTCGGAGATCGATTCAACTACACGTTATGTAGAAAACATAGGTGTTGAAGTAACATTAGATAAAGGTAGGAAGGACCCCCCCCCCCCAAAAAAAAATGGTAGATACCACTTTGTTGAACAATTTTGATCTGAGTGTTGTTTCTTTACTAAAATACCTGCATTCGTGTTAATATTTACATTCGATTTAGAAGCAGTTTAATGAGACAAAAGACATCGTTTGCCAAAGTTCAGTCAACTTATCTCTGCTTACAGAAATTACAAAGCGTAGTAATATGGAGTGGAGTAGGAAACTAAATTCATTAAACAATGATTATAAGGAACAAAAATAGGAGGTTTCCTACAGATACCGGTAAAGCCAATGCCCTTCAATAAATATGTGAGAAGAACCACACAGTTTCTCATCACCTCTGTGGCATTGCTACTAACGCTTTGGAAAAGGAAACATGTGATCAGCTTCATCCGCAGAATTGCAGAAAATCGTTTGGTCTCAATGGAATTAAAAACTTATAGCTATACGATTCCTTACTTTTCTTATTAATGCATCCTTACTACTTCAGTATTTTCCTAATACTTTGAAACTAGCGAAAATAGTTTCATTATTTAAAGCTGGAAAGCAAATTCAAAGCCCAGAGAGTTGCAGACCAAACAGCCTACTTAGTTGCCTCAGTAATGTCTACGAAAGGATAATTAAAACTAAGTTTATGAAATTTATTCAGGATCACTTATTTCCAGATCAACTTGGTTTCAGAAGTCATCATTGTACTTCCCACCAGATACTAAGAATATGTCAGCATATTAAAAACAATATGAATCGAGGCAAATCCACTGGTCTGATGGGAGCTGTTGAATATCGAAAATTCATTCGATTCCGTTTGGCACGATGGCTTAGTGTACAAAATGATTGGCTTTGATTTTCGTCTATATTCAGTCAAGACTATAAACACTTTTTCAACCAACAGATGTTTTATAGTTCACGTTATTGGTAAAGTCTCATCTGCGCAGCGCCTTAACGCAGCTGTAACACAAGGCTTAGCGGATGTGTTGGTTCTGGCTGCGTCCGGGACGTAACACCTCCCATCACAGATTGGGGACTCTCCGCAGCAACTATAGTATTCATTTTAACGTTAAACTTTCTATTCTATAAAACATTGGTTTCACTGAGAACTACGATAATAATAATAACTATAATAAAATAGACACAAAAATTCAATATTCATTATTCTTGTTTTTTATTACTGTTATTACATCTAGATTTTCCATTTCATTAAGGATGACTTCGTAATTTCTAAATGACAAAACTGTGTTTGAATGCTTTTTCATTATTATTCCTTATAATATGGCTATCAATTTTTACAGAACAATTAATGAAATTGATGAGAAAAGTGTCATTCAGGATTATTTGCCTCAAAATTAAAAGAACTAGTAAATTTAACATCTATTTCCTTCTTATGTAGAATTAATTCCAATATTGTCATGCAAAATTGCCTGTCTAGCTGAAGATATGTAAACTTGTCAGTCGTTCACAGACCTCTGTGTAGTATAGACGTGTTTCGGCTTTGGTGTATTATAAGTACAACAATCGAAAAGAGAATCGCAAAAAAGCTAATTGCTGTGCAGATTATTAGTGACAGTGGAATAGCGGCAGTGCAGTCGTCCGTGGAATCGCGGTGCCCGGTTGAAATCCCGTTATAGAAACAATAGAAAAACATTGTTCGTTCAAATATAAAATAAAAGACAGAGTGTAAGTGAAAGTGTGTGATGGATTCGTCAGAGCGACCCGCGCTCTTAATAACGGGTGATGCTGAGCAGGTGGCCGGGACTTCAGGCCACCAGTTAAAAGAAGGGAGGAAGAAGAAGAGGAAGAAGCTTCAACCGAAGCCTAACCTCGTGAAACGCCGTTATACGGTTGCTTCACGCGATGCGAATGTTACTGGAGGTGTAGATGGTGTAAACGCAGCATCGACAACAACTACAGACGTGCCGAATATAGCATTCGCTGACCAGCTGAATCTGGAACACCCAGTCGACGACCGACAACACGAGTCGACTGGTGAAGGGAGGAGATTTGCGTATGGCGTTAGTGAGAACGCCTACCTCGCTCTGACCTCTTCAATGTCGGATGACGAAGAAGAAGATGAGCGGGAGGAACTGGTAAAAATCCAGAGAGAGAGGGAGGAGCTGGACGCCCATATCAAGCTCCTCCAGGAAAAACTAAAGGCCAGAAAAGCGGCCAAAGTAGCTGCAGATCAGCAGCATCAGCAGCAACAAAAAGTGCCTTCCCAACAGCTGCCAAAAGGGAAGAGTTCATCAGCTGATAAGAAACAGCAACAACAACAACCTCATCAGCAGAAGCAACAACAAGAGCAGCCGAAGCAGCCACAACAGCAAAAACAAAAACAACAACTGAAGCAGATGCAGCTTCCAGAACACCAACAGAAGCAGCAAACAGTAGGAGCCAAAACAGAGAGATGTCCAACAATCAACGTTTTCGGTCTGGAGACTAAAGATCTGGATAAACTATGTAAGTTGGTCACCAAAAGTTCCTACTACATGAAATTTAAAGGGCCCTTAAGGCTCTCTGTCCACTGTTCATCAGTGGCAGATTTTCATGGCGTAAAGAAAGAGCTGGCAACGACTGGGCCCGAGTACTTTACGTATACCCCAAAAGGGGAAAAATGTCATACCATGCTCCTTAAAGGCGTGGATCCCGATACTGAACCGGCGGAGATCCTCGCAGAGCTGCGCCATAAGCAGAGCGACGATGTCAAGGTCGTTGGTGTTAAGCCCTTCCACACTGCGGTAACGAGGAGAGAGAACAGGGGGCTTCCTTTCTTCCGAGTCCAGGTCATCCCAGACAGTAAAGTAGACAGCCTAAAGCGTATAAATCGTTTAGGCTCTATTAATGTCAAATGGGAGACATTAAGAAAGACAAGGCACACACTCCAGTGTGCTCGTTGTCAGAGGTTTGGGCATGCCGCGGCGAACTGCAGCATGCAGTCTCGCTGCGTCAAATGCGCAGGAAACCACATTAGAGGGGAATGCCCTTTAGGAACGGAGAAAGTTGTTGAGAGGAGCAGTCTGACATGCGTGCTCTGCAAGAATAGCGGCCACCCTGCTAACTATAAGGGATGCCCTAAGGTCCAAGAGATCAGACGGAGCATTGAGGCAAGGAGGAAAATAAAAATGGTAGAATCGAGGCCAGTGCCCCGTGTTCAAGCTACCACTGTTACTCCAGCCGTCTCCTATGCCCAATTGGCATCAGGTAGACGACCGGTACAACGGACAGTGCCGAAGGTTGCCCCGGTCCCAGTGGCTAGGCAACCTGAAGCCAATTTGGATCTGAAGACGGTCCTGCTCTCTATCCAGGGGCAGATCGCTCAGCTCCAAAAACAGTTCCTTGAGCAAGCAACGCGAGTAGACGTCATCTACTCGACGCTGTTCGCCGAGCCAAACGAGACATCACCATGATGGCTGCACACGCAGCTCCCGCCCTTAAGATCATATCAGTGAATGTGAATTCACTGATTAAGCCTGAATGACAACTGAATTTCGGTAACTTGCTGCAAACCTATAATCCTGACGTGTTGATGGTTGGCGAAACTAAGCTAAACCAGAAGCGCACCCTCAGGTACAAAAATTACCATATCATTCGAAGAGGCCGAAACTTCCTAGCTGGCGGGGTCGCTCTCTTAATCAAAAAAGGCCTTTGTCATAAGGTCGTGTATAGCAGTGAAGTGCGCAGATTTCAGGCGATTGAAACGTGTATCGCACGTATCCCCCTTCGGGGTGGGAAGCGTTTGTATGTAATCGCTATCTATGCGTCTGACAAGGCACGAATCAATCACCATTTCATTTCGGAACTCGATTCTATATTCACTAGCCTTCGACTGAGTTCGGAAGAGAACTATTATATCATGGCAGGGGACTTGAACTCGAAGCATATAGAGTGGGGCAATGTGGTGCGTAACCACAGAGGGACCTCATTGTATAACTGGTTGGTACAACACAATATTGAGTTCAAGCTAGATTTGCTTGCAACCGATAGGCCATCCTTTCCTAGAAGCGGGTCCTATCTGGATCTGTTGCTGATAGACAGACGACTGACTGTACTAGACGTGGAAAGACGCACACGGAACTGTTTAACTGCGATTGAGTACGAGAGTGACCACTGCGGGCTCTACGCGGCTATTCAGCTCCCGAACGAGGTGGAAGAACTGAAGGAATATATCCAGAGGCACCCTTATAATTACAATAAGGCCCGATGGCCACGTTTCTCCAGGGCTTTATCCACAGAACTACGTTCGAGTGGGATCAATCCTCCGACAAACAGAAACCTGACGAACGAAGAGGTTGACAGGTACCTCATACAAATGGACGACGTAATTAAACGTACGATGGACAAGACGATTCCGAAGGTGGTACAAGTCGATGACAGCGATGTGTATCTAAATGCTACCATCGATGCACTTCACGTGCACAAAAGTAGGCTCTTGTCAAGACTCAAACTCTTGCACAGGCGTTTTACAGATCCACAAAACGAGGAAATCAGGTCACTGAAGTCGGAGATCAAAACCCTCCAACAGTTAATACGAATAAATTATAGCTTGGCTATAAGCATGCACTGGGGCAATCAAATCCGGGCTGTACAATCCAACAACCCGGGTATGTTCCCGCAAGTAAATAAAATATTCCGGAGGAAAGATCAAAACGACATTCAGGCCGTTCGACTTCCCAGGACAACAAATAACGAACACTTACTGACTTCAGTTGGCATCGATCCAGATGGAGCAGTGCTAGACAATGACTTCTTCGTGGTTGAGGATCCTCAGGAGAAGGTTAAAGCTATCGGTGCTGTGTTTCAGCGAGTGTATACGGTCAACTTAGTTAGTAGGCCGAATCACGACCTGGAAAACAGGGCCTTGTTAAACCACTTCTATCTCCGCATGGAAATAAGTCAATGGCGATCTGAGAATCTTGGTTTCACCAGGTTCAGTGACGTTAACATGGCAAATATTGCCGTCGCCAACGATGTAAATCACATCTTGACTTCTCAAGAAGATCTCCAGGGTATCTTCAACTCTCTCAGTCTTCTTCCATGCATAAGCAAGGTCTTTAAAAAGATAGTCATTCGAGTTCTGAAGCAATGGGTTGATGAAAATAAAATCATTCCGGAAAACCAGTTCGGATTCAGGGCGGGGCATGATACCATACATGCCGCGTCAAAGCTGGTTTCCGACATTCAGTGGAACAAAAACAAAAATCAGTGCACGGGTGCCTGTTTGATTGACTTGGAGAAGGCCTTTGATACCGTTTGGTTGGAGGGACTCTTCCTCAAGCTAGTCAGGCTCAGCATAAGTAAACCACTGTTATACATGATCTATGACATGATAACAGGTAGAAAGTTTGTCGTGAAAAATGGCGATGTAACTTCTACCACGGTCTTTGACATTAAAAATGGTCTGCAACAGGGGGCTGTTGGTTCGCCGATATTGTTTTCATTATTCACTGCAGATCTTGTAGGTTCCATGCCACACTTAATAGCGTAGGCCGACGATCTAGTAGCGTACAGAACAGGTCCGAAGGTCGAGGTAATAAATATCTTGTTGCAGCGTGACTTCGATAAAATTCAGCGATTTTGCGACGGCTGGAAGTTGGTTATCAACTTCCTGAAGTGTGAAACTATACTTTTCAGGACCCCGTTGTATATGGCACCGCGGGATACGCGCCAAAACTGGCGCAAGTTCGGCATAGTTGACCCGCAAGGACGGCCGTTAGCTGTGAAAAGTGTGGTTCGATATCTCGGCATTTGGCTGGATCAATATCTGTATTTTGATAAACATATAGATGTCGCTCTGACGAAAGCCAGAAATGCCTTTGCCGCGGCAAGGAGGTTGTTTTTCAGCAGCCAACTTGATACCAGGGTGAAGGTAATCTGCTACATGGCTCTCATTAGGCCAATTATGGTGTACGGTTGTCCATTGTGGTTCAACGTGAGTCCTTCTCAGATGGAAAAGATGAGGTTGTTCGAGAGACAGTGTCTTCGGTCCTGTCTCCGTTTGTATCGTACACCCGAGTCTGAGTACAAGAAGTACTATCCTAATGAGGTCCTGTACAACGGGGCAAATTTGAACAGGATAGATAATTTTATTGTAAGGCTGATCAGAAGGCACATTGCACGAGCTATGATTTCTTCAAATAGTCTGATCTTTGGGGCTTACTATCCAAACACTCTGTACCATGAATGAGTGCGTCTCAACGGCCTTGTTCCGCCTGAAGCATTCCTCTATCTCGATAAAATTGGCCTAATACAGGACGCGGAGGGATGCCCTCTGATCTTCCATGTCGTACGCCGAACAGTGGACAGGCGACTCCAATACGAGCCGGATGTCGCTCGCAGCCACGAGGATCTCCTCCGGTTTAGTAGAGCAATCTCTGCTCGGGACAGGAGAGAGTGTGCCAAAGAACGGCACTTTTACTGGTGGTTGCACCGGAACCAGTCTCAGCCGCTGCTGGCTATCCCAAACGACGAGACAGATGACCATGGTGGCGAGTTTACATAGAATTAAGTTAGTTTTAAGTCAAAAAATTAAAAAAATCCAAAAAAAGGTGCACCACGGCGTATGGATGTATATGTTAAGCATATACATAACATATACGCCCTGGTGCACACGTCTGTCTCTTACGGACATAATTAAGTTAGTTTTAAGATTTTTGTTAGGTTAATTTAGTTTAAGGTTTATGTTAGGTTAAGTTAGTTTTTAAGGTATTTTAAGGGTTTTTAATTTAGTTAGGTTAAGCCAAGTTTTTCGAGTTTTCTTGGTACTTCAAATGTAACATTGATAGTCTGTAAAGACTTAAAAAAAAACCGAAGTATACGCCGAAAGGCACATTATATATATTAATTAGATTAGCTTAGAGTACCCGCGTAGGGTCAGTAAGTTAGGATTAAATACAATAAGTTATTGTTAAGATGTTTAGGCTAGTTTTAAGTTCTTTTGTCTAGCATGTAAGTTAAATTTAATAAAATAAAAACAAAATTACACAGAAAAAAAAAAAAAAAAATATGTAAACTTGTATGTGCTCAACATTATCTTCTTAAATTTTTTATTTTTTGTATGAAATGTAACGAGTTAACTGAATTATTTTCTTACTATTACTATAAATTTCTGTTAACCTAGTATTTATAATTTCCCTGTATTTTTCTATCAGGTTTTTAAGTCTATTGAATGTATCATTAAGGCTTGTGTTGATTTTTATTTGTCTATTGAGGTTTTGGATGGCCTCTTGACGATCGCCGTCGTCCATTCTGCCAAAAAGCCACTTTTGTGCAGAACATACAAAGTTAAGTCACCCTTGTTTTTGTCTATGAGGTATTAGCGTGTAAACCGTGTTTCTTTTCATATCAATTTGAAGCTGTGGAGTTTAACTATAATATAAAATGAAATATATTAAAAATGAAATTAATCAGCAATGAAACGGGTCTTTTGACCATCATCGGAAAATCAGGATGGCACAAACCACCACTGAGCAGTGCCTCGCAGCTTTGACTCAAATAATAGTGCAAATCAATAATCCAACAAATGTTCGGTCGAGAATTGAGAAACAATTCGGTTAATACCTGCATTCCATGCGAATCAGGGTATTTTACCCTCATTCATCAATCCAGTTACGCGGACCCTTGCGGACTAAGCAGAAACTGATAGACTTGTCTACTAGGCAATTTATGACGGAAATAGTCAAGGAGCGACAAAGAATATCCTGAATATAGATCCACCAGCAACATGGGAGCAGTGTCAACCCAGGATAAAACAACACTTCCGATCAACCAAAGACGAGCTAACGATCACGAAGGAAATTAATTATCTTAAAGTAAGTAGCATAACTTGCATGGACTTAAAAGTAAAGCAATTAATAGAAATTATAACAGAATTCGCGGCATTCAGACAAAATCCTGAAACAATCAAAAAATATTCTATGGTATGTTGGTACTGAAAGTCAAAAAGATTGTAGTGGGCTCTCAGGCATATGCTATGATGAACAAATATGATTTAGGAGAAATTAGAGACATTATAGGTCAATTTTCAAGGCGAATCCTGCTAATAGAAAACTATTCAAAATTATTAGACAGTGTAATTTTAAGTTCATACTTAGAAAATCTAGATATTTTTAAACACAGTGTAGACAACAACAAAAATGACTACTCAACACTTACATACAGTCTTACACCGTAGAAAAAAACGAGGACTAGTTACCAATGTAAGAAAATATTTCAAATATAAGATACATAAGACTACGACGGCGAACAGGAAATAAGACAAAGCTTAAAAACAAACATTTTACATGACTTATCAGCAAATAACAAACTGATATCGGAGATCAAATGTCTAAATTAATTATTGTTGCGTATAGTTCGGGAGAAAATATTCAACCACACAGAACCTCTGTGCCAACTGGGTTGGTTATAGCACGTTATAATTTAATATCGCCTGTTGCGGGTGCCGTTGACAACTAATTGTACAATATTTATTCACTTAAAATCTATGCTCGCTCCTGTCGATTAAGGTTGCTTCATTCAGACGCTGGTTCGCTCAGGCTTGTGCATGCCCTGCCAAAAATGCAAGCTATGCGTCTGGATGCATTCGATGGTCTTATTGCATCTGCTGGGCGAGCTAAGCGAGTAAATATGATTGCGCGTGTAGGATGTCGATTATGATAACTGCCGACCTTTTAAATATCTGCGTCATGCTGATCAATTGCTGTGCAGGTGGAGCAGGTAGAGATTTTATTACGAGGTTGCACGTTCGCTATGCGACCTTGACCCACGGCAGCAGTGAGTTTCTTCAGAGACAGGAAACGAAGTTGTAGAATCTTAACCTTCCCATAGAATTTTCTTTCTGTTTTTCTACTGGAAAGTGTATAGCCGTTCATGTGGACCGTGTCATTATCTAACTGGAACACTTAGGCACCTTCTAAGGGAATAGAAGAATACTTATTTAAGAGAATGGTGAGGAAGCTGTAGGATTAGCCGTACCGCCCTTAAGAATTTTAAATAGACACGAATCTTCCGTATTTTCCTGACTACTCCTTCCTTGTTGGATGTCGCAGCGTTAGCATCTTTCATAATTTACCAAAAAGTAAATGATGTGAGTGCTTCGAACAGAACCGATGCACGTCGACAATTTTAACGTTCTTTGATTGAACAGTCATTGACACCTTAGACCAAGGCATCATTCGGCCTAGCTGCTTACCTTATTCGGCCACTGTCTGGATCGTCTCAAAATTTTTTTAGGTAGTCAGAGGTTAATGATGTCAGTATTATCTGCTTTTATTGGCAAAACATTACTTGTCGACCTTGACGACATGGTTTACTTATCAACATAGAATTGCAAAGCCAATGACAGCATTTCTCAAGAAAAATGCAAAAATGACCCCAAGCATCCAGAATACATTGAGAGCTTTGAAACACTCCCTCATTTGAACGGATCATGACGTTCATAATGAAATAGAAGGATTTATCCTCCAAAACCCCTATACGTGACTCCCTAGTCACATACTGCACGATGTGCCCCTGCTTCAACTAAACATAGTCGATCTAGAGGGGAACAACTCCATAAAGTCCGCAATCACTGGTGCGAAACAACCATGACTAGGGACGAACTGCACTGTGTGACTTCTAACGGTGAACTCCGGATCCTGGAGCACTCTGGTCTTCACCAAATTTATTGACTGTCAACATATTGATGCTTTACCATTTACCATTAATTGAAAATCCAAATGGGTGAGGGGAAAACAATTTTTTTGTTAAACAACCCCTAGAACCAATGGAATATGCCTGGCTGGACTTTCACACATATTGTATTGAGAAATGTATTACGGCATTCTGCACTAATTACTTTTGTTTATTATGTAAGCAGGTCATTGGGTCACTTCTACATTTCTCATCTGATTGTAAGTAGTTTACAACCCACGACTTCCAGAAAATTAGATCATTACTGCATTGTGCATTTCTTAGTTTTGTTCAGTTTCCGGGTATATATGATAGTGAAAATATTATTATTGTCAGTCAGTAATCATTACATCATACTGGAGCGAGTTAGAAATAAACTGGAAATAACATACTTTTACGGAGGTAAATTATTATGTCTGACCAAATAGACGCATTCAAAGCGAAGAAGGAAGGGAGCAATTGTTAGAGGGCTTGCCGAAGAAGTACGAGTGAGTGGATCTGAAACAAAAGATTTTAGTGGCGATGGCGATGAGGACTATGTTCCCGATTGAGAATCCGGATCCTGGATCACTCTGGTCTTCACCAAATTTATTGACTGTCAACATATTAATGCTTTACCATTTACCATTAATTGAAAATCCAAGTGGGTGAGGGGAAAACAATTTTTTTGTTAAACAACCCCTAGAACCAATGGAATATGCCTGGCTGGACTTTCACACATATTGTATTGAGAAATGTATTACGGCATTTTGCTCTAATTACTTTTGTTTATTATGTAAGCAGGTCATTGGGTCACTTCTACATTTCTTATCTGATTGTAAATAGTTTACAAATTAGATCATTACTGCATTTCTAAGTTTTGTTCAGTTTGCGGGTATATATGATAGTGAAAATATCATTATTGTCAGTCAGTAATCATTACATCATACTGGAGCGAGTTAGAAATAAACTGGAAATAACATACTTTTACGGAGGTAAATTATTATGTCTGACCAAATAGACGCATTCAAAGCGAAGAAGAAAGAGAGCGGGATACGTTACTATTACTATAAATTTCTGTTAACCTAGTATTTATAATTTCCCTGTATTTTTCTATCAGGTTTTTAAGTCTATTGAATGTATCATTAAGGCTTGTGTTGATTTTTATTTGTCTATTGAGGTTTTGGATGGCCTCTTGACGATCGCCGTCGTCCATTCTGCCAAAAAGCCACTTTTGTGCAGAACATAGAAAGCTAAATCACCCTTGTTTTTGCCTATGAGGTATTAGCGTGTAAACCGTGTTTCTTTTCATATCAATTTGAAGCTGTGGAGTTTAACTATAATATAAAATGAAATATATTAAAAATGAAATTAATCAGCAATGAAACGGGTCTTTTGACCATCATCAGAAAATCAGGATGGCACAAACCACCACTGAGCAGTGCCTCGCAGCTTTGACTCAAATAATAGTGCAAATCAATAATCCAACAAATGTTCGGTCGAGAATTGAGAAGCAATTCGGTTAATACCTGCATTCCATGCGAATCAGGGTATTTTACCCTCATTCATCAATCCAGTTACGCGGACCCTTGCGGACTAAGCAGAAACTGATAGACTTGTCTACTAGGCAATTTATGACGGAAATATTCAAGGAGCGACAAAGAATATCCTGAATATAGATCCACCAGCAACATGGGAGCAGTGTCAACCCAGGATAAAACAACACTTCCGATCAACCAAAGACGAGCTAACGATCACGGAGGAAATTAATTATCTTAAAGTAAGTAGCATAACTTACATGGACTTAAAAGTAAAGCAATTAATAGAAATTATAACAGAATTCGCGGCATTCAGACAAAATCCTGAAACAATCAAAAATATTCTATGGTATGTTGGTACTGAAAGTCAAAAAGATTGTAGTGGGCTCTCAGGCATATGCTATGATGAACAAATATGATTTAGGAGAAATTAGAGACATTATAGGTCAATTTTCAAGGCGAATCCTGCTAATAGAAAACTATTCAAAATTATTAGACAGTGTAATTTTAAGTTCATACTTAGAAAATCTAGATATTTTTAAACACAGTGTAGACAACAACAAAAATGACTACTCAACACTTACATACAGTCTTACACCGTAGAAAAAAACGAGGACTAGTTACCAATGTAAGAAAATATTTCAAATATAAGATACATGAGACTACGACGGCGAACAGGAAATAAGACAAAGCTTAAAAACAAACATTTTACATGACTTATCAGCAAATAACAAACTGATATCGGAGATCAAATGTCTAAATTAATTATTGTTGCGTATAGTTCAGGAGAAAATATTCAACCACACAGAACCTCTGTGCCCACTGGGTTGGTTATAGCACGTTATAATTTAATATCGCCTGTTGCGGGTGCCGTTGACAACTAATTGTACAATATTTATTCACTTAAAATCTATGCTCGCTCCTGTCGATTAAGGTTGCTTCATTCAGACGCTGGTTCGTTCAGGCTTGTGCATGCCCTGCCAAAAATGCAAGCTATGCGTCTGGATGCATTCGATGGGCGAGCTAAGCGAGTAAATATGATAGCGCGTGTAGGATGTCGATTATGATAACTGCCGACCTTTTAAATATCTGCGTCATGCTGATCAATTGCTGTGCAGGTGGAGCAGGTAGAGATTTTATTACGAGGTTGCACGTTCGCTATGCGACCTTGACCCACGGCAGCAGTGAGTTTCTTCAGAGACAGGAAACGAAGTTGTAGAATCTTAACCTTCCCATAGAATTTTCTTTCTGTTTTTCTACTGGAAAGTGTATAGCCGTTCATGTGAACCGTGTCATTGTCTAACTGGAACACTTAGGCACCTTCTAAGGGAATAGAAGAATACTTATTTAAGAGAATGGTGAGGAAGCTGTAGGATTAGCCGTACGCCCTTAAGAATTTTAAATAGACACGAATCTGCCGTATTTTCCTGACTACTCCTTCCTCACATATGGAGGTATTGCCTACTTTCAAACAGTCTCCACTAAATGTCAATTTCGCTACCTTCGGTATTGATATGACATATAACAATAACGTCCCATTAGTGAATACGGACTAGCATCCATACTCTACGGCTATATTTTGGTGTGGAAGTATATCCGATTCTTTCAATATCGTTCAAGGTCGTTTCGTTCAATATCGAAGCGATGGTCATTGACTTTCTTCTGCAACATGTTGGATGTCGCAGCGTTAGCATCTTTCATAATTTACCAAAAAGTAAATGATGTGAGTGCTTCGAACAAAACCAATGCACGTCGACAATTTTAACATTCTTTGATTGAACAGTCATTGACACCTTAGACCAAGGCATCCTTCGGCCTAGTTGCTCACCTTATTCGGCCCCTGTCTGGATCGTCTCAAATTTTTTTTAGGTAGTCAGAGATTAATGAAGTCAGTGTTATCTGCTTTTATTGGCAAAACATTACTTGTCGACCTTGACGACATGGTTTACTTATCAACATAGAATTGCAAAGCCAATGACAGCATTTCTCAAGAAAAATGCAAAAATGACCCCAAGCATCCAGAATACATTGAGAGCTTTGAAACACTCCCTCATTTGAACGGATCATGACGTTCATAATGAAATAGAAGGATTTATCCTCCAAAACCCCTATACGTGACTCCCTAGTCACATACTGCACGATGTGCCCCTGCTTCAACTAAACATAGTCGATCTAGAGGGGAACAACTCCATAAAGTCCGCAATCACTGGTGCGAAACAACCATGACTAGGGACGAACTGCACTGTGTGACTTCTAACGGTGAACTCCGGATCCTGGAGCACTCTGGTCTTCACCAAATTTATTGACTGTCAACATATTGATGCTTTACCATTTACCATTAATTGAAAATCCAAATGGGTGAGGGGAAAACAATTTTTTTGTTAAACAACCCCTAGAACCAATGGAATATGCCTGGCTGGACTGTCACACATATTGTATTGAGAAATGTATTACGGCATTTTGCACTAATTACTTTTGTTTATTATGTAAGCAGGTCATTGGGTTACTTCTACATTTCTCATCTGATTGTAAGTAGTTTACAACCCACGACTTCCAGAAAATTAGATCATTACTGCATTGTGCATTTCTTAGTTTTGTTCAGTTTGCGGGTATATATGATAGTGAAAATATCATTATTGTCAGTCAGTAATCATTACATCATACTGGAGCGAGTTAGAAATAAACTGGAAATAACATACTTTTACGGAGGTAAATTATTGTGTCTGACCAAATAGACGCATTCAAAGCGAAGAAGGAAGGGAGCAATTGTTAGAGGGCTTGCCGAAGATGTACGAGTGAGTGGATCTGAAACAAAAGATTTTAGTGGCGATGGCGATGAGGACTATGTTCCCGATTGAGAATCCGGATCCTGGAGCACTCTGGTCTTCACCAAATTTATTGACTGTCAACATATTAATGCTTTACCATTTACCATTAATTGAAAATCCAAGTGGGTGAGGGGAAAACAATTTTTTTGTTAAACAACCCCTAGAACCAATGGAATATGCCTGGCTGGACTTTCACACATATTGTATTGAGAAATGTATTACGGCATTTTGCACTAATTACTTTTGTTTATTATGTAAGCAGGTCATTGGGTCACTTCTACATTTCTTATCTGATTGTAAATAGTTTACAAATTAGATCATTACTGCATTTCTAAGTTTTGTTCAGTTTGCGGGTATATATGATAGTGTAAATATCATTATTGTCAGTCAGTAATCATTACATCATACTGGAGCGAGTTAGAAATAAACTGGAAATAACATACTTTTACGGAGGTAAATTATTATGTCTGACCAAATAGACGCATTCAAAGCGAAGAAGAAAGAGAGCGGGATACGTTACTATTACTATAAATTTCTGTTAACCTAGTATTTATAATTTCCCTGTATTTTTCTATCAGGTTTTTAAGTCTATTGAATGTATCATTAAGGCTTGTGTTGATTTTTATTTGTCTATTGAGGTTTTGGATGGCCTCTTGACGATCGCCGTCGTCCATTCTGCCAAAAAGCCACTTTTGTGCAGAACATAGAAAGCTAAATCACCCTTGTTTTTGCCTATGAGGTATTAGCGTGTAAACCGTGTTTCTTTTCATAGCAATTTGAAGCTGTGGAGTTTAACTATAATATAAAATGAAATATATTAAAAATGAAATTAATCAGCAATGAAACGGGTCTTTTGACCATCATCAGAAAATCAGGATGGCACAAACCACCACTGAGCAGTGCCTCGCAGCTTTGACTCAAATAATAGTGCAAATCAATAATCCAACAAATGTTCGGTCGAGAATTGAGAAACAATTCGGTTAATACCTGCATTCCATGCGAATCAGGGTATTTTACCCTCATTCATCAATCCAGTTACGCGGACCCTTGCGGACTAAGCAGAAACTGATAGACTTGTCTACTAGGCAATTTATGACGGAAATATTCAAGGAGCGACAAAGAATATCCTGAATATAGATCCACCAGCAACATGGGAGCAGTGTCAACCCAGGATAAAACAACACTTCCGATCAACCAAAGACGAGCTAACGATCACGGAGGAAATTAATTATCTTAAAGTAAGTAGCATAACTTACATGGACTTAAAAGTAAAGCAATTAATAGAAATTATAACAGAATTCGCGGCATTCAGACAAAATCCTGAAACAATCAAAAATATTCTATGGTATGTTGGTACTGAAAGTCAAAAAGATTGTAGTGGGCTCTCAGGCATATGCTATGATGAACAAATATGATTTAGGAGAAATTAGAGACATTATAGGTCAATTTTCAAGGCGAATCCTGCTAATAGAAAACTATTCAAAATTATTAGACAGTGTAATTTTAAGTTCATACTTAGAAAATCTAGATATTTTTAAACACAGTGTAGACAACAACAAAAATGACTACTCAACACTTACATACAGTCTTACACCGTAGAAAAAAACGAGGACTAGTTACCAATGTAAGAAAATATTTCAAATATAAGATACATAAGACTACGACGGCGAACAGGAAATAAGACAAAGCTTAAAAACAAACATTTTACATGACTTATCAGCAAATAACAAACTGATATCGGAGATCAAATGTCTAAATTAATTATTGTTGCGTATAGTTCAGGAGAAAATATTCAACCACACAGAACCTCTGTGCCCACTGGGTTGGTTATAGCACGTTATAATTTAATATCGCCTGTTGCGGGTGCCGTTGACAACTAATTGTACAATATTTATTCACTTAAAATCTATGCTCGCTCCTGTCGATTAAGGTTGCTTCATTCAGACGCTGGTTCGTTCAGGCTTGTGCATGCCCTGCCAAAAATGCAAGCTATGCGTCTGGATGCATTCGATGGGCGAGCTAAGCGAGTAAATATGATTGCGCGTGTAGGATGTCGATTATGATAACTGCCGACCTTTTAAATATCTGCGTCATGCTGATCAATTGCTGTGCAGGTGGAGCAGGTAGAGATTTTATTACGAGGTTGCACGTTCGCTATGCGACCTTGACCCACGGCAGCAGTGAGTTTCTTCAGAGACAGGAAACGAAGTTGTAGAATCTTAGCCTTCCCATAGAATTTTCTTTCTGTTTTTCTACTGGAAAGTGTATAGCCGTTCATGTGAACCGTGTCATTATCTAACTGGAACACTTAGGCACCTTCTAAGGGAATAGAAGAATACTTATTTAAGAGAATGGTGAGGAAGCTGTAGGATTAGCCGTACGCCCTTAAGAATTTTAAATAGACACGAATCTGCCGTATTTTCCTGACTACTCCTTCCTCACATATGGAGGTATTGCCTACTTTCAAACAGTCTCCACTAAATGTCAATTTCGCTACCTTCGGTATTGATATGACATATAACATTAACGTCCCATAAGTGAATACGGACTAGCCTCCATACTCTACGGCTATATTTTGGTGTGGAAGTATATCCGATTCTTTCAATATCGTTCAAGGTCGTTTCGTTCAATATCGAAGCGATGGTCATTGACTTTCTTCTGCAACATGTTGGATGTCGCAGCGTTAGCATCTTTCATAATTTACCAAAAAGTAAATGATGTGAGTGCTTCGAACAGAACCGATGCACGTCGACAATTTTAACGTTCTTTGATTCAACAGTCATTGACACCTTAGACCAAGGCATCATTCGGCTTAGCCGCTCACCTTATGCGGCCACTGTCTGGATCGTTTCAAATTTTTTTTAGGTTGTCAGAGGTTAATGATGTCAGTGTTATCTGCTTTTATTGGCAAAACATTACTTGTCGACCTTGACGACATGGTTTACTTATCAACATAGAATTGCAAAGCCAATGACAGCATTTCTCAAGAAAAATGCAAAAATGACCCCAAGCATCCAGAATACATTGAGAGCTTTGAAACACTCCCTCATTTGAACGGATCATGACGTTCATAATGAAATAGGAGGATTTATCCTCCAAAACCGCTATACGTGACTCCCTAGTCATGTGCCCTGCTTCACTAAACATAGCGGATCTAGAGGGGAACAACTCCATAAAGTCCGCAATCACTGGTGTGAAACAACCATGACTAGGGACGAATGGCACTGTGTGACTTCTAACGGTGAACTCCGGATCCTGGAGCACTCTGGTCCTCACCAAATTTATTGACTGTCAACATATTTATGCTTTACCATTTACCATTAATTGAAAATCCAAATGGGTGAGGGGAAAACAATCTTTTTGTTAAACAACCCCTAGAAGAAATGTATTACGGCATTTTGCACTAATTACTTTTGTTTATTATGTAAGCAGGTCACTCGTACATTTCTCATCTGATTGTAAATAGTTGACAACCCACCACTTCCAGAAAATTAGATCATTACTGCATTGTGCATTTCTTAGTTTTGTTCAGTTTGCGGGTATATATGATAGTGAAAATATCATTATTGTCAGTCAGTAATCATTACATCATACTGGAGCGAGTTAGAAATAAACTGGAAATAACATACTTTTACGGAGGTAAATTATTATGTCTGACCAAATAGACGCATTCAAAGCGAAGAAGAAAGGGAGCGGGATACGTTAGAGGGCTTGCCGAAGAAGTACGAGTGAGTGGATCTGAAGCAAAAGATTTTAGTGGCTTTGGCGATGAGGACTATGTTCCCGATTGAGATGATTCCGGATCGTAGTCGCTCAAAGCAATCAACTATCTATGGATTTATAGCTAATCTCGCAGTAGAGTCTTACATGTCGAAAAAATCTAAGGCAGTCATTCTATTGTCAACAGTTCATTATGACACCGAATTGGTTGGAACAGAAAAAAGCCACAAGCAATTCTGTTTTATACCAAACATAAAGTTGGCGTCGACGTCATGTATCATATGTCGTCTACACATAAACGACAGACGAAGCGATGGTCATTGACTTTCTTCTGCAACATGTTGGATGTCGCAGCGTTAGCATCTTTCATAATTTACCAAAAAGTAAATGATGTGAGTGCTTCGAACAAAACCAATGCACGTCGACAATTTTAACATTCTGTGATTGAACAGTCATTGACGCCTTAGACCAAGGCATCTTTCGGCCTAGCTGCTCACCTTATTCGGCCCCTGTCTGGATCGTCTCAAAATTTTTTTAGAATAGTCAGAGGTTAATGAAGTCAGTGTTCTCTGATTTCATTGGCAAAACATTATTTGTCAACCTTGACGACATGGTTTACTTATCAACATAGAATTGCAAAGCCAATGACAGCATTTCTCAAGAAAAATGCAAAAATGACCCCAAGCATCCAGAATACATTGAGAGCTTTGAAAGACTCCCTCATTTGAACTGATCCTGACGTTCATAATGAAATAGGAGGATTTATCCTCCAAAACCGCTATACGTGACTCCCTAGTCACATACTGCACGATGTGCCATTGCTTCAACTAAACATAGCGGATCTAGAGGGGAACAACTCCATAAAGTCCGCAATCACTGGTGTGAAACAACCATGACTAGGGACGAATGGCACTGTGTGACTTCTAACGGTGAACTCCGGATCCTGGAGCACTCTGGTCTTCACCAAATTTATTGCCTGTCAACATATTAATGCTTTACCATTTACCATTAATTGAAAATCCAAATGGGTGATGGAAAAACAATCTTTTTGTTAAACAACCCCTAGAAGAAATGTATTACGGCATTTTCACTAATTACTTTTGTTTATTATGTAAGCAGGTCATTGGGTCACTTGTACATTTCTCATCTGATTGTAAATAGTTGACAACCCACGACTTCCAGAAGATTAGATCATTACTGCATTGTGCATTTCTTCGTTTTGTTCAGTTTGCGGGTATATATGATAGTGAAAATATCATTATTGTCAGTCAGTAATCATTACATCATACTGGAGCGAGTTAGAAGTAAACTGGAAATAACATACTTTTACGGAGGTAAATTATTATGTCTGACCAAATAGACGCATTCAAAGCGAAGAAGAAAGGGAGCGGGATACGTTAGAGGGCTTGCCAAAGAAGTACGAGTGAGTGGATCTGAAGCAAAAGATTTTAGTGGCGATGAGGACTATGTTCCCGATTGAGATGATTCCGGATCGTAGTCGCTCAAAGCAATCAACTATCTATGGATTTATAGCTAATCTCGCAGTAGAGTCTTACATGTCGAAAAAATCTAATGCAGTCATTCTATTGTCAACAGTTCATTATGACACCGAATTGGTTGGAACAGAAAAAAGCCACAAGCAATTCTGTTTTATACCAAACATAAAGTTGGCGTCGACGTCATGTATCATATGTCGTCTACACATAAACGACAGACGAAGCGATGGTCATTGACTTTCTTCTGCAACATGTTGGATGTCGCAGCGTTAGCATCTTTCATAATTTACCAAAAAGTAAATGATGTGAGTGCTTCGAACAAAACCAATGCACGTCGACAATTTTAACATTCTTTGATTGAACAGTCATTGACACCTTAGACCAAGGCATCATTCGGCCCAGCTGCTTACCTTATTCGGCCACTGTCTGGATCGTCTCAAAATTTTTTTAGGTAGTCAGAGGTTAATGATGTCAGTATTATCTGCTTTTATTGGCAAAACATTACTTGTCGACCTTGACGACATGGTTTACTTATCAACATAGAATTGCAAAGCCAATGACAGCATTTCTCAAGAAAAATGCAAAAATGACCCCAAGCATCCAGAATACATTGAGAGCTTTGAAACACTCCCTCATTTGAACGGATCATGACGTTCATAATGAAATAGAAGGATTTATCCTCCAAAACCCCTATACGTGACTCCCTAGTCACATACTGCACGATGTGCCCCTGCTTCAACTAAACATAGTCGATCTAGAGGGGAACAACTCCATAAAGTCCGCAATCACTGGTGCGAAACAACCATGACTAGGGACGAACTGCACTGTGTGACTTCTAACGGTGAACTCCGGATCCTGGAGCACTCTGGTCTTCACCAAATTTATTGACTGTCAACATATTGATGCTTTACCATTTACCATTAATTGAAAATCCAAATGGGTGAGGGGAAAACAATTTTTTTGTTAAACAACCCCTAGAACCAATGGAATATGCCTGGCTGGACTTTCACACATATTGTATTGAGAAATGTATTACGGCATTTTGCACTAATTACTTTTGTTTATTATGTAAGCAGGTCATTGGGTCACTTGTACATTTCTCATCTGATTGTGAATAGTTGACAACCCACGACTTCCAGAAAATTAGATCATTACTGCATTGTGCATTTCTTAGTTTTGTTCAGTTTGTGGGTATATATGATAGTGAAAATATCATTATTGTCAGTCAGTAATCATTACATCATACTGGAGCGAGTTAGAAGTAAACTGGAAATAACATACTTTTACAAAGGTAAATTATTATGACTGACCAAATAGACGCATCCAAAGCGAAGAAGAAAGGGAGCAATTGTTAGAGGGCTTGCCGAAGAAGTACGAGTGAGTGGATCTGAAACAAAAGATTTTAGTGGCGATGGCGATGAGGACTATGTTCCCGATTGAGAATCCGGATCCTGGATCACTCTGGTCTTCACCAAATTTATTGACTGTCAACATATTAATGCTTTACCATTTACCATTAATTGAAAATCCAAATGGGTGAGGGGAAAACAATTTTTTTGTTAAACAACCCCTAGAACCAATGGAATATGCCTGGCTGGACTTTCACACATATTGTATTGAGAAATGTATTACGGCATTTTGCACTAATTACTTTTGTTTATTATGTTAGCAGGTCATTGGGTTACTTCTACATTTCTCATCTGATTGTAAGTAGTTTACAACCCACGACTTCCAGAAAATTAGATCATTACTGCATTGTGCATTTCTTAGTTTTGTTCAGTTTGCGGGTATATATGATAGTGAAAATATCATTATTGTCAGTCAGTAATCATTACATCATACTGGAGCGAGTTAGAAATAAACTGGAAATAACATACTTTTACGGAGGTAAATTATTATGTCTGACCAAATAGACGCATTCAAAGCGAAGAAGGAAGGGAGCAATTGTTAGAGGGCTTGCCGAAGATGTACGAGTGAGTGGATCTGAAACAAAAGATTTTAGTGGCGATGGCGATGAGGACTATGTTCCCGATTGAGAATCCGGATCCTGGAGCACTCTGGTCTTCACCAAATTTATTGACTGTCAACATATTAATGCTTTACCATTTACCATTAATTGAAAATCCAAGTGGGTGAGGGGAAAACAATTTTTTTGTTAAACAACCCCTAGAACCAATGGAATATGCCTGGCTGGACTTTCACACATATTGTATTGAGAAATGTATTACGGCATTTTGCACTAATTACTTTTGTTTATTATGTAAGCAGGTCATTGGGTCACTTCTACATTTCTTATCTGATTGTAAATAGTTTACAAATTAGATCATTACTGCATTTCTAAGTTTTGTTCAGTTTGCGGGTATATATGATAGTGTAAATATCATTATTGTCAGTCAGTAATCATTACATCATACTGGAGCGAGTTAGAAATAAACTGGAAATAACATACTTTTACGGAGGTAAATTATTATGCCTGACGCATTCAAAGCGAAGAAGAAAGAGAGCGGGATACGTTACTATTACTATAAATTTCTGTTAACCTAGTATTTATAATTTCCCTGTATTTTTCTATCAGGTTTTTAAGTCTATTGAATGTATCATTAAGGCTTGTGTTGATTTTTATTTGTCTATTGAGGTTTTGGATGGCCTCTTGACGATCGCCGTCGTCCATTCTGCCAAAAAGCCACTTTTGTGCAGAACATAGAAAGCTAAATCACCCTTGTTTTTGCCTATGAGGTATTAGCGTGTAAACCGTGTTTCTTTTCATAGCAATTTGAAGCTGTGGAGTTTAACTATAATATAAAATGAAATATATTAAAAATGAAATTAATCAGCAATGAAACGGGTCTTTTGACCATCATCAGAAAATCAGGATGGCACAAACCACCACTGAGCAGTGCCTCGCAGCTTTGACTCAAATAATAGTGCAAATCAATAATCCAACAAATGTTCGGTCGAGAATTGAGAAACAATTCGGTTAATACCTGCATTCCATGCGAATCAGGGTATTTTACCCTCATTCATCAATCCAGTTACGCGGACCCTTGCGGACTAAGCAGAAACTGATAGACTTGTCTACTAGGCAATTTATGACGGAAATATTCAAGGAGCGACAAAGAATATCCTGAATATAGATCCACCAGCAACATGGGAGCAGTGTCAACCCAGGATAAAACAACACTTCCGATCAACCAAAGACGAGCTAACGATCACGGAGGAAATTAATTATCTTAAAGTAAGTAGCATAACTTACATGGACTTAAAAGTAAAGCAATTAATAGAAATTATAACAGAATTCGCGGCATTCAGACAAAATCCTGAAACAATCAAAAATATTCTATGGTATGTTGGTACTGAAAGTCAAAAAGATTGTAGTGGGCTCTCAGGCATATGCTATGATGAACAAATATGATTTAGGAGAAATTAGAGACATTATAGGTCAATTTTCAAGGCGAATCCTGCTAATAGAAAACTATTCAAAATTATTAGACAGTGTAATTTTAAGTTCATACTTAGAAAATCTAGATATTTTTAAACACAGTGTAGACAACAACAAAAATGACTACTCAACACTTACATACAGTCTTACACCGTAGAAAAAAACGAGGACTAGTTACCAATGTAAGAAAATATTTCAAATATAAGATACATAAGACTACGACGGCGAACAGGAAATAAGACAAAGCTTAAAAACAAACATTTTACATGACTTATCAGCAAATAACAAACTGATATCGGAGATCAAATGTCTAAATTAATTATTGTTGCGTATAGTTCAGGAGAAAATATTCAACCACACAGAACCTCTGTGCCCACTGGGTTGGTTATAGCACGTTATAATTTAATATCGCCTGTTGCGGGTGCCGTTGACAACTAATTGTACAATATTTATTCACTTAAAATCTATGCTCGCTCCTGTCGATTAAGGTTGCTTCATTCAGACGCTGGTTCGTTCAGGCTTGTGCATGCCCTGCCAAAAATGCAAGCTATGCGTCTGGATGCATTCGATGGGCGAGCTAAGCGAGTAAATATGATTGCGCGTGTAGGATGTCGATTATGATAACTGCCGACCTTTTAAATATCTGCGTCATGCTGATCAATTGCTGTGCAGGTGGAGCAGGTAGAGATTTTATTACGAGGTTGCACGTTCGCTATGCGACCTTGACCCACGGCAGCAGTGAGTTTCTTCAGAGACAGGAAACGAAGTTGTAGAATCTTAGCCTTCCCATAGAATTTTCTTTCTGTTTTTCTACTGGAAAGTGTATAGCCGTTCATGTGAACCGTGTCATTATCTAACTGGAACACTTAGGCACCTTCTAAGGGAATAGAAGAATACTTATTTAAGAGAATGGTGAGGAAGCTGTAGGATTAGCCGTACGCCCTTAAGAATTTTAAATAGACACGAATCTGCCGTATTTTCCTGACTACTCCTTCCTCACATATGGAGGTATTGCCTACTTTCAAACAGTCTCCACTAAATGTCAATTTCGCTACCTTCGGTATTGATATGACATATAACATTAACGTCCCATAAGTGAATACGGACTAGCCTCCATACTCTACGGCTATATTTTGGTGTGGAAGTATATCCGATTCTTTCAATATCGTTCAAGGTCGTTTCGTTCAATATCGAAGCGATGGTCATTGACTTTCTTCTGCAACATGTTGGATGTCGCAGCGTTAGCATCTTTCATAATTTACCAAAAAGTAAATGATGTGAGTGCTTCGAACAGAACCGATGCACGTCGACAATTTTAACGTTCTTTGATTCAACAGTCATTGACACCTTAGACCAAGGCATCATTCGGCTTAGCCGCTCACCTTATGCGGCCACTGTCTGGATCGTTTCAAATTTTTTTTAGGTTGTCAGAGGTTAATGATGTCAGTGTTATCTGCTTTTATTGGCAAAACATTACTTGTCGACCTTGACGACATGGTTTACTTATCAACATAGAATTGCAAAGCCAATGACAGCATTTCTCAAGAAAAATGCAAAAATGACCCCAAGCATCCAGAATACATTGAGAGCTTTGAAACACTCCCTCATTTGAACGGATCATGACGTTCATAATGAAATAGGAGGATTTATCCTCCAAAACCGCTATACGTGACTCCCTAGTCATGTGCCCTGCTTCACTAAACATAGCGGATCTAGAGGGGAACAACTCCATAAAGTCCGCAATCACTGGTGTGAAACAACCATGACTAGGGACGAATGGCACTGTGTGACTTCTAACGGTGAACTCCGGATCCTGGAGCACTCTGGTCCTCACCAAATTTATTGACTGTCAACATATTTATGCTTTACCATTTACCATTAATTGAAAATCCAAATGGGTGAGGGGAAAACAATCTTTTTGTTAAACAACCCCTAGAAGAAATGTATTACGGCATTTTGCACTAATTACTTTTGTTTATTATGTAAGCAGGTCACTCGTACATTTCTCATCTGATTGTAAATAGTTGACAACCCACCACTTCCAGAAAATTAGATCATTACTGCATTGTGCATTTCTTAGTTTTGTTCAGTTTGCGGGTATATATGATAGTGAAAATATCATTATTGTCAGTCAGTAATCATTACATCATACTGGAGCGAGTTAGAAATAAACTGGAAATAACATACTTTTACGGAGGTAAATTATTATGTCTGACCAAATAGACGCATTCAAAGCGAAGAAGAAAGGGAGCGGGATACGTTAGAGGGCTTGCCGAAGAAGTACGAGTGAGTGGATCTGAAGCAAAAGATTTTAGTGGCTTTGGCGATGAGGACTATGTTCCCGATTGAGATGATTCCGGATCGTAGTCGCTCAAAGCAATCAACTATCTATGGATTTATAGCTAATCTCGCAGTAGAGTCTTACATGTCGAAAAAATCTAAGGCAGTCATTCTATTGTCAACAGTTCATTATGACACCGAATTGGTTGGAACAGAAAAAAGCCACAAGCAATTCTGTTTTATACCAAACATAAAGTTGGCGTCGACGTCATGTATCATATGTCGTCTACACATAAACGACAGACGAAGCGATGGTCATTGACTTTCTTCTGCAACATGTTGGATGTCGCAGCGTTAGCATCTTTCATAATTTACCAAAAAGTAAATGATGTGAGTGCTTCGAACAAAACCAATGCACGTCGACAATTTTAACATTCTGTGATTGAACAGTCATTGACGCCTTAGACCAAGGCATCTTTCGGCCTAGCTGCTCACCTTATTCGGCCCCTGTCTGGATCGTCTCAAAATTTTTTTAGAATAGTCAGAGGTTAATGAAGTCAGTGTTCTCTGATTTCATTGGCAAAACATTATTTGTCAACCTTGACGACATGGTTTACTTATCAACATAGAATTGCAAAGCCAATGACAGCATTTCTCAAGAAAAATGCAAAAATGACCCCAAGCATCCAGAATACATTGAGAGCTTTGAAAGACTCCCTCATTTGAACTGATCCTGACGTTCATAATGAAATAGGAGGATTTATCCTCCAAAACCGCTATACGTGACTCCCTAGTCACATACTGCACGATGTGCCATTGCTTCAACTAAACATAGCGGATCTAGAGGGGAACAACTCCATAAAGTCCGCAATCACTGGTGTGAAACAACCATGACTAGGGACGAATGGCACTGTGTGACTTCTAACGGTGAACTCCGGATCCTGGAGCACTCTGGTCTTCACCAAATTTATTGCCTGTCAACATATTAATGCTTTACCATTTACCATTAATTGAAAATCCAAATGGGTGATGGAAAAACAATCTTTTTGTTAAACAACCTATAGAAGAAATGTATTACGGCATTTTCACTAATTACTTTTGTTTATTATGTAAGCAGGTCATTGGGTCACTTGTACATTTCTCATCTGATTGTAAATAGTTGACAACCCACGACTTCCAGAAGATTAGATCATTACTGCATTGTGCATTTCTTCGTTTTGTTCAGTTTGCGGGTATATATGATAGTGAAAATATCATTATTGTCAGTCAGTAATCATTACATCATACTGGAGCGAGTTAGAAGTAAACTGGAAATAACATACTTTTACAAAGGTAAATTATTATGTCTGACCAAATAGACGCATTCAAAGCGAAGAAGAAAGGGAGCGGGATACGTTAGAGGGCTTGCCAAAGAAGTACGAGTGAGTGGATCTGAAGCAAAAGATTTTAGTGGCGATGAGGACTATGTTCCCGATTGAGATGATTCCGGATCGTAGTCGCTCAAAGCAATCAACTATCTATGGATTTATAGCTAATCTCGCAGTAGAGTCTTACATGTCGAAAAAATCTAATGCAGTCATTCTATTGTCAACAGTTCATTATGACACCGAATTGGTTGGAACAGAAAAAAGCCACAAGCAATTCTGTTTTATACCAAACATAAAGTTGGCGTCGACGTCATGTATCATATGTCGTCTACACATAAACGACAGACGAAGCGATGGTCATTGACTTTCTTCTGCAACATGTTGGATGTCGCAGCGTTAGCATCTTTCATAATTTACCAAAAAGTAAATGATGTGAGTGCTTCGAACAAAACCAATGCACGTCGACAATTTTAACATTCTTTGATTGAACAGTCATTGACACCTTAGACCAAGGCATCATTCGGCCTAGCTGCTTACCTTATTCGGCCACTGTCTGGATCGTCTCAAAATTTTTTTAGGTAGTCAGAGGTTAATGATGTCAGTATTATCTGCTTTTATTGGCAAAACATTACTTGTCGACCTTGACGACATGGTTTACTTATCAACATAGAATTGCAAAGCCAATGACAGCATTTCTCAAGAAAAATGCAAAAATGACCCCAAGCATCCAGAATACATTGAGAGCTTTGAAACACTCCCTCATTTGAACGGATCATGACGTTCATAATGAAATAGAAGGATTTATCCTCCAAAACCCCTATACGTGACTCCCTAGTCACATACTGCACGATGTGCCCCTGCTTCAACTAAACATAGTCGATCTAGAGGGGAACAACTCCATAAAGTCCGCAAACACTGGTGCGAAACAACCATGACTAGGGACGAACTGCACTGTGTGACTTCTAACGGTGAACTCCGGATCCTGGAGCACTCTGGTCTTCACCAAATTTATTGACTGTCAACATATTGATGCTTTACCATTTACCATTAATTGAAAATCCAAATGGGTGAGGGGAAAACAATTTTTTTGTTAAACAACCCCTAGAACCAATGGAATATGCCTGGCTGGACTTTCACACATATTGTATTGAGAAATGTATTACGGCATTTTGCACTAATTACTTTTGTTTATTATGTTAGCAGGTCATTGGGTTACTTCTACATTTCTTATCTGATTGTAAATAGTTTACAAATTAGATCATTACTGCATTTCTAAGTTTTGTTCAGTTTGCGGGTATATATGATAGTGTAAATATCATTATTGTCAGTCAGTAATCATTACATCATACTGGAGCGAGTTAGAAATAAACTGGAAATAACATACTTTTACGGAGGTAAATTATTATGCCTGACGCATTCAAAGCGAAGAAGAAAGAGAGCGGGATACGTTACTATTACTATAAATTTCTGTTAACCTAGTATTTATAATTTCCCTGTATTTTTCTATCAGGTTTTTAAGTCTATTGAATGTATCATTAAGGCTTGTGTTGATTTTTATTTGTCTATTGAGGTTTTGGATGGCCTCTTGACGATCGCCGTCGTCCATTCTGCCAAAAAGCCACTTTTGTGCAGAACATAGAAAGCTAAATCACCCTTGTTTTTGCCTATGAGGTATTAGCGTGTAAACCGTGTTTCTTTTCATAGCAATTTGAAGCTGTGGAGTTTAACTATAATATAAAATGAAATATATTAAAAATGAAATTAATCAGCAATGAAACGGGTCTTTTGACCATCATCAGAAAATCAGGATGGCACAAACCACCACTGAGCAGTGCCTCGCAGCTTTGACTCAAATAATAGTGCAAATCAATAATCCAACAAATGTTCGGTCGAGAATTGAGAAACAATTCGGTTAATACCTGCATTCCATGCGAATCAGGGTATTTTACCCTCATTCATCAATCCAGTTACGCGGACCCTTGCGGACTAAGCAGAAACTGATAGACTTGTCTACTAGGCAATTTATGACGGAAATATTCAAGGAGCGACAAAGAATATCCTGAATATAGATCCACCAGCAACATGGGAGCAGTGTCAACCCAGGATAAAACAACACTTCCGATCAACCAAAGACGAGCTAACGATCACGGAGGAAATTAATTATCTTAAAGTAAGTAGCATAACTTACATGGACTTAAAAGTAAAGCAATTAATAGAAATTATAACAGAATTCGCGGCATTCAGACAAAATCCTGAAACAATCAAAAATATTCTATGGTATGTTGGTACTGAAAGTCAAAAAGATTGTAGTGGGCTCTCAGGCATATGCTATGATGAACAAATATGATTTAGGAGAAATTAGAGACATTATAGGTCAATTTTCAAGGCGAATCCTGCTAATAGAAAACTATTCAAAATTATTAGACAGTGTAATTTTAAGTTCATACTTAGAAAATCTAGATATTTTTAAACACAGTGTAGACAACAACAAAAATGACTACTCAACACTTACATACAGTCTTACACCGTAGAAAAAAACGAGGACTAGTTACCAATGTAAGAAAATATTTCAAATATAAGATACATAAGACTACGACGGCGAACAGGAAATAAGACAAAGCTTAAAAACAAACATTTTACATGACTTATCAGCAAATAACAAACTGATATCGGAGATCAAATGTCTAAATTAATTATTGTTGCGTATAGTTCAGGAGAAAATATTCAACCACACAGAACCTCTGTGCCCACTGGGTTGGTTATAGCACGTTATAATTTAATATCGCCTGTTGCGGGTGCCGTTGACAACTAATTGTACAATATTTATTCACTTAAAATCTATGCTCGCTCCTGTCGATTAAGGTTGCTTCATTCAGACGCTGGTTCGTTCAGGCTTGTGCATGCCCTGCCAAAAATGCAAGCTATGCGTCTGGATGCATTCGATGGGCGAGCTAAGCGAGTAAATATGATTGCGCGTGTAGGATGTCGATTATGATAACTGCCGACCTTTTAAATATCTGCGTCATGCTGATCAATTGCTGTGCAGGTGGAGCAGGTAGAGATTTTATTACGAGGTTGCACGTTCGCTATGCGACCTTGACCCACGGCAGCAGTGAGTTTCTTCAGAGACAGGAAACGAAGTTGTAGAATCTTAGCCTTCCCATAGAATTTTCTTTCTGTTTTTCTACTGGAAAGTGTATAGCCGTTCATGTGAACCGTGTCATTATCTAACTGGAACACTTAGGCACCTTCTAAGGGAATAGAAGAATACTTATTTAAGAGAATGGTGAGGAAGCTGTAGGATTAGCCGTACGCCCTTAAGAATTTTAAATAGACACGAATCTGCCGTATTTTCCTGACTACTCCTTCCTCACATATGGAGGTATTGCCTACTTTCAAACAGTCTCCACTAAATGTCAATTTCGCTACCTTCGGTATTGATATGACATATAACATTAACGTCCCATAAGTGAATACGGACTAGCCTCCATACTCTACGGCTATATTTTGGTGTGGAAGTATATCCGATTCTTTCAATATCGTTCAAGGTCGTTTCGTTCAATATCGAAGCGATGGTCATTGACTTTCTTCTGCAACATGTTGGATGTCGCAGCGTTAGCATCTTTCATAATTTACCAAAAAGTAAATGATGTGAGTGCTTCGAACAGAACCGATGCACGTCGACAATTTTAACGTTCTTTGATTCAACAGTCATTGACACCTTAGACCAAGGCATCATTCGGCTTAGCCGCTCACCTTATGCGGCCACTGTCTGGATCGTTTCAAATTTTTTTTAGGTTGTCAGAGGTTAATGATGTCAGTGTTATCTGCTTTTATTGGCAAAACATTACTTGTCGACCTTGACGACATGGTTTACTTATCAACATAGAATTGCAAAGCCAATGACAGCATTTCTCAAGAAAAATGCAAAAATGACCCCAAGCATCCAGAATACATTGAGAGCTTTGAAACACTCCCTCATTTGAACGGATCATGACGTTCATAATGAAATAGGAGGATTTATCCTCCAAAACCGCTATACGTGACTCCCTAGTCATGTGCCCTGCTTCACTAAACATAGCGGATCTAGAGGGGAACAACTCCATAAAGTCCGCAATCACTGGTGTGAAACAACCATGACTAGGGACGAATGGCACTGTGTGACTTCTAACGGTGAACTCCGGATCCTGGAGCACTCTGGTCCTCACCAAATTTATTGACTGTCAACATATTTATGCTTTACCATTTACCATTAATTGAAAATCCAAATGGGTGAGGGGAAAACAATCTTTTTGTTAAACAACCCCTAGAAGAAATGTATTACGGCATTTTGCACTAATTACTTTTGTTTATTATGTAAGCAGGTCACTCGTACATTTCTCATCTGATTGTAAATAGTTGACAACCCACCACTTCCAGAAAATTAGATCATTACTGCATTGTGCATTTCTTAGTTTTGTTCAGTTTGCGGGTATATATGATAGTGAAAATATCATTATTGTCAGTCAGTAATCATTACATCATACTGGAGCGAGTTAGAAATAAACTGGAAATAACATACTTTTACGGAGGTAAATTATTATGTCTGACCAAATAGACGCATTCAAAGCGAAGAAGAAAGGGAGCGGGATACGTTAGAGGGCTTGCCGAAGAAGTACGAGTGAGTGGATCTGAAGCAAAAGATTTTAGTGGCTTTGGCGATGAGGACTATGTTCCCGATTGAGATGATTCCGGATCGTAGTCGCTCAAAGCAATCAACTATCTATGGATTTATAGCTAATCTCGCAGTAGAGTCTTACATGTCGAAAAAATCTAAGGCAGTCATTCTATTGTCAACAGTTCATTATGACACCGAATTGGTTGGAACAGAAAAAAGCCACAAGCAATTCTGTTTTATACCAAACATAAAGTTGGCGTCGACGTCATGTATCATATGTCGTCTACACATAAACGACAGACGAAGCGATGGTCATTGACTTTCTTCTGCAACATGTTGGATGTCGCAGCGTTAGCATCTTTCATAATTTACCAAAAAGTAAATGATGTGAGTGCTTCGAACAAAACCAATGCACGTCGACAATTTTAACATTCTGTGATTGAACAGTCATTGACGCCTTAGACCAAGGCATCTTTCGGCCTAGCTGCTCACCTTATTCGGCCCCTGTCTGGATCGTCTCAAAATTTTTTTAGAATAGTCAGAGGTTAATGAAGTCAGTGTTCTCTGATTTCATTGGCAAAACATTATTTGTCAACCTTGACGACATGGTTTACTTATCAACATAGAATTGCAAAGCCAATGACAGCATTTCTCAAGAAAAATGCAAAAATGACCCCAAGCATCCAGAATACATTGAGAGCTTTGAAAGACTCCCTCATTTGAACTGATCCTGACGTTCATAATGAAATAGGAGGATTTATCCTCCAAAACCGCTATACGTGACTCCCTAGTCACATACTGCACGATGTGCCATTGCTTCAACTAAACATAGCGGATCTAGAGGGGAACAACTCCATAAAGTCCGCAATCACTGGTGTGAAACAACCATGACTAGGGACGAATGGCACTGTGTGACTTCTAACGGTGAACTCCGGATCCTGGAGCACTCTGGTCTTCACCAAATTTATTGCCTGTCAACATATTAATGCTTTACCATTTACCATTAATTGAAAATCCAAATGGGTGATGGAAAAACAATCTTTTTGTTAAACAACCCCTAGAAGAAATGTATTACGGCATTTTCACTAATTACTTTTGTTTATTATGTAAGCAGGTCATTGGGTCACTTGTACATTTCTCATCTGATTGTAAATAGTTGACAACCCACGACTTCCAGAAGATTAGATCATTACTGCATTGTGCATTTCTTCGTTTTGTTCAGTTTGCGGGTATATATGATAGTGAAAATATCATTATTGTCAGTCAGTAATCATTACATCATACTGGAGCGAGTTAGAAGTAAACTGGAAATAACATACTTTTACGGAGGTAAATTATTATGTCTGACCAAATAGACGCATTCAAAGCGAAGAAGAAAGGGAGCGGGATACGTTAGAGGGCTTGCCAAAGAAGTACGAGTGAGTGGATCTGAAGCAAAAGATTTTAGTGGCGATGAGGACTATGTTCCCGATTGAGATGATTCCGGATCGTAGTCGCTCAAAGCAATCAACTATCTATGGATTTATAGCTAATCTCGCAGTAGAGTCTTACATGTCGAAAAAATCTAATGCAGTCATTCTATTGTCAACAGTTCATTATGACACCGAATTGGTTGGAACAGAAAAAAGCCACAAGCAATTCTGTTTTATACCAAACATAAAGTTGGCGTCGACGTCATGTATCATATGTCGTCTACACATAAACGACAGACGAAGCGATGGTCATTGACTTTCTTCTGCAACATGTTGGATGTCGCAGCGTTAGCATCTTTCATAATTTACCAAAAAGTAAATGATGTGAGTGCTTCGAACAAAACCAATGCACGTCGACAATTTTAACATTCTTTGATTGAACAGTCATTGACGCCTTAGACCAAGGCATCTTTCGGCTTAGCTGCTCACCTTATTCGGCCCCTGTCTGGATCGATTTTTTTAGAATAGTCTGAGGTTAATGAAGTCGGTGTTATCTGATTTCATTGGCAAAACATTATTTGTCAACCTTGACGACATGGTTTACTTATCAACATAGAATTGCAAAGCCAATGACAGCATTTCTCAAGAAAAATGCAAAAATGACCCCAAGCATCCAGAATACATTGAGAGCTTTGAAAGACTCCCTCATTTGAACTGATCCTGACATTCATAATGAAATAGAAGGATTTGTCCTCCAAAACCGCTATACGTGACTCCCTAGTCACATACTGCACGATGTGCCCCTGCTTCAACTAAACATAGCGGATCTAGAGGGGAACAACTCCATAAAGTCGGCAATCACTGGTGTGAAACAACCATGACTAGGGACGAATGGCACTGTGTGACTTCTAACGGTGAACTCCGGATCCTGGAGCACTCTGGTCTTCACCAAATTTATTGACTGTCAACATATTAATGCTTTACCATTTACCATTAATTGAAAATCCAAATGGGTGAGGGGAAAACAATCTTTTTGTTAAACAGCCCCTAGAAGAAATGTATTACGGCATTTTGCACTAATTACTTTTGTTTATTATGTAAGCAGGTCATTGGGTCACTTGTACATTTCTCATCTGATTGTGAATAGTTGACAACCCACGACTTCCAGAAAATTAGATCATTACTGCATTGTGCATTTCTTAGTTTTGTTCAGTTTGTGGGTATATATGATAGTGAAAATATCATTATTGTCAGTCAGTAATCATTACATCATACTGGAGCGAGTTAGAAGTAAACTGGAAATAACATACTTTTACAAAGGTAAATTATTATGTCTGACCAAATAGACGCATCCAAAGCGAAGAAGAAAGGGAGCAATTGTTAGAGGGCTTGCCGAAGAAGTACGAGTGAGTGGATCTGAAACAAAAGATTTTAGTGGCGATGGCGATGAGGACTATGTTCCCGATTGAGAATCCGGATCCTGGATCACTCTGGTCTTCACCAAATTTATTGACTGTCAACATATTAATGCTTTATCATTTACCATTAATTGAAAATCCAAGTGGGTGAGGGGAAAACAATCTTTTTGTTAAACAACCCCTAGAAGAAATGTATTACGGCATTTTGCACTAATTACTTTTGTTTATTATGTAAGCAGGTCATTGGGTCACTTGTACATTTCTCATCTGATTGTAAATAGTTGACAACCCACGACTTCCAGAAGATTAGATCATTACTGCATTGTGCATTTCTTAGTTTTGTTCAGTTTGCGGGTATATATGATAGTGAAAATATCATTATTGTCAGTCAGTAATCATTACATCATACTGGAGCGAGTTAGAAGTAAACTGGAAATAACATACTTTTGCGGAGGTAAATTAATATGTCTGACCAAATAGACGCATTCAAAGCGAAGAAGAAAGGGAGCGGGATATGTTAGAGGGCTTGCCGAAGAACTACGAGTGAGTGGATCTGAAGCAAAGGATTTTAGTGGCGATGGCGATGAGGACTATGTTCCCGATTGAGATGATTCCGGATCGTAGTCGCTCAAAGCAATCAACTATCTATGGATTTATAGCTAATCTCGCAGTAGAGTCTTACATGTCGAAAAAATCTAAGGCAGTCATTCCATTGTCAACAGTTCATTATGACACCGAATTGGTTGGAACAGAAAAAAGCCACAAGCAATTCTGTTTTATACCAAACATAAAGTTGGCGTCGACGTCATGTATCATATGTCGTCTACACATAAACGACAGACGAAGCGATGGTCATTGACTTTCTTCTGCAACATGTTGGATGTCGCAGCGTTAGCATCTTTCATAATTTACCAAAAAGTAAATGATGTGAGTGCTTCGAACAAAACCAATGCACGTCGACAATTTTAACATTCTTTGATTGAACAGTCATTGACGCCATAGACCAAGGCATCTTTCGGCATAGCTGCTCACCTTATTCGGCCCCTGTCTGGATCGTCTCAAATTTTTTTAGAATAGTCAGAGGTTAATGAAGTCAGTGTTATCTGATTTCATTGGCAAAACATTATTTGTCAACCTTGACGACATGGTTTACTTATCAACATAGAATTGCAAAGCCAATGACAGCATTTCTCATGAAAAATGTAAAAATGACCCCAAGCATCCAGAATACATTGAGAGCTTTGAAAGACTCCCTTATTTGAACTGATCCTGACGTTCATAATGAAATAGGAGGATTTATCCTCCAAAACCGCTATACGTGACTGACTGTCAGTCAGTAATCATTACATCGTACTGGAGCGAGTTAGAAATAAACTGGAAATAACATACTTTTACGGAGGTAAATTATTATGTCTGACCAAATAGACGCATTCAAAGCGAAGAAGAAAGGGAGCGGGATACGTTAGAGGGCTTGCCGAAGAAGTACGAGTGAGTGGATCTGAAGCAAAAGATTTTAGTGGCGATGGCGATGAGGACTATGTTCCCGATTGAGATGATTCCGGATCGTAGTCGCTCAAAGCAATCAACTATCTATGGATTTATAGCTAATCTCGCAGTAGAGTCTTACATGTCGAAAAAATCTAAGGCAGTCATTCTATTGTCAACAGTTCATTATGACACCGAATTGGTTGGAACAGAAAAAAGCCACAAGCAATTCTGTTTTATACCAAACATACATTGAGAGCTTTGAAACACTCCCTCATTTCAACTGATCCTGACGTTCATAATGAAATAGTAGGATTTATCCTCCAAAACCGCTATACGTGACTCCCTAGTCACATACTGCACGATGTGCCCCTGCTTCAACTAAACATAGCGGATCTAGAGGGGAACAACTGCATAAAGTCCGCAATCACTGGTGCGAAACAACCATGACTAGGGACGAATGGCACTGTGTGACTTCTTCCAAATTTATTGACTGTCAACATATTAATGCTTTACCATTAATTGAAAATCCAAATGGGTAAGGGGAAAACAATTTTTTTGTTAAACAACCCCTAGAACCAATGGAATATGCCTGGCTGGACTTTCACACATATTGTATTGAGAAACGTATTACGGCATTTTGCACTAATTACTTTTGTTTATTATGTAAGCAGGTCATTGGGTCACTTCTACATTTCTTATCTGATTGTAAATAGTTTACAAATTAGATCATTATTGCATTGTGCATTTCTTAGTTTTGTTCAGTTTGCGGGTATATATGATAGTGAAAATATCATTATTGTCAGTCAGTAATCATTACATCATACTGGAGCGAGTTAGAAGTAAACTGGAAATAACATACTTTTACGGAGGTAAATTATTATGTCTGACCAAATAGACGCATTCAAAGCGAAGAAGAAAGGGAGCGGGATACGTTAGAGGGCTTGCCAAAGAAGTACGAGTGAGTGGATCTGAAGCAAAAGATTTTAGTGGCGATAAGGACTATGTTCCCGATTGAGATGATTCCGGATCGTAGTCGCTCAAAGCAATCAACTATCTATGGATTTATAGCTAATCTCGCAGTAGAGTCTTACATGTCGAAAAAATCTAAGGCAGTCATTCTATTGTCAACAGTTCATTATGACACCGAATTGGTTGGAACAGAAAAAAGCCACAAGCAATTCTGTTTTATACCAAACATACATTGAGAGCTTTGAAACACTCCCTCATTTCAACTGATCCTGACGTTCATAATGAAATAGGAGGATTTATCCTCGAAAACCGCTATACGTGACTCCCTAGTCACATACTGCACGATGTGCCCCTGCTTCAACTAAACATAGCGGATCTAGAGGGGAACAACTGCAAAAAGTCCGCAATCACTGGTGCGAAACAACCATGACTAGGGACGAATGGCAGTGTGTGACTTCTTCCAAATTTATTGACTGTCAACATATTAATGCTTTACCATTAATTGAAAATCCAAATGGGTAAGGGGAAAACAATTTTTTTGGTAAACAACCCCTAGACCCAATGGAATATGCCTGGCTGGACTTTCACACATATTGTATTGAGAAACGTATTACGGCATTTTGCACTAATTACTTTTGTTTATTATGTAAGCAGGTCATTGGGTCACTTCTACATTTCTTATCTGATTGTAAATAGTTTACAAATTAGATCATTACTGCATTGTGCATTTCTTAGTTTTGTTCAGTTTGCGGGTATGTATGATAGTGAAAATATCATTATTGTCAGTCAGTTATCATTATATCATACTGGAGCGAGTTAGAAGTAAACTGGAAATAACATACTTTTACGGAGGTAAATTATTATGTCTGACCAAATAGACGCATTCAAAGCGAAGAAGAAAGGGAGCGGGATACGTTAGAGGGCTTGCCGAAGAAGTACGAGTGAGTGGATCTGAAGCAAAAGATTTTAGTGGCGATGGCGATGAGGACTATGTTCCCGATTGAGATGATTCCGGATCGTAGTCGCTCAAACCAATCAACTATCTATGGATTTATAGCTAATCTCGCAGTAGAGTCTTACATGTCGAAAAAATCTAAGGCAGTCATTCTATTGTCAACAGTTCATTATGACACCGAATTGGTTGGAACAGAAAAAAGCCACAAGCAATTCTGTTTTATACCAAGCATAAAGTTGGCGTCGACGTCATGTATCATATGTCGTCTACACATAAACGACAGACGAAGCGATGGTCATTGACTTTCTTCTGCAACATGTTGGATGTCGCAGCGTTAGCATCTTTCATAATTTACCAAAAAGTAAATGATGTGAGTGCTTCGAACAAAACCAATGCACGTCAACAATTTTAACATTCTTTGATTGAACAGTCATTGACGCCTTAGACCAAGATTTATCCTCCAAAACCGCTATACGTGACTCCCTAGTCATGTGCCCTGCTTCACTAAACATAGCGGATCTAGAGGGGAACAACTCCATAAAGTCCGCAATCACTGGTGTGAAACAACCATGACTAGGGACGAATGGCACTGTGTGACTTCTAACGGTGAACTCTGGATCCTGGAGCACTCTGGTCCTCACCAAATTTATTGACTGTCAACATATTTATGCTTTACCATTTACCATTAATTGAAAATCCAAATGGGTGAGGGGAAAACAATCTTTTTGTTTAACAACTCCTAGAAGAAATGTATTACGGCATTTTGCACTAATTACTTTTGTTTATTATGTAAGCAGGTCACTTGTACATTTCTCATCTGATTGTAAATAGTTGACAACCCACGACTTCCAAAAAATTAGATCATTACTGCATTGTGCATTTCTTAGTTTTGTTCAGTTTGCGGGTATATATGATAGTGAAAATATCATTATTGTCAGTCAGTAATCATTACATCATACTGGAGCGAGTTAGAAATAAACTGGAAATAACATACTTTTACGGAGGTAAATTATTATGTCTGACCAAATAGACGCATTCAAAGCGAAGAAGAAAGGGAGCGGGATACGTTAGAGGGCTTGCCGAAGAAGTACGAGTGAGTGGATCTGAAGCAAAAGATTTTAGTGGCGATGGCGATGAGGACTATGTTCCCGATTGAGATGATTCCGGATCGTAGTCGCTCAAAGCAATCAACTATCTATGGATTTATAGCTAATCTCGCAGTAGAGTCTTACATGTCGAAAAAATCTAAGGCAGTCATTCTATTGTCAACAGTTCATTATGACACCGAATTGGTTGGAACAGAAAAAAGCCACAAGCAATTCTGTTTTATACCAAACATAAAGTTGGCGTCGACGTCATGTATCATATGTCGTCTACACATAAACGACAGACGAAGCGATGGTCATTGACTTTCTTCTGCAACATATTGGATGTCGCAGCGTTAGCATCTTTCATAATTTACCAAAAAGTAAATGATGTGAGTGCTTCGAACAAAACCAATGCACGTCAACAATTTTAACATTCTTTGATTGAACAGTCATTGACGCCTTAGACCAAGGCATCTTTCGGCATAGCTGCTCACCTTATTCGGCCCCTGTCTGGATCGAATTTTTTTAGAATAGTCTGAGGTTAATGAAGTCAGTGTTATCTGATTTCATTGGCAAAACATTATTTGTCAACCTTGACGACATGGTTTACTTATCAACATAGAATTGCAAAGCCAATGACAGCATTTCTCAAGAAAAATGCAAAAATGACCCCAAGCATCCAGAATACATTGAGAGCTTTGAAAGACTCCCTCATTTGAACTGATCCTGACGTTCATAATGAAATAGGAGGATTTATCCTCCAAAACCGCTATACATGACTCCCTAGTCACATACTGCACGATGTGCCCCTGCTTCAACTAAACATAGCGGATCTAGAGGGGAACAACTCCATAAAGTCGGCAATCACTGGTGTGAAACAACCATGACTAGGGACGAATGGCACTGTGTGACTTCTAACGGTGAACTCCGGATGCTGGAGCACTCTGGTCTTCACCAAATTTATTGACTGTCAACATATTAATGCTTAAGCATTTACCATTAATTGAAAATCCAAATGGGTGAGGGGAAAACAATCTTTTTGTTAAACAACCCCTAGAAGAAATGTATTACGGGATTTTGCACTAATTACTTTTGTTTATTATGTAAGCAGGTCATTGGGTCACTTGTACATTTCTCATCTGATTGTGAATAGTTGACAACCCACGACTTCCAGAAAATTAGATCATTACGGCATTGTGCATTTCTTAGTTTTGTTCAGTTTGCGGGTATATATGATAGTGAAAATATCATTATTGTGAGTCAGTAATCATTACATCATACTGGAGCGAGTTAGAAATAAACTGGAAATAACATACTTTTACGGAGGTAAATTATTATGTCTGACCAAATAGACGCATTCAAAGCGAAGAAGAAAGGGAGCGGGATACGTTAGAGGGCTTGCCGAAGAAGTACGAGTGAGTGGATCTGAAGCAAAAGATTTTAGTGGCGATGGCGATGAGGACTATGTTCCCGATTGAGATGATTCCGGATCGTAGTCGCTCAAAGCAATCAACTATCTATGGATTTATATCTAATCTCGCAGTAGAGTCTTACATGTCGAAAAAATCTAAGGCAGTCATTCTATTGTCAACAGTTCATTATGACACCGAATTGGTTGGAACAGAAAAAAGCCACAAGCAATTCTGTTTTATACCAAACATAAAGTTGGCGTCGACGTCATGTATCATATGTCGTATACACATAAACGACAGACGAAGCGATGGTCATTGACTTTCTTCTGCAACATGTTGGATGTCGCAGCGTTAGCATCTTTCATAATTTACCAAAAAGTAAATGATGTGAGTGCTTCGAATAAAACCAATGTATGTCGACAATTTTAACATTCTGTGATTGAACAGTCATTGACGCCTTAGACCACGGCATCTTTCGGCCTAGCTGCTCACCTCATTCGGCCCCTGTCTGGATCGTCTCAAAATTTTTTTAGAATAGTCAGAGGTTAATGAAGTCTGTGCTATCTGATTTCATTGGCAAAACATTATTTGTCAACCTTGACGACATGGTTTACTTATCAACATAGAATTGCAAAGCCAATGACAGCATTTCTCAAGAAAAATGCAAAAATGACCCCAAGCATCCAGAATACATTGAGAGCTTTGAAAGACTCCCTCATTTGAACTGATCCTGACGTTCATAATGAAATAGGAGGATTTATCCTCCAAAACCGCTATACGTGACTCCCTAGTCATGTGCCCTGCTTCACTAAACATAGCGGATCTAGAGGGGAACAACTCCATAAAGTCCGCAATCACTGGTGTGAAACAACCATGACTAGGGACGAATGGCACTGTGTGACTTCTAACGGTGAACTCTGGATCCTGGAGCACTCTGGTCCTCACCAAATTTATTGACTGTCAACATATTTATGCTTTACCATTTACCATTAATTGAAAATCCAAATGGGTGAGGGGAAAACAATCTTTTTGTTAAACAACCCCTAGAAGAAATGTATTACGGCATTTTGCACTAATTACTTTTGTTTATTATGTAAGCAGGTCACTTGTACATTTCTCATCTGATTGTAAATAGTTGACAACCCACGACTTCCAGAAAATTAGATCATTACTGCATTGTGCATTTCTTAGTTTTGTTCAGTTTGCGGGTATATATGATAGTGAAAATATCATTATTGTCAGTCAGTAATCATTACATCATACTGGAGCGAGTTAGAAATAAACTGGAAATAACATACTTTTACGGAGGTAAATTATTATGTCTGACCAAATAGACGCATTCAAAGCGAAGAAGAAAGGGAGCGGGATACGTTAGAGGGCTTGCCAAAGAAGTACGAGTGAGTGGATCTGAAGCAAAAGATTTTAGTGGCGATGAGGACTATGTTCCCGATTGAGATGATTCCGGATCGTAGTCGCTCAAAGCAATCAACTATCTATGGATTTATAGCTAATCTCGCAGTAGAGTCTTACATGTCGAAAAAATCTAAGGCAGTCATTCTATTGTCAACAGTTCATTATGACACCGAATTGGTTGGAACAGAAAAAAGCCACAAGCAATTCTGTTTTATACCAAACATAAAGTTGGCGTCAACGTCATGTATCATATGTCGTCTACACATAAACGACAGACGAAGCGATGGTCATTGACTTTCTTCTGCAACATATTGGATGTCGCAGCGTTAGCATCTTTCATAATTTACCAAAAAGTAAATGATGTGAGTGCTTCGAACAAAACCAATGCACGTCAACAATTTTAACATTCTTTGATTGAACAGTCATTGACGCCTTAGACCAAGGCATCTTTCGGCATAGCTGCTCACCTTATTCGGCCCCTGTCTGGATCGAATTTTTTTAGAATAGTCTGAGGTTAATGAAGTCAGTGTTATCTGATTTCATTGGCAAAACATTATTTGTCAACCTTGACGACATGGTTTACTTATCAACATAGAATTGCAAAGCCAATGACAGCATTTCTCAAGAAAAATGCAAAAATGACCCCAAGCATCCAGAATACATTGAGAGCTTTGAAAGACTCCCTCATTTGAACTGATCCTGACGTTCATAATGAAATAGGAGGATTTATCCTCCAAAACCGCTATACGTGACTCGCTAGTCACATACTGCACGATGTGCCCCTGCTTCAACTAAACATAGCGGATCTAGAGGGGAACAACTCCATAAAGTCGGCAATCACTGGTGTGAAACAACCATGACTAGGGACGAATGGCACTGTGTGACTTCTAACGGTGAACTCCGGATGCTGGAGCACTCTGGTCTTCACCAAATTTATTGACTGTCAACATATTAATGCTTTAGCATTTACCATTAATTGAAAATCCAAATGGGTGAGGGGAAAACAATCTTTTTGTTAAACAACCCCTAGAAGAAATGTATTACGGCATTTTGCACTAATTACTTTTGTTTATTATGTAAGCAGGTCATTGGGTCACTTGTACATTTCTCATCTGATTGTGAATAGTTGACAACCCACGACTTCCAGAAAATTAGATCATTACTGCATTGTGCATTTCTTAGTTTTGTTCAGTTTGTGGGTATATATGATAGTGAAAATATCATTATTGTCAGTCAGTAATCATTACATCATACTGGAGCGAGTTAGAAGTAAACTGGAAATAACATACTTTTACGGAGGTAAATTATTATGTCTGACCAAATAGACGCATCCAAAGCGAAGAAGGAAGGGAGCAATTGTTAGAGGGCTTGCCGAAGAAGTACGAGTGAGTGGATCTGAAACAAAAGATTTTAGTGGCGATGGCGATGAGGACTATGTTCCCGATTGAGAATCCGGATCCTGGATCACTCTGGTCTTCACCAAATTTATTGACTGTCAACATATTAATGCTTTATCATTTACCATTAATTGAAAATCCAAGTGGGTGAGGGGAAAACAATTTTTTTGTTAAACAACCCCTAGAACCAATGGAATATGCCTGGCTGGACTTTCACACATATTGTATTGAGAAATGTATTACGGCATTTTGCACTAATTACTTTTGTTTATTATGTAAGCAGGCCATTGGGTCACTTCTACATTTCTTATCTGATTGCAAATAGTTGACAACCCACGACTTCCAGAAAATTAGATCATTACTTCATTGTGCATTTCTTAGTTTTGTTCAGTTTGCGGGTATATATGATAGTGAAAATATCATTATTGTGAGTCAGTAATCATTACATCATACTGGAGCGAGTTAGAAATAAACTGGAAATAACATACTTTTACGGAGGTAAATTATTATGTCTGACCAAATAGACGCATTCAAAGCGAAGAAGAAAGGGAGCGGGATACGTTAGAGGGCTTGCCGAAGAAGTACGAGTGAGTGGATCTGAAGCAAAAGATTTTAGTGGCGATGGCGATGAGGACTATGATCCCGATTGAGATGATTCCGGATCGTAGTCGCTCAAAGCAATCAACTATCTATGGATTTATAGCTAATCTCGCAGTAGAGTCTTACATGTCGAAAAAATCTAAGGCAGTCATTCTATTGTCAACAGTTCATTATGACACCGAATTGGTTGGAACAGAAAAAAGCCACAAGCAATTCTGTTTTATACCAAACATAAAGTTGGCGTCGACGTCATGTATCATATGTCGTCTACACATAAACGACAGACGAAGCGATGGTCATTGACTTTCTTCTGCAACATGTTGGATGTCGCAGCGTTAGCATCTTTCATAATTTACCAAAAAGTAAATGATGTGAGTGCTTCGAATAAAACCAATGCATGTCGACAATTTTAACATTCTGTGATTGAACAGTCATTGACGCCTTAGACCACGGCATCTTTCGGCCTAGCTGCTCACCTTATTCGGCCCCTGTCTGGATCGTCTCAAAATTTTTTTAGAATAGTCAGAGGTTAATGAAGTCAGTGTTATCTGATTTCATTGGCAAAACATTATTTGTCAACCTTGACGACATGGTTTACTTATCAACATAGAATTACAAAGCCAATGACAGCATTTCTCAAGAAAAATGCAAAAATGACCCCAAGCATCCAGAATACATTGAGAGCTTTGAAAGACTCCCTCATTTGAACTGATCCTGACGTTCATAATGAAATAGGAGGATTTATCCTCCAAAACCGCTATACGTGACTCCCTAGTCATGTGCCCTGCTTCACTGAACATAGCGGATCTAGAGGGGAACAACTCCATAAAGTCCGCAATCACTGGTGTGAAACAACCATGACTAGGGACGAATGGCACTGTGTGACTTCTAACGGTGAACTCTGGATCCTGGAGCACTCTGGTCCTCACCAAATTTATTGACTGTCAACATATTTATGCTTTACCATTTACCATTAATTGAAAATCCAAATGGGTGAGGGGAAAACAATCTTTTTGTTAAACAACCCCTAGAAGAAATGTATTACGGCATTTTGCACTAATTACTTTTGTTTATTATGTAAGCAGATCACTTGTACATTTCTCATCTGATTGTAAATAGTTGACAACCCACGACTTCCAGAAAATTAGATCATTACTGCATTGTGCATTTCTTAGTTTTGTTCAGTTTGCGGGTATATATGATAGTGAAAATATCATTATTGTCAGTCAGTAATCATTACATCATACTGGAGCGAGTTAGAAATAAACTGGAAATAACATACTTTTACGGAGGTAAATTATTATGTCTGACCAAATAGACGCATTCAAAGCGAAGAGGAAAGGGAGCGGGATACGTTAGAGGGCTTGCCGAAGAAGTACGAGTGAGTGGATCTGAAGCAAAAGATTTTAGTGGCGATGAGGACTATGTTCCCGATTGAGATGATTCCGGATCGTAGTCGCTCAAAGCAATCAACTATCTATGGATTTATAGCTAATCTCGCAGTAGAGTCTTACATGTCGAAAAAATCTAAGCCAGTCATTCTATTGTCAACAGTTCATTATGACACCGAATTGGTTGGAACAGAAAAAAGCCACAAGCAATTCTGTTTTATACCAAACATAAAGTTGGCGTCGACGTCATGTATCATATGTCGTCTACACATAAACGACAGACGAAGCGATGGTCATTGACTTTCTTCTGCAACATATTGGATGTCGCAGCGTTAGCATCTTTCATAATTTACCAAAAAGTAAATGATGTGAGTGCTTCGAACAAAACCAATGCACGTCAACAATTTTAACATTCTTTGATTGAACAGTCATTGACGCCTTAGACCAAGGCATCTTTCGGCATAGCTGCTCACCTTATTCGGCCCCTGTCTGGATCGAATTTTTTTAGAATAGTCTGAGGTTAATGAAGTCAGTGTTATCTGATTTCATTGGCAAAACATTATTTGTCAACCTTGACGACATGGTTTACTTATCAACATAGAATTGCAAAGCCAATGACAGCATTTCTCAAGAAAAATGCAAAAATGACCCCAAGCATCCAGAATACATTGAGAGCTTTGAAAGACTCCCTCATTTGAACTGATCCTGACGTTCATAATGAAATAGGAGGATTTATCCTCCAAAACCGCTATACGTGACTCCCTAGTCACATACTGCACGATGTGCCCCTGCTTCAACTAAACATAGCGGATCTAGAGGGGAACAACTCCATAAAGTCGGCAATCACTGGTGTGAAACAACCATGACTAGGGACTAATGGCACTGTGTGACTTCTAACGGTGAACTCCGGATGCTGAAGCACTCTGGTCTTCACCAAATTTATTGACTGTCAACATATTAATGCTTTAGCATTTACCATTAATTGAAAATCCAAATGGGTGAGGGGAAAACAATCTTTTTGTTAAACAACCCCTAGAAGAAATGTATTACGGCATTTTGCACTAATTACTTTTGTTTATTATGTAAGCAAGTCATTGGGTCACTTGTACATTTCTCATCTGATTGTAAATAGTTGACAACCCACGACTTCCAGAAAATTAGATCATTACTGCATTGTGCATTTCTTAGTTTTGTTCAGTTTGCGGGTATATATGATAGTGAAAATATCATTATTGTCAGTCAGTAATCATTACATCATACTGGAGCGAGTTAGAAATAAACTGGAAATAACATACTTTTACGGAGGTAAATTATTATGTCTGACCAAATAGACGCATTCAAAGCGAAGAAGAAAGGGAGCGGGATACGTTAGAGGGCTTGCCGAAGAAGTACGAGTGAGTGGATCTGAAACAAAAGATTTTAGTGGCGATGGCGATGAGGACTATGTTCCCGATTGAGAATCCGGATCCTGGATCACTCTGGTCTTCACCAAATTTATTGACTGTCAACATATTAATGCTTTATCATTTACCATTAATTGAAAATCCAAGTGGGTGAGGGGAAAACAATTTTTTTGTTAAACAACCCCTAGAACCAATGGAATATGCCTGGCTGGACTTTCACACATATTGTATTGAGAAATGTATTACGGCATTTTGCACTAATTACTTTTGTTTATTATGTAAGCAGGTCATTGGGTCACTTCTACATTTCTTATCTGATTGCAAATAGTTGACAACCCACGACTTCCAGAAAATTAGATCATTACGGCATTGTGCATTTCTTAGTTTTGTTCAGTTTGCGGGTATATATGATAGTGAAAATATCATTATTGTCAGTCAGTAATCATTACATCATACTGGAGCGAGTTAGAAGTAAACTGGAAATAACATACTTTTACGGAGGTAAATTATTATGTCTGACCAAATAGACGCATTCAAAGCGAAGAAGAAAGGGAGCGGGATACGTTAGAGGGCTTGCCGAAGAAGTACGAGTGAGTGGATCTGAAGCAAAAGATTTTAGTGGCGATGGCGATGAGGACTATGTTCCCGATTGAGATGATTCCGGATCGTAGTCGCTCAAAGCAATCAACTATCTATGGATTTATAGCTAATCTCGCAGTAGAGTCTTACATGTCGAAAAAATCTAAGCCAGTCATTCTATTGTCAACAGTTCATTATGACACCGAATTGGTTGGAACAGAAAAAAGCCACAAGCAATTCTGTTTTATACCAAACATAAAGTTGGCGTCGACGTCATGTATCATATGTCGTCTACACATAAACGACAGACGAAGCGATGGTCATTGACTTTCTTCTGCAACATGTTGGATGTCGCAGCGTTAGCATCTTTCATAATTTACCAAAAAGTAAATGATGTGAGTGCTTCGAATAAAACCAATGCATGTCGACAATTTTAACATTCTGTGATTGAACAGTCATTGACGCCTTAGACCACGGCATCTTTCGGCCTAGCTGCTCACCTTATTCGGCCCCTGTCTGGATCGTCTCAAAATTTTTTTAGAATAGTCAGAGGTTAGTGAAGTCAGTGTTCTCTGATTTCATTGGCAAAACATTATTTGTCAACCTTGACGACATGGTTTACTTATCAACATAGAATTGCAAAGCCAATGACAGCATTTCTCAAGAAAAATGCAAAAATGACCCCAAGCATCCAGAATACATTGAGAGCTTTGAAAGACTCCCTCATTTGAACTGATCCTGACGTTCATAATGAAATAGGAGGATTTATCCTCCAAAACCGCTATACGTGACTCCCTAGTCACATACTGCACGATGTGCCCCTGCTTCAACTAAACATAGCGGATCTAGAGGGGAACAACTCCATAAAGCCCGCAATCACTGGTGTGAAACAACCATGACTAGGAACGAATGGCACTGTGTGACTTCTAACGGTGAACTCCGGATCCTGGAGCACTCTGGTCTTCACCAAATTTATTGACTGTCAACATATTAATGCTTTAGCATTTACCATTAATTGAAAATCCAAATGGGTGATGGGAAAACAATCTTTTTGTTAAACAACCCCTAGAAGAAATGTATTACTGCATTTTGCACTAATTGCTTTTGTTTATTATGTAAGCAGGTCACTTGTACATTTCTCATCTGATTGTAAATAGTTGACAACCCACGACTTCCAGAAAATTAGATCATTACTGCATTGTGCATTTCTTAGTTTTGTTCAGTTTGCGGGTATATATGATAGTGAAAATATCATTATTGTCAGTCAGTAATCATTACATCATACTGGAGCGAGTTAGAAATAAACTGGAAATAACATACTTTTACGGAGGTAAATTATTATGTCTGACCAAATAGCATTCAAAGCGAAGAAGAAAGGGAGCGGGATACGTTAGAGGGCTTGCCGAAGAAGTACGAGTGAGTGGATCTGAAGCAAAAGATTTTAGTGGCGATGAGGACTATGTTCCCGATTGAGATGATTCCGGATCGTAGTCGCTCAAAGCAATCAACTATCTATGGATTTATAGCTAATCTCGCAGTAGAGTCTTACATGTCGAAAAAATCTAATGCAGTCATTCTATTGTCAACAGTTCATTATGACACCGAATTGGTTGGAACAGAAAAAAGCCACAAGCAATTCTGTTTTATACCAAACATAAAGTTGGCGTCGACGTCATGTATCATATGTCGTCTACACATAAACGACAGACGAAGCGATGGTCATTGACTTTCTTCTGCAACATGTTGGATGTCGCAGCGTTAGCATCTTTCATAATTTACCAAAAAGTAAATGATGTGAGTGCTTCGAATAAAACCAATGCATGTCGACAATTTTAACATTCTGTGATTGAACAGTCATTGACGCCTTAGACCACGGCATCTTTCGGCCTAGCTGCTTATTCGGCCCCTGTCTGGATCGTCTCAAAATTTTTTTAGAATAGTCAGAGGTTAGTGAAGTCAGTGTTCTCTGATTTCATTGGCAAAACATTATTTGTCAACCTTGACGACATGGTTTACTTATCAACATAGAATTGCAAAGCCAATGACAGCATTTCTCAAGAAAAATGCAAAAATGACCCCAAGCATCCAGAATACATTGAGAGCTTTGAAAGACTCCCTCATTTGAACTGATCCTGACGTTCATAATGAAATAGGAGGATTTATCCTCCAAAACCGCTATACGTGACTCCCTAGTCACATACTGCACGATGTGCCCCTGCTTCAACTAAACATAGCGGATCTAGAGGGGAACAACTCCATAAAGCCCGCAATCCCTGGTGTGAAACAACCATGACTAGGGACGAATGGCACTGTGTGACTTCTAACGGTGAACTCCGGATCCTGGAGCACTCTGGTCTTCACCAAATTTATTGCCTGTCAACATATTAATGCTTTACCATTTACCATTAATTGAAAATCCAAATGGGTGATGGGAAAACAATCTTTTTGTTAAACAACCCCTAGAAGAAATGTATTACGGCATTTTGCACTAATTACTTTTGTTTATTATGTAAGCAGGTCATTGGGTCACTTGTACATTTCTCATCTGATTGTAAATAGTTGACAACCCACGACTTCCAGAAGATTAGATCATTACTGCATTGTGCATTTCTTAGTTTTGTTCAGTTTGCGGGTATATATGATAGTGAAAATATCATTATTGTCAGTCAGTAATCATTACATCATACTGGAGCGAGTTAGAAGTAAACTGCAAATAACATACTTTTGCGGAGGTAAATTATTATGTCTGACCAAATAGACGCATTCAAAGCGAAGAAGAAAGGGAACAATACGTTAGAGGGCTTGCCGAAGAAGTACGCGTGAGTGGATCTGAAACAAAAGATTTTAGTGGCGATGGCGATGAGGACTATGTTCCCGATTGAGAATCCGGATCCTGGAGCACTCTGGTCTTCACCAAATTTATTGACTGTCAACATATTAATGCCTTATCATTTACCATTAATTGAAAATCCAAGTGGGTGAGGGGAAAACAATTTTTTTGTTAAACAACCCCTAGAACCAATGGAATATGCCTGGCTGGACTTTCACACATATTGTATTGAGAAATGTATGACGGCATTTTGCACTAATTACTTTTGTTTATTATGTAAGCAGGTCATTGGGTCACTTCTAAATTTCTTATCTGATTGTAAATAGTTTACAAATTAGATCATTACTGCATTGTGCATTTCTTAGTTTTGTTCAGTTTGCGGGTATATATGATAGTGAAAATATCATTATTGTCAGTCAGTAATCATTATATCATACTGGAGCGAGTTAGAAGTAAACTGGAAATAACATACTTTTACGGAGGTAAATTATTATGTCTGACCAAATAGACGCATTCAAAGCGAAGAAGAAAGGGAGCGGGATACGTTAGAGGGCTTGCCGAAGAAGTACGAGTGAGTGGATCTGAAGCAAAAGATTTTAGTGGCGATAAGGACTATGTTCCCGATTGAGATGATTCCGGATCGTAGTCGCTCAAAGCAATCAACTATCTATGGATTTATAGCTAATCTCGCAGTAGAGTCTTACATGTCGAAAAAATCTAAGCAGTCATTCTATTGTCAACAGTTCATTATGACACCGAATTGGTTGGAACAGAAAAAAGCCACAAGCAATTCTGTTTTATACCAAACATAAAGTTGGCGTCGACGTCATGTATCATATGTCGTCTACACATAAACGACAGACGAAGCGATGGTCATTGACTTTCTTCTGCAACATGTTGGATGTCGCAGCGTTAGCATCTTTCATAATTTACCAAAAAGTAAATGATGTGAGTGCTTCGAATAAAACCAATGCATGTCGACAATTTTAACATTCTGTGATTGAACAGTCATTGACGCCTTAGACCACGGCATCTTTCGGCCTAGCTGCTCACCTTATTCGGCCCCTGTCTGGATCGTCTCAAAATTTTTTTAGAATAGTCAGAGGTTAGTGAAGTCAGTGTTCTCTGATTTCATTGGCAAAACATTATTTGTCAACCTTGACGACATGGTTTACTTATCAACATAGAATTGCAAAGCCAATGACAGCATTTCTCAAGAAAAATGCAAAAATGACCCCAAGCATCCAGAATACATTGAGAGCTTTGAAAGACTCCCTCATTTGAACTGATCCTGACGTTCATAATGAAATAGGAGGATTTATCCTCCAAAACCGCTATACGTGACTCCCTAGTCACATACTGCACGATGTGCCCCTGCTTCAACTAAACATAGCGGATCTAGAGGGGAACAACTCCATAAAGCCCGCAATCACTGGTGTGAAACAACCATGACTAGGAACGAATGGCACTGTCTGACTTCTAACGGTGAACTCCGGATCCTGGAGCACTCTGGTCTTCACCAAATTTATTGACTGTCAACATATTAATGCTTTACCATTTACCATTAATTGAAAATCCAAATGGGTGATGGGAAAACAATCTTTTTGTTAAACAACCCCTAGAAGAAATGTATTACGGCATTTTGCACTAATTGCTTTTGTTTATTATGTAAGCAGGTCACTTGTACATTTCTCATCTGATTGTAAATAGTTGACAACCCACGACTTCCAGAAAATTAGATCATTACTGCATTGTGCATTTCTTAGTTTTGTTCAGTTTGCGGGTATATATGATAGTGAAAATATCATTATTGTCAGTCAGTAATCATTACATCATACTGGAGCGAGTTAGAAATAAACTGGAAATAACATACTTTTACGGAGGTAAATTATTATGTCTGACCAAATAGACGCATTCAAAGCGAAGAAGAAAGGGAGCGGGATACGTTAGAGGGCTTGCCGAAGAAGTACGAGTGAGTGGATCTGAAGCAAAAGATTTTAGTGGCGATGGCGATGAGGACATAAACGACAGACGAAGCGATGGTCATTGACTTTCTTCTGCAACATGTTGGATGTCGCAGCGTTAGCATCTTTCATAATTTACCAAAAAGCAAATGATGTGAGTGCTTCGAATAAAACCAATGCATGTCGACAATTTTAACATTCTGTGATTGAACAGTCATTGACGCCTTAGACCACGGCATCTTTCGGCCTAGCTGCTTATTCGGCCCCTGTCTGGATCGTCTCAAAATTTTTTTAGAATAGTCAGAGGTTAGTGAAGTCAGTGTTCTCTGATTTCATTGGCAAAACATTATTTGTCAACCTTGACGACATGGTTTACTTATCAACATAGAATTGCAAAGCCAATGACAGCATTTCTCAAGAAAAATGCAAAAATGACCCCAAGCATCCAGAATACATTGAGAGCTTTGAAAGACTCCCTCATTTGAACTGATCCTGACGTTCATAATGAAATAGGAGGATTTATCCTCCAAAACCGCTATACGTGACTCCCTAGTCACATACTGCACGATGTGCCCCTGCTTCAACTAAACATAGCGGATCTAGAGGGGAACAACTCCATAAAGCCCGCAATCCCTGGTGTGAAACAACCATGACTAGGGACGAATGGCACTGTGTGACTTCTAACGGTGAACTCCGGATCCTGGAGCACTCTGGTCTTCACCAAATTTATTGACTGTCAACATATTAATGCTTTACCATTTACCATTAATTGAAAATCCAAATGGGTGATGGGAAAACAATCTTTTTGTTAAACAACCCCTAGAAGAAATGTATTACGGCATTTTGCACTAATTGCTTTTGTTTATTATGTAAGCAGGTCACTTGTACATTTCTCATCTGATTGTAAATAGTTGACAACCCACGACTTCCAGAAAATTAGATCATTACTGCATTGTGCATTTCTTAGTTTTGTTCAGTTTGCGGGTATATATGATAGTGAAAATATCATTATTGTCAGTCAGTAATCATTACATCATACTGGAGCGAGTTAGAAATAAACTGGAAATAACATACTTTTACGGAGGTAAATTATTATGTCTGACCAAATAGACGCATTCAAAGCGAAGAAGAAAGGGAGCGGGATACGTTAGAGGGCTTGCCGAAGAAGTACGAGTGAGTGGATCTGAAGCAAAAGATTTTAGTGGCGATGGCGATGAGGACTATGTTAACGATTGAGATGATTCCGGATCGTAGTCGCTCAAAGCAATCAACTATCTATGGATTTATAGCTAATCTCGCAGTAGAGTCTTACATGTCGAAAAAATCAGTCATTCTATTGTCAACAGTTCATTATGACACCGAATTGGTTGGAACAGAAAAAAGCCATAAGCAATTCTGTTTTATACCAAACATAAAGTTGGCGTCGACGTCATGTATCATATGTCGTCTACACATAAACGACAGACGAAGCGATGGTCATTGACTTTCTTCTGCAACATATTGGATGTCGCAGCGTTAGCATCTTTCATAATTTACCAAAAAGTAAATGATGTGAGTGCTTCGAACAAAACTAATGCACGTCAACAATTTTAACATTCTTTGATTGAACAGTCATTGACGCCTTAGACCAAGGCATCTTTCGGCATAGCTGCTCACCTTATTCGGCCCCTGTCTGGATCGAATTTTTTTAGAATAGTCTGAGGTTAATGAAGTCAGTGTTATCTGATTTCATTGGCAAAACATTATTTGTCAACCTTGACGACATGGTTTACTTATCAACATAGAATTGCAACGCCAATGACAGCATTTCTCAAGAAAAATGCAAAAATTACCCCAAGCATCCAGAATACATTGAGAGCTTTGAAAGACTCCCTCATTTGAACTGATCCTGACGTTCATAATGAAATAGGAGGATTTATCCTCCAAAACCGCTATACGTGGCTCCCTAGTCACATACTGCACGATGTGCCCCTGCTTCAACTAAACATAGCGGATCTAGAGGGGAACAACTCCATAAAGTCGGCAATCACTGGTGTGAAACAACCATGACTAGGGACGAATGGCACTGTGTGACTTCTAACGGTGAACTCCGGATGCTGAAGCACTCTAGTCTTCACCAAATTTATTGACTGTCAACATATTAATGCTTTAGCATTTACCATTAATTGAAAATCCAAATGGGTGAGGCGAAAACAATTTTTTTGTTAAACAACCCCTAGAACCAATGGAATATGCCTGGCTGGACTTTCACACATATTGTATTGAGAAATGTATTACGGCATTTTGCACTAATTACTTTTGTTTATTATGTAAGCAGGTCATTGGGTCACTTCTACATTTCTTATCTGATTGCAAATAGTTGACAACCCACGACTTCCAGAAAATTAGATCATTACGGCATTGTGCATTTCTTAGTTTTGTTCAGTTTGCGGGTATATATGATAGAGAAAATATCATTATTGTGAGTCAGTAATCATTACATCATACTGGAGCGAGTTAGAAATAAACTGGAAATAACATACTTTTACGGAGGTAAATTATTATGTCTGACCAAATAGACGCATTCAAAGCGAAGAAGAAAGGGAGCGGGATACGTTAGAGGGCTTGCCGAAGAAGTACGAGTGAGTGGATCTGAAGCAAAAGATTTTAGTGGCGATGGCGATGAGGACTATGTTCCCGATTGAGATGATTCCGGATCGTAGTCGCTCAAAGCAATCAACTATCTATGGATTTATAGCTAATCTCGCAGTAGAGTCTTACATGTCGAAAAAATCTAAGGCAGTCATTCTATTGTCAACAGTTCATTATGACACCGAATTGGTTGGAACAGAAAAAAGCCACAAGCAATTCTGTTTTATACCAAACATAAAGTTGGCGTCGACGTCATGTATCATATGTCGTCTACACATAAACGACAGACGAAGCGATGGTCATTGACTTTCTTCTGCAACATGTTGGATGTCGCAGCGTTAGCATCTTTCATAATTTACCAAAAAGCAAATGATGTGAGTGCTTCGAATAAAACCAATGCATGTCGACAATTTTAACATTCTGTGATTGAACAGTCATTGACGCCTTAGACCACGGCATCTTTCGGCCTAGCTGCTTATTCGGCCCCTGTCTGGATCGTCTCAAAATTTTTTTAGAATAGTCAGAGGTTAGTGAAGTCAGTGTTCTCTGATTTCATTGGCAAAACATTATTTGTCAACCTTGACGACATGGTTTACTTATCAACATAGAATTGCAAAGCCAATGACAGCATTTCTCAAGAAAAATGCAAAAATGACCCCAAGCATCCAGAATACATTGAGAGCTTTGAAAGACTCCCTTATTTGAACTGATCCTGACGTTTATAATGAAATAGGAGGATTTATCCTCCAAAACCGCTATACGTGACTCCCTAGTCACATACTGCACGATGTGCCCCTGCTTCAACTAAACATAGCGGATCTAGAGGGGAACAACTCCATGAAGTCCGCAATCACTGGTGTGAAACAACCATGACTAGGGACGAATGGCACTGTGTGACTTCTAACGGTGAACTCCGGATCCTGGAGCACTCTGGTCTTCACCAAATTTATTGACTGTCAACATAATAATGCTTTACCATTTACCATTAATTGAAAATCCAAATGGGTGAGGGGAAAACAATCTTTTTGTTAAACAACCCCTAGAAGAAATGTATTACGGCATTTTGCACTAATTACTTTTGTTTATTATGTAAGCAGGTCATTGGGTCACTTGTACATTTCTCATCTGATTGTGAATAGTTGACAACCCACGACTTCCAGAAAATTAGATCATTACTGCATTGTGCATTTCTTAGTTCTGTTCAGTTTGCGGGTATATATGATAGTGAAAATATCATTATTGTCAGTCAGTAATCATTACATCATACTGGAGCGAGTTAGAAATAACCTGGAAATAACATACTTTTACGGAGGTAAATTATTATGTCTGACCAAATAGACGCATTCAAAGCGAAGAAGGAAGGGAGCAATTGTTAGAGGGCTTGCCGAAGAAGTACGAATGAGTGGATCTGAAGCAAAGATTTTAGTGGCGATGAGGACTATGTTCCCGATTGAGATGATCCGGATCGTAGTCGCTCAAAGCAATCAACTATCTATGGATTTATAGCTAATCTCGCAGTAGAGTCTTACATGTCGAAAAAATCTAAGGCAGTCATTCTATTGTCAATAGTTCATTATGACACCGAATTGGTTGGAACAGAAAAAAGCCACAAGCAATTCTGTTTTATACCAAACATAAAGTTGGCGTCGACGTCATGTATCATATGTCGTCTACACATAAACGACAGACGAAGCGATGGTCATTGACTTTCTTCTGCAACATGTTGGATGTCGCAGCGTTAGCATCTTTCATAATTTACCAAAAAGTAAATGATGTGAGTGCTTCGAACAAAACCAATGCACGTCAACAATTTTAACATTCTTTGATTGAACAGTCATTGACGCCTTAGACCAAGATTTATCCTCCAAAACCGCTATACGTGACTCCCTAGTCACATACTGCACGATGTGCCCCTGCTTCGTCATGGATCATATGTTGGCTACACATAAACGACAGACGAAGCTATGGTCATCGACTTTCTTCTGCAACATGTTGGATGTCGCAGCGTTAGCATCTTTCATAATTTACCAAAAAGTAAATGATGTGAGTGCTTCGAACAAAACCAATGCACGTCGACAATTTTAACATTCCTTGATTGAACAGTCATTGACGCCTTAGACCAAGGCACCTTTCGGCATAGCTGCTCACCTTATTCGGCCCCTGTCTGGATCGTCTCAGAATTTTTTTTAGAATAGTCAGAGGTTAATGAAGTCAGTGTTATCTGATTTCATTGGCAAAACATTATTTGTCAACATTGACGACATGGTTTACTTATCAACATAGAATTGCAAAGCCAATGACAGCATTTCTCCAGAAAAATGCAAAAATGACCCCAAGCATCCAGAATACATTGAGAGCTTTGAAAGACTCCCTTATTTGAACTGATCCTGACGTTCATAACCTCCAAAACCGCTATACGTGACTCCCTAGTCACATACTGCACGATGTGCCCCTGCTTCAACTAAACATAGCGGATCTAGAGGGGAACAACTCCATGAAGTCCGCAATCACTGGTGTGAAACAACCATGACTAGGGACGAATGGCACTGTGTGACTTCTAACGGTGAACTCCGGATCCTGGAGCACTCTGGTCTTCACCAAATTTATTGACTGTCAACATAATAATGCTTTACCATTTATCATTCATTGAAAATCCAAATGGGTGAGGGGAAAACAATCTTTTTGTTAAACAACCCCTAGAAGAAATGTATTACGGCATTTTGCACTAATTACTTTTGTTTATTATGTAAGCAGGTCATTGGGTCACTTGTACATTTCTCATCTGATTGTGAATAGTTGACAACCCACGACTTCCAGAAAATTAGATCATTACTGCATTGTGCATTTCTTAGTTTTGTTCAGTTTGCGGGTATATATGATAGTGAAAATATCATTATTGTCAGTCAGTAATCATTACATCATACTGGAGCGAGTTAGAAATAAACTGGAAATAACATACTCTTACGGAGGTAAATTATTATGTCTGACCAAATAGACGCATTCAAAGCGAAGAAGAAAGGGAGCGGGATACGTTAGAGGGCTTGCCGAAGAAGTACGAGTGAGTGGATCTGAAGCAAAAGATTTTAGTGGCGATGGCGATGAGGACTATGTTCCCGATTGAGAATCCGGATCCTGGAGCACTCTGGTCTTCACCAAATTTATTGACTGTCAACATATTAATGCTTTATCATTTACCATTAATTGAAAATCCAAGTGGGTGAGGGGAAAACAATTTTTTTGTTAAACAACCCCTAGAACCAATGGAATATGCCTGGCTGGACTTTCACACATATTGTATTGAGAAATGTATTACGGCATTTTGCACTAATTACTTTTGTTTATTATGTAAGCAGGTCATTGGGTCACTTCTACATTTCTTATCTGATTGTAAATAGTTGACAACCCACGACTTCCAGAAAATTAGATCATTACGGCATTGTGCATTTCTTAGTTTTGTTCAGTTTGCGGGTATATATGATAGTGATATTTGATTGAACAGTCATTGACGCCTTAGACCAAGGCATCTTTCGGCCTAGCTGCTCACCTTATTCGGCCCCTGTCTGGATCGTCTCAAAATTTTTTTTAGAATAGTCAGAGGTTAATGAAGTCAGTGTTATCTGATTTCATTGGCAAAACATTATTTGTTTGCATTGCAAAACCAATGACAGCATTTCTCAAGAAAAATGCAAAAATGACCCCAAGCATCCAGAATACATTGAGAGCTTTGAAAGACTCCCTCATTTGAAGTGATCCTGACGTTCATAATGAAATAGGAGGATTTATCCTCCAAAACCGCTATATGTGACTCCCTAGTCACATACTGCACGATGTGCCATTGCTTCAACTAAACATAGCGGATCTAGAGGGGAACAACTCCATAAAGTCCGCAATCACTGGTGTGAAACAACCATGACTAGGGACGAATGGTACTGTGTGACTTCTAACGGTGAACTCCGGATCCTAGAGCACTCTGGTCTTCACCAAATTTATTGACTGTCAACATATTAATGCTTACCCATTTACCATTAATTGAAAATCCAAATGGGTGAGGGGAAAACAATCTTTTTGTTAAACAACCCCTAGAAGAAATGTATTACGGCATTTTGCACTAATTACTTTTGTTTATTATGTAAACAGGTCATTGGGTCACTTGTACATTTCTTATCTGATTGTAAATAGTTTACAACCCACGACTTCCAGAAAGTTTGATCATTACTGCATTGTGCATTTCTTAGTTTTGTTCAGTTTGCGGGTATATATGATAGTGAAAATATCATTATTGTCAGTCAGTAATCATTACATCATACTGGAGCGAGTTAGAAATAAACTGGAAATAACATACTTTTACGGAGGTAAATTATTATGTCTGACCAAACAGACGCATTCAAAGCGACGAAGAAAGGGAGCAATACGTTAGAGGGCTTGCCGAAGAAGTACGAGTGAGTGGATCTGAAGCAAAAGATTTTAGTGGCTTTGGCGATGAGGACTATGTTCGCGATTGAGATGATTCCGGATCGTAGTCGCTCTAAGCAATCAACTATCTATGGATTTATAGCTAATCTCGCAGTAGAGTCTTACATGTCGAAAAAATCTAAGGCAGTCATTCTATTGTCAACAGTTCATTATGACACCGAATTGGTTGGAACAGAAAAAAGCCACAAGCAATTCTGTTTTATACCAAACATAAAGTTGGCGTCGACGTCATGGATCATATGTCGTCTACACATAAATGACAGACGAAGCGATGGTCATTGACTTTCTTCTGCAACATGTTGGATGTCGCAGCGTTAGCATCTTTCATAATTTACCAAAAAGTAAATGATGTGAGTGCTTCGAACAAAACCAATGCACGTCAACAATTTTAACATTCTTTGATTGAACAGTCATTGACACCTTAGACCAAGGCATCATTCGGCCTAGCTGCTCACCTTATTCGGCCCCTGTCTGGATCGTCTCAAAATTTGTTTAGAACAGTCTGAGGTTAATAAAGTCAGTGTTATCTGATTTCATTGGCAAAACATTACTTGTCGACCTTGGGTTACGACATGGTTTACTTATCAACATAGAATTGCAAAGCCAATGACAGCATTTCTCAAGAAAAATGCAAAAATTACCCCAAGCATCCAGAATACATTGAGAGCTTTGAAAGACTCCCTCATTTGAACTGATCCTGACGTTCATAATGAAATAGGAGGATTTATCCTCCAAAACCGCTATATGTGACTCCCTAGTCACATACTGCACGATGTGCCCCTGCTTCAACTAAACATAGTCGATCTAGAGGGGAACAACTCCATAAAGTCCGCAATCACTGGTGTGAAACAACCATGACTAGGGACGAATGGCACTGTGTGACTTCTAACGGTGAACTCCGGATCCTGGAGCACTCTGGTCTTCACCAAATTTATTGACTGTCAACATATTAATGCTTTACCATTTACCATTAATTGAAAATCCAAATGGGTGAGGGGAAAACAATCTTTTTGTTAAACAACCCCTAGAAGAAATGTATTACGGCATTTTGCACTAATTACTTTTGTTTATTATGTAAGCAGGTCATTGGGTCACTTGTACATTTCTTATCTGATTGTAAATAGTTTATTATTATGAGGACTATGTTCCCGATTGAGATGATTCCGGATCGTAGTCGCTCTAAGCAATCAACTATCTATGGATTTATAGCTAATCTCGCAGTAGAGTCTTACATGTCGAAAAAATCTAAGGCAGTCATTCTATTGTCAACAGTTCATTATGACACCGAATTGGTTGGAACAGAAAAGAGCCACAAGCAATTCTGTTTTATACCAAACATAAAGTTGGCGTCGACGTCATGTATCATATGTCGTCTACACATAAATGACAGACGTGTTGGATGTCGCAGCGTTAGCATCTTTCATAATTTACCAAAAAGCAAATGATGTGAGTGCTTCGAACAAAACCAATGCACGTCGACAATTTTAACATTCTTTGATTGAACAGTCATTGACACCTTAGACCAAGGCATCATTCGGCCTAGCTGCTCACCTTATTCGGCCCCTGTCTGGATCGTCTCAAAATTTTTTTAGAACAGTCAGAGGTTAATGAAGTCAGTGTTATCTGATTTCATTGGCAAAACATTACTTGTCGACCTTGACGACATGGTTTACTTATCAACATAGAATTGCAAAGCCAATGACAGCATTTCTCAAGAAAAATGCAAAAATGACCCCAAGCATCCAGAATACATTGAGAGCTTTGAAAGACTCCCTCATTTGAACTGATCCTGACGTTCATAATGAAATAGGAGGATTTATCCTCCAAAACCGCTATATGTGACTCCCTAGTCACATACTGCATGATGTGCCCCTGCTTCAACTAAACATAGCGGATCTAGAGGGGAACAACTCCATAAAGTCCGCAATCACTGGTGTGAAACAACCATGACTAGGGACGAATGGCACTGTGTGACTTCTAACGGTGAACTCCGGATCCTGGAGCACTCTGGTCTTCACCAAATTTATTGACTGTCAACATATTAATGCTTTCCCATTTACCATTAATTGAAAATCCAAACGGGTGAGGGGAAAACAATCTTTTTGTTAAACAACCCCTAGAAGAAATGTATTACGGCATTTTGCACTAATTACTTTTGTTTATTATGTAAGCAGGTCATTGGGTCACTTGTACATTTCTATATGATAGTGAAAATATCATTATTGTCAGTCAGTAATCATTACATCATACTTTAGCGAGTTAGAAATAAACTGGAAATAACATACTTTTACGGAGGTAAATTATTATGTCTGACCAAATAGACGCATTCAAAGCGACGAAGAAAGGGAGCAATACGTTAGAGGGCTTGCCGAAGAAGTACGAGTGAGTGGATCTGAAGCAAAAGATTTTCCTGGCGATGGCGATGAGGACTATGTTCCCGATTGAGATGATTCCGGATCGTAGTCGCTCTAAGCAATCAACTATCTATGGATTTATAGCTAATCTCGCAGTAGAGTCTTACATGTCGAAAAAATCTAAGGCAGTCATTCTATTGTCAACAGTTCATTATGACACCGAATTGGTTGGAACAGAAAAAAGCCACAAGCAATTCTGTTTTATACCAAACATAAACTTGGCGTCGACGTCATGGATCATATGTCGTCTACACATAAATGACAGACGAAGCGATGGTCATTGACTTTCTTCTGCAACATGTTGGATGTCGCAGCGTTAGCATCTTTCATAATTTACCAAAAAGCAAATGATGTGAGTGCTTCGAACAAAACCAATGCACGTCGACAATTTTAACATTCTTTGATTGAACAGTCATTGACACCTTAGACCAAGGCATCATTCGGCCTAGCTGCTCACCTTATTCGGCCCCTGTCTGGATCGTCTCAAAATTTTTTAGAACAGTCAGAGGTTAATGAAGTCAGTGTTATCTGATTTCATTGGCAAAACATTACTTGTCGACCTTGACGACATGGTTTACTTATCAACATAGAATTGCAAAGCCAATGACAGCATTTCTCAAGAAAAATGCAAAAATGACCCCAAGCATCCAGAATACATTGAGAGCTTTGAAAGACTCCCTCATTTGAACTGATCCTGACGTTCATAATGAAATAGGAGGATTTATCCTCCAAAACCGCTATATGTGACTCCCTAGTCACATACTGCACGATGTGCCCCTGCTTCAACTAAACATAGTCGATCTAGAGGGGAACAACTCCATAAAGTCCGCAATCACTGGTGTGAAACAACCATGACTAGGGACGAATGGCACTGTGTGACTTCTGACGGTGAACTCCGGATCCTGGAGCACTCTGGTCTTCACCAAATTTATTGACTGTCAACATATTAATGCTTTACCATTTACCATTAATTGAAAATCCAAATGGGTGAGGGGAAAACAATCTTTTTGTTAAACAACCCCTAGAAGAAATGTATTACGGCATTTTGCACTAATTACTTTTGTTTATTATGTAAGCAGGTCATTGGGTCACTTGTACATTTCTTATCTGATTGTAAATAGTTTACAACCCACGACTTCCAGAAAGTTTGATCATTACTGCATTGTGCATTTCTTAGTTTTGTTCAGTTTGCGGGTATATATGATAGTGAAAATATCATTATTGTCAGTCAGTAATCATTACATCATACTGGAGCGAGTTAGAAATAAACTGAAAATAACATACTTTTACGGAGGTAAATTATTATGTCTGACCAAACAGACGCATTCAAAGCGACGAAGAAAGGGAGCAATACGTTAGGGGGCTTGCCGAAGAAGTACGAGTGAGTGGATCTGAAGCAAAATATTTTAGTGGCTTTGGCGATGAGGACTATGTTCCCGATTGAGATGATTCCGGATCGTAGTCGCTCTAAGCAATCAACTATCTATGGATTTATAGCTAATCTCGCAGTAGAGTCTTACATGTCGAAAAAATCTAAGGCAGTCATTCTATTGTCAACAGTTCATTATGACACCGAATTGGTTGGAACAGAAAAAAGCCACAAGCAATTCTGTTTTATACCAAACATAAAGTTGGCGTCGACGTCATGTATCATATGTCATCTACACATAAACGACAGACGAAGCGATGGTCATTGACTTTCTTCTGCAACTTGTTGGATGTCGCAGCGTTAGCATCTTTCATAATTTACCAAAAAGTAAATGATGTGAGTGCTTCGAACAAAACCAATGCACGTCAACAATTTTAACATTCTTTGATTGAACAGTCATTGACACCTTAGACCAAGGCATCATTCGGCCTAGCTGCTCACCTTATTCGGCCCCTGTCTGGATCGTCTAAAATTTTTTTTAGAACAGTCTGAGGTTAATGAAGTCAGTGTTATCTGATTTCATTGGCAAAACATTACTTATCGACCTTGACGACATGGTTTACTTATCAACATAGAATTGCAAAGCTAATGACAGCATTTCTCAAGAAAAATGCAAAAATGACCCCAAGCATCCAGAATACATTGAGAGCTTTGAAAGACTCCCTCATTTGAACTGATCCTGACGTTCATAATGAAATAGGAGGATTTATCCTCCAAAACCGCTATATGTGACTCCCTAGTCACATACTGCACGATGTGCCATTGCTTCAACTAAACATAGCGGATCTAGAGGGGAACAACTCCATAAAGTCCGCAATCACTGGTGTGAAACAACCATGACTAGGGACGAATGGCACCGTGTGACTTCTAACGGTGAACTCCGGATCCTGGAGCACTCTGGTCTTCACCAAATTTATTGACTGTCAACATATTAATGCTTTCCCATTTACCATTAATTGAAAATCCAAACGGGTGAGGGGAAATCAATCTTTTTGTTAAACAACCCCTAGAAGAAATGTATTACGGCATTTTGCACTAATTACTTTTGTTTATTATGTAAGCAGGTCATTGGGTCACTTGTACATTTCTTATCTGATTGCAAATAGTTTACAACTCACGACTTCCAGAAAGTTTGATCATTACTGCATTGTGCATTTCTTAGTTTTGTTCAGTTTGCGGGTATATATGATAGTGAAAATATCATTATTGTCAGTCAGTAATCATTACATCATACTGGAGCGAGTTAGAAATAAACTGGAAATAACATACTTTTACGGAGGTAAATTATTATGTCTGACCAAATAAACGCATTCAAAGCGACGAAGAAAGGGAGCAATACGTTAGAGGGCTTGCCGAAGAAGTACGAGTGAGTGGATCTGAAGCAAAAGATTTTAGTGGCTTTGGCGATGAGGACTATGTTCCCGATTGAGATGATTCCGGATCGTAGTCGCTCTAAGCAATCAACTATCTATGGATTTATAGCTAATCTCGCAGTAGAGTCTTACATGTCGAAAAAATCTAAGGCAGTCATTCTATTGTCAACAGTTCATTATGACACCGAATTGGTTGGAACAGAAAAAAGCCACAAGCAATTCTGTTTTATACCAAACATAAAGTTGGCGTCGACGTCATGGATCATATGTCGTCTACACATAAATGACAGACGAAGCGATGGTCATTGACTTTCTTCTGCAACATGTTGGATGTCGCAGCGTTAGCATCTTTCATATATTACCAAAAAGTAAATGATGTGAGTGCTTCGAACAAAACCAATGCACGTCGACAATTTTAACATTCTTTGATTGAACAGTCATTGACACCTTAGACCAAGGCATCATTCGGCCTAGCTGCTCACCTTATTCGGCCCCTGTCTGGATCGTCTCAAATTTTTTTAGAACAGTCAGAGGTTAATGAAGTCAGTGTTATCTGATTTCATTGGCAAAACATTACGTGTCGACCTTGACGACATGGTTTACTTATCAACATAGAATTGCAAAGCCAATGACAGCATTTCTCAAGAAAAATGCAAAAATGAACCCAAGCATCCAGAATACATTGAGAGCTTTGAAAGACTCCCTCATTTGAACTGATCCTGACGTTCATAATGAAATAGGAGGATTTATCCTCCAAAACCGCTATATGTGACTCCCTAGTCACATACTGCATGATGTGCCCCTGCTTCAACTAAACATAGCGGATCTAGAGGGGAACAACTCCATAAAGTCCGCAATCACTGGTGTGAAGCAACCATGACTAGGGACGAATGGCACTGTGTGACTTCTAACGGTGAACTCCGGATCCTGGAGCACTCTGGTCTTCACCAAATTTATTGACTGTCAACATATTAATGCTTTCCCATTTACCATTAATTGAAAATCCAAACGGGTGAGGGGAAAACAATCTTTTTGTTAAACAACCCCTAGAAGAAATGTATTACGGCATTTTGCACTAATTACTTTTGTTTATTATGTAAGCAGGTCATTGGGTCACTTGTACATTTCTTATCTGATTGCAAATAGTTTACAACCCACGACTTCCAGAAAGTTTGATCATTACTGCATTGTGCATTTCTTAGTTTTGTTCAGTTTGCGGGTATATATGATAGTGAAAATATCATTATTGTCAGTCAGTAATCATTACATCATACTGGAGCGAGTTAGAAATAAACTGGAAATAACATACTTTTACGGAGGTAAATTATTATGTCTGACCAAATAGACGCATTCAAAGCGACGAAGAAAGGGAGCAATACGTTAGAGGGCTTGCCGAAGAAGTACGAGTGAGTGGATCTGAAGCAAAAGATTTTAGTGGCTTTGGCGATGAGGACTATGTTCCCGATTGAGATGATTCCGGATCGTAGTCGCTCTAAGCAATCAACTATCTATGGATTTATAGCTAATCTCGCAGTAGAGTCTTACATGTCGAAAAAATCTAAGGCAGTCATTCTATTGTCAACAGTTCATTATGACACCGAATTGGTTGGAACAGAAAAAAGCCACAAGCAATTCTGTTTTATACCAAACATAAAGTTGGCGTCGACGTCATGGATCATATGTCGTCTACACATAAATGACAGACGAAGCGATGGTCATTGACTTTCTTCTGCAACATGTTGGATGTCGCAGCGTTAGCATCTTTCATATATTACCAAAAAGTAAATGATGTGAGTGCTTCGAACAAAACCAATGCACGTCGACAATTTTAACATTCTTTGATTGAACAGTCATTGACACCTTAGACCAAGGCATCATTCGGCCTAGCTGCTCACCTTATTCGGCCCCTGTCTGGATCGTCTCAAAATTTTTTTAGAACAGTCAGAGGTTAATGAAGTCAGTGTTATCTGATTTCATTGGCAAAACATTACTTGTCGACCTTGACGACATGGTTTACTTATCAACATAGAATTGCAAAGCCAATGACAGCATTTCTCAAGAAAAATGCAAAAATGACCCCAAGCATCTAGAATACATTGAGAGCTTTGAAAGACTCCCTCATTTGAACTGATCCTGACGTTCATAATGAAATAGGAGGATTTATCCTCCTGGAGCAAAACCGCTATATGTGACTCCCTAGTCACATACTGCATGATGTGCCCCTGCTTCAACTAAACATAGCGGATCTAGATGGGAACAACTCCATAAAGTCCGAAATCACTGGTGTGAAACAACCATGACTAGGGACGAATGGCACTGTGTGACTTCTAACGGTGAACTCCGGATCCTGGAGCACTCTGGTCTTCACCAAATTTATTGACTGTCAACATATTAATGCTTTCCCATTTACCATTAATTGAAAATCCAAACGGGTGAGGGGAAATCAATCTTTTTGTTAAACAACCCCTAGAAGAAATGTATTACGGCATTTTGCACTAATTACTTTTGTTTATTATGTAAGCAGGTCATTGGGTCACTTGTACATTTCTTATCTGATTGTAAATAGTTTACAACCCACGACTTCCAGAAAGTTTGATCATTACTGCATTGTGCATTTCTTAGTTTTGTTCAGTTTGCGGGTATATATGATAGTGAAAATATCATTATTGTCAGTCAGTAATCATTACATCATACTGGAGCGAGTTAGAAATAAACTGGAAATAACATACTTTTACGGAGGTAAATTATTATGTCTGACCAAATAGACGCATTCAAAGCGACGAAGAAAGGGAGCAATACGTTAGAGGGCTTGCCGAAGAAGTACGAGTGAGTGGATCTGAAGCAAAAGATTTTAGTGGCTTTGGCGATGAGGACTATGTTCCCGATTGAGATGATTCCGGATCGTAGTCGCTCCAAGCAATCAACTATCTATGGATTTATAGCTAATCTCGCAGTAGAGTCTTACATGTCGAAAAAATCTAAGGCAGTCATTCTATTGTCAACAGTTCATTATGACACCGAATTGGTTGGAACAGAAAAAAGCCACAAGCAATTCTGTTTTATACCAAACATAAAGTTGGCGTCGACGTCATGGATCATATGTCGTCTACACATAAATGACAGACGAAGCGATGGTCATTGACTTTCTTCTGCAACATGTTGGATGTCGCAGCGTTAGCATCTTTCATATTTACCAAAAAGTAAATGATGTGAGTGCTTCGAACAAAACCAATGCACGTCGACAATTTTAACATTCTTTGATTGAACAGTCATTGACACCTTAGACCAAGGCATCATTCGGCCTAGCTGCTCACCTTATTCGGCCCCTGTCTGGATCGTCTCAAAATTTTTTTAGAACAGTCAGAGGTTAATGAAGTCAGTGTTATCTGATTTCATTGGCAAAACATTACTTGTCGACCTTGACGACATGGTTTACTTATCAACATAGAATTGCAAAGCCAATGACAGCATTTCTCAAGAAAAATGCATAAATGACCCCAAGCATCTAGAATACATTGAGAGCTTTGAAAGACTCCCTCATTTGAACTGATCCTGACGTTCATAATGAAATAGGAGGATTTATCCTCCAAAACCGCTATATGTGACTCCCTAGTCACATACTGCATGATGTGCCCCTGCTTCAACTAAACATAGCGGATCTAGATGGGAACAACTCCATAAAGTCCGAAATCACTGGTGTGAAACAACCATGACTAGGGACGAATGGCACTGTGTGACTTCTAACGGTGAACTCCGGATCCTGGAGCACTCTGGTCTTCACCAAATTTATTGACTGTCAACATATTAATGCTTTCCCATTTACCATTAATTGAAAATCCAAACGGGTGAGGGGAAATCAATCTTTTTGTTAAACAACCCCTAGAAGAAATGTATTACGGCATTTTGCACTAATTACTTTTGTTTATTATGTAAGCAGGTCATTGGGTCACTTGTACATTTCTTATCTGATTGTAAATAGTTTACAACCCACGACTTCCAGAAAGTTTGATCATTACTGCATTGTGCATTTCTTAGTTTTGTTCAGTTTGCGGGTATATATGATAGTGAAAATATCATTATTGTCAGTCAGTAATCATTACATCATACTGGAGCGAGTTAGAAATAAACTGGAAATAACATACTTTTACGGAGGTAAATTATTATGTCTGACCAAATAGACGCATTCAAAGCGACGAAGAAAGGGAGCAATACGTTAGAGGGCTTGCCGAAGAAGTACGAGTGAGTGGATCTGAAGCAAAAGATTTTCCTGGCGATGGCGATGAGGACTATGTTCCCGATTGAGATGATTCCGGATCGTAGTCGCTCTAAGCAATCAACTATCTATGGATTTATAGCTAATCTCGCAGTAGAGTCTTACATGTCGAAAAAATCTAAGGCAGTCATTCTATTGTCAACAGTTCATTATGACACCGAATTGGTTGGAACAGAAAAAAGCCACAAGCAATTCTGTTTTATACCAAACATAAAGTTGGCGTCGACGTCATGGATCATATGTCGTCTACACATAAATGACAGACGAAGCGATGGTCATTGACTTTCTTCTGCAACATGTTGGATGTCGCAGCGTTAGCATCTTTCATATATTACCAAAAAGTAAATGATGTGAGTGCTTCGAACAAAACCAATGCACGTCGACAATTTTAACATTCTTTGATTGAACAGTCATTGACACCTTAGACCAAGGCATCATTCGGCCCAGCTGCTCACCTTATTCGGCCCCTGTCTGGATCGTCTCAAAATTTTTTTAGAACAGTCAGAGGTTAATGAAGTCAGTGTTATCTGATTTCATTGGCAAAACATTACTTGTCGACCTTGACGACATGGTTTACTTATCAACATAGAATTGCAAAGCCAATGACAGCATTTCTCAAGAAAAATGCAAAAATGACCCCAAGCATCCAGAATACATTGAGAGCTTTGAAAGACTCCCTCATTTGAACTGATCCTGACGTTCATAATGAAATAGGAGGATTTATCCTCCAAAACCGCTATATGTGACTCCCTAGTCACATACTGCATGATGTGCCCCTGCTTCAACTAAACATAGCGGATCTAGAGGGGAACAACTCCATAAAGTCCGCAATCACTGGTGTGAAGCAACCATGACTAGGGACGAATGGCACTGTGTGACTTCTAACGGTGAACTCCGGATCCTGGAGCACTCTGGTCTTCACCAAATTTATTGACTGTCAACATATTAATGCTTTCCCATTTACCATTAATTACGTCTACACATAAATGACAGACGAAGCGATGGTCATTGACTTTCTTCTGCAACATGTTGGATGTCGCAGCGTTAGCATCTTTCATATATTACCAAAAAGTAAATGATGTGAGTGCTTCGAACAAAACCAATGCACGTCGACAATTTTAACATTCTTTGATTGAACAGTCATTGACACCTTAGACCAAGGCATCATTCGGCCTAGCTGCTCACCTTATTCGGCCCCTGTCTGGATCGTCTCAAAATTTTTTTAGAACAGTCAGAGGTTAATGAAGTCAGTGTTATCTGATTTCATTGGCAAAACATTACACGATCCCCTGTCTGGATCGTCTCAAAATTTTTTTAGAACAGTCAGAGGTTAATGAAGTCAGTGTTATCTGATTTCATTGGCAAAACATTACATTGACGACATGGTTTACTTATCAACATAGAATTGCAAAGCCAATGACAGCATTTCTCAAGAAAAATGCAAAAATGACCCCAAGCATCTAGAATACATTGAGAGCTTTGAAAGATTCCCTCATTTGAACTGATCCTGACGTTCATAATGAAATAGGAGGATTTATCCTCCAAAACCGCTATATGTGACTCCCTAGTCACATACTGCATGATGTGCCCCTGCTTCAACTAAACATAGCGGATCTAGATGGGAACAACTCCATAAAGTCGGAAATCACTGGTGTGAAACAACCATGACTAGGGACGAATGGCACTGTGTGACTTCTAACGGTGAACTCCGGATCCTGGAGCACTCTGGTCTTCACCAAATTTATTGACTGTCAACATATTAATGCTTTCCCATTTACCATTAATTGAAAATCCAAACGGGTGAGGGGAAATCAATCTTTTTGTTAAACAACCCCTAGAAGAAATGTATTACGGCATTTTGCACTAATTACTTTTGTTTATTATGTAAGCAGGTCATTGGGTCACTTGTACATTTCTTATCTGATTGCAAATAGTTTACAACCCACGACTTCCAGAAAGTTTGATCATTACTGCATTGTGCATTTCTTAGTTTTGTTCAGTTTGCGGGTATATATGATAGTGAAAATATCATTATTGTGAGTCAGTAATCATTACATCATACTGGAGCGAGTTAGAAATAAACTGGAAATAACATACTTTTACGGAGGTAAATTATTATGTCTGACCAAATAGACGCATTCAAAGCGACGAAGAAAGGGAGCAATACGTTAGAGGGCTTGCCGAAGAAGTACGAGTGAGTGGATCTGAAGCAAAAGATTTTCCTGGCGATGGCGATGAGGACTATGTTCCCGATTGAGATGATTCCGGATCGTAGTCGCTCAAAGCAATCAACTATATATGGATTTATAGCTAATCTCGCAGTAGAGTCTTACATGTCGAAAAAATCTAAGGCAGTCATTCTATTGTCAACAGTTCATTATGACACCGAATTGGTTGGAACAGACAAAAGCCACAAGCAATTCGGTTTTATACCAAACATAAAGTTGGCGTCGACGTCATGGATCATATGTCGTCTACACATAAATGACAGACGTGTTGGATGTCGCAGCGTTAGCATCTTTCATAATTTACCAAAAAGCAAATGATGTGAGTGCTTCGAACAAAACCAATGCACGTCGACAATTTTAACATTCTTTGATTGAACAGTCATTGACACCTTAGACCAGGGCATCATTCGGCCTAGCTGCTCACCTTATTCGGCCCCTGTCTGGATCGTCTCAAAATTTTTTTAGAACAGTCAGAGGTTAATGAAGTCAGTGTTATCTGATTTCATTGGCAAAACATTACTTGTCGACCTTGACGACATGGTTTACTTATCAACATAGAATTGCAAAGCCAATGACAGCATTTCTCAAGAAAAATGCAAAAATGACCCCAAGCATCCAGAATACATTGAGAGCTTTGAAAGACTCCCTCATTTGAACTGATCCTGACGTTCATAATGAAATAGGAGGATTTATCCTCCAAAACCGCTATATGTGACTCCCTAGTCACATACTGCATGATGTGCCCCTGCTTCAACTAAACATAGCGGATCTAGAGGGGAACAACTCCATAAAGTCCGCAATCACTGGTGTGAAACAACCATGACTAGGGACGAATGGCACTGTGTGACTTCTAACGGTGAACTCCGGATCCTGGAGCACTCTGGTCTTCACCAAATTTATTGACTGTCAACATATTAATGCTTTCCCATTTACCATTAATTGAAAATCCAAACGGGTGAGGGGAAAACAATCTTTTTGTTAAACAACCCCTAGAAGAAATGTATTACGGCATTTTGCACTAATTACTTTTGTTTATTATGTAAGCAGGTCATTGGGTCACTTGTACATTTCAATATGATAGTGAAAATATCATTATTGTCAGTCAGTAATCATTACATCATACTGGAGCGAGTTAGAAATAAACTGGAAATAACATACTTTTACGGAGGTAAATTATTATGTCTGACCAAATAGACGCATTCAAAGCGACGAAGAAAGGGAGCAATACGTTAGAGGGCTTGCCGAAGAAGTACGAGTGAGTGGATCTGAAGCAAAAGATTTTAGTGGCTTTGGCGATGAGGACTATGTTCCCGATTGAGATGATTCCGGATCGTAGTCGCTCTAAGCAATCAACTATCTATGGATTTATAGCTAATCTCGCAGTAGAGTCTTACATGTCGAAAAAATCTAAGGCAGTCATTCTATTGTCAACAGTTCATTATGACACCGAATTGGTTGGAACAGAAAAAAGCCACAAGCAATTCTGTTTTATACCAAACATAAAGTTGGCGTCGACGTCATGGATCATTTGTCGTCTACACATAAATGACAGACGAAGCGATGGTCATTGACTTTCTTCTGCAACATGTTGGATGTCGCAGCGTTAGCATCTTTCATATATTACCAAAAAGTAAATGATGTGAGTGCTTCGAACAAAACCAATGCACGTCGACAATTTTAACATTCTTTGATTGAACAGTCATTGACACCTTAGACCAAGGCATCATTCGGCCTAGCTGCTCACCTTATTCGGCCCCTGTCTGGATCGTCTCAAAATTTTTTTAGAACAGTCAGAGGTTAATGAAGTCAGTGTTATCTGATTTCATTGGCAAAACATTACTTGTCGACCTTGACGACATGGTTTACTTATCAACATAGAATTGCAAAGCCAATGACAGCATTTCTCAAGAAAAATGCAAAAATGACCCCAAGCATCTAGAATACATTGAGAGCTTTGAAAGACTCCCTCATTTGAACTGATCCTGACGTTCATAATGAAATAGGAGGATTTATCCTCCAAAACCGCTATATGTGACTCCCTAGTCACATACTGCATGATGTGCCCCTGCTTCAACTAAACATAGCGGATCTAGATGGGAACAACTCCATAAAGTCCGAAATCACTGGTGTGAAACAACCATGACTAGGGACGAATGGCACTGTGTGACTTCTAACGGTGAACTCCGGATCCTGGAGCACTCTGGTCTTCACCAAATTTATTGACTGTCAACATATTAATGCTTTCCCATTTACCATTAATTGAAAATCCAACCGGGTGAGGGGAAATCAATCTTTTTGTTAAACAACCCCTAGAAGAAATGTATTACGGCATTTTGCACTAATTACTTTTGTTTATTATGTAAGCAGGTCATTGGGTCACTTGTACATTTCTTATCTGATTGTAAATAGTTTACAACCCACGACTTCCAGAAAGTTTGATCATTACTGCATTGTGCATTTCTTAGTTTTGTTCAGTTTGCGGGTATATATGATAGTGAAAATATCATTATTGTCAGTCAGTAATCATTACATCATACTGGAGCGAGTTAGAAATAAACTGAAAATAACATACTTTTACGGAGGTAAATTATTATGTCTGACCAAACAGACGCATTCAAAGCGACGAAGAAAGGGAGCAATACGTTAGGGGGCTTGCCGAAGAAGTACGAGTGAGTGGATCTGAAGCAAAATATTTTAGTGGCTTTGGCGATGAGGACTATGTTCCCGATTGAGATGATTCCGGATCGTAGTCGCTCTAAGCAATCAACTATCTATGGATTTATAGCTAATCTCGCAGTAGAGTCTTACATGTCGAAAAAATCTAAGGCAGTCATTCTATTGTCAACAGTTCATTATGACACCGAATTGGTTGGAACAGAAAAAAGCCACAAGCAATTCTGTTTTATACCAAACATAAAGTTGGCGTCGACGTCATGTATCATATGTCGTCTACACATAAACGACAGACGAAGCGATGGTCATTGACTTTCTTCTGCAACTTGTTGGATGTCGCAGCGTTAGCATCTTTCATAATTTACCAAAAAGTAAATGATGTGAGTGCTTCGAACAAAACCAATGCACGTCAACAATTTTAACATTCTTTGATTGAACAGTCATTGACACCTTAGACCAAGGCATCATTCGGCCTAGCTGCTCACCTTATTCGGCCCCTGTCTGGATCGTCTAAAATTTTTTTAGAACAGTCTGAGGTTAATGAAGTCAGTGTTATCTGATTTCATTGGCAAAACATTACTTATCGACCTTGACGACATGGTTTACTTATCAACATAGAATTGCAAAGCTAATGACAGCATTTCTCAAGAAAAATGCAAAAATGACCCCAAGCATCCAGAATACATTGAGAGCTTTGAAAGACTCCCTCATTTGAACTGATCCTGACGTTCATAATGAAATAGGAGGATTTATCCTCCAAAACCGCTATATGTGACTCCCTAGTCACATACTGCATGATGTGCCCCTGCTTCAACTAAACATAGCGGATCTAGAGGGGAACAACTCCATAAAGTCCGCAATCACTGGTGTGAAGCAACCATGACTAGGGACGAATGGCACTGTGTGACTTCTAACGGTGAACTCCGGATCCTGGAGCACTCTGGTCTTCACCAAATTTATTGACTGTCAACATATTAATGCTTTCCCATTTACCATTAATTGAAAATCCAAACGGGTGAGGGGAAAACAATCTTTTTGTTAAACAACCCCTAGAAGAAATGTATTACGGCATTTTGCACTAATTACTTTTGTTTATTATGTAAGCAGGTCATTGGGTCACTTGTACATTTCAATATGATAGTGAAAATATCATTATTGTCAGTCAGTAATCATTACATCATACTGGAGCCAGTTAGAAATAAACTGGAAATAACATACTTTTACGGAGGTAAATTATTATGTCTGACCAAATAGACGCATTCAAAGCGACGAAGAAAGGGAGCAATACGTTAGAGGGCTTGCCGAAGAAGTACGAGTGAGTGGATCTGAAGCAAAAGATTTTAGTGGCTTTGGCGATGAGGACTATGTTCCCGATTGAGATGATTCCGGATCGTAGTCGCTCTAAGCAATCAACTATCTATGGATTTATAGCTAATCTCGCAGTAGAGTCTTACATGTCGAAAAAATCTAAGGCAGTCATTCTATTGTCAACAGTTCATTATGACACCGAATTGGTTGGAACAGAAAAAAGCCACAAGCAATTCTGTTTTATACCAAACATAAAGTTGGCGTCGACGTCATGGATCATATGTCGTCTACACATAAATGACAGACGAAGCGATGGTCATTGACTTTCTTCTGCAACATGTTGGATGTCGCAGCGTTAGCATCTTTCATATATTACCAAAAAGTAAATGATGTGAGTGCTTCGAACAAAACCAATGCACGTCGACAATTTTAACATTCTTTGATTGAACAGTCATTGACACCTTAGACCAAGGCATCATTCGGCCTAGCTGCTCACCTTATTCGGCCCCTGTCTGGATCGTCTCAAAATTTTTTTAGAACAGTCAGAGGTTAATGAAGTCAGTGTTATCTGATTTCATTGGCAAAACATTACTTGTCGACCTTGACGACATGGTTTACTTATCAACATAGAATTGCAAAGCCAATGACAGCATTTCTCAAGAAAAATGCAAAAATGACCCCAAGCATCTAGAATACATTGAGAGCTTTGAAAGACTCCCTCATTTGAACTGATCCTGACGTTCATAATGAAATAGGAGGATTTATCCTCCAAAACCGCTATATGTGACTCCCTAGTCACATACTGCATGATGTGCCCCTGCTTCAACTAAACATAGCGGATCTAGATGGGAACAACTCCATAAAGTCCGAAATCACTGGTGTGAAACAACCATGACTAGGGACGAATGGCACTGTGTGACTTCTAACGGTGAACTCCGGATCCTGGAGCACTCTGGTCTTCACCAAATTTATTGACTGTCAACATATTAATGCTTTCCCATTTACCATTAATTGAAAATCCAAACGGGTGAGGATCAATCAAATCAATCTCTTGTTAAACAACCCCTAGAAGAAATGTATTACGGCATTTTGCACTAATTACTTTTGTTTATTATGTAAGCAAGTCATTGGGTCACTTGTACATTTCTCATCTGATTGTAAATAGTTGACAACCCACGACTTCCAGAAAATTAGATCATTACTGCATTGTGCATTTCTTAGTTTTGTTCAGTTTGCGGGTATATATGATAGTGAAAATATCATTATTGTCAGTCAGTAATCATTACATCATACTGGAGCGAGTTAGAAATAAACTGAAAATAACATACTTTTACGGAGGTAAATTATTATGTCTGACCAAACAGACGCATTCAAAGCGACGAAGAAAGGGAGCAATACGTTAGGGGGCTTGCCGAAGAAGTACGAGTGAGTGGATCTGAAGCAAAATATTTTAGTGGCTTTGGCGATGAGGACTATGTTCCCGATTGAGATGATTCCGGATCGTAGTCGCTCTAAGCAATCAACTATCTATGGATTTATAGCTAATCTCGCAGTAGAGTCTTACATGTCGAAAAAATCTAAGGCAGTCATTCTATTGTCAACAGTTCATTATGACACCGAATTGGTTGGAACAGAAAAAAGCCACAAGCAATTCTGTTTTATACCAAACATAAAGTTGGCGTCGACGTCATGTATCATATGTCGTCTACACATAAACGACAGACGAAGCGATGGTCATTGACTTTCTTCTGCAACTTGTTGGATGTCGCAGCGTTAGCATCTTTCATAATTTACCAAAAAGTAAATGATGTGAGTGCTTCGAACAAAACCAATGCACGTCAACAATTTTAACATTCTTTGATTGAACAGTCATTGACACCTTAGACCAAGGCATCATTCGGCCTAGCTGCTCACCTTATTCGGCCCCTGTCTGGATCGTCTAAAATTTTTTTTAGAACAGTCTGAGGTTAATGAAGTCAGTGTTATCTGATTTCATTGGCAAAACATTACTTATCGACCTTGACGACATGGTTTACTTATCAACATAGAATTGCAAAGCTAATGACAGCATTTCTCAAGAAAAATGCAAAAATGACCCCAAGCATCCAGAATACATTGAGAGCTTTGAAAGACTCCCTCATTTGAACTGATCCTGACGTTCATAATGAAATAGGAGGATTTATCCTCCAAAACCGCTATATGTGACTCCCTAGTCACATACTGCATGATGTGCCCCTGCTTCAACTAAACATAGCGGATCTAGAGGGGAACAACTCCATAAAGTCCGCAATCACTGGTGTGAAGCAACCATGACTAGGGACGAATGGCACTGTGTGACTTCTAACGGTGAACTCCGGATCCTGGAGCACTCTGGTCTTCACCAAATTTATTGACTGTCAACATATTAATGCTTTCCCATTTACCATTAATTGAAAATCCAAACGGGTGAGGGGAAAACAATCTTTTTGTTAAACAACCCCTAGAAGAAATGTATTACGGCATTTTGCACTAATTACTTTTGTTTATTATGTAAGCAGGTCATTGGGTCACTTGTACATTTCTTATCTGATTGCAAATAGTTTACAACCCACGACTTCCAGAAAGTTTGATCATTACTGCATTGTGCATTTCTTAGTTTTGTTCAGTTTGCGGGTATATATGATAGTGAAAATATCATTATTGTCAGTCAGTAATCATTACATCATACTGGAGCGAGTTAGAAATAAACTGGAAATAACATACTTTTACGGAGGTAAATTATTATGTCTGACCAAATAGACGCATTCAAAGCGACGAAGAAAGGGAGCAATACGTTAGAGGGCTTGCCGAAGAAGTACGAGTGAGTGGATCTGAAGCAAAAGATTTTAGTGGCTTTGGCGATGAGGACTATGTTCCCGATTGAGATGATTCCGGATCGTAGTCGCTCTAAGCAATCAACTATCTATGGATTTATAGCTAATCTCGCAGTAGAGTCTTACATGTCGAAAAAATCTAAGGCAGTCATTCTATTGTCAACAGTTCATTATGACACCGAATTGGTTGGAACAGAAAAAAGCCACAAGCAATTCTGTTTTATACCAAACATAAAGTTGGCGTCGACGTCATGGATCATATGTCGTCTACACATAAATGACAGACGAAGCGATGGTCATTGACTTTCTTCTGCAACATGTTTTATGTCGCAGCGTTAGCATCTTTCATATATTACCAAAAAGTAAATGATGTGAGTGCTTCGAACAAAACCAATGCACGTCGACAATTTTAACATTCTTTGATTGAACAGTCATTGACACCTTAGACCAAGGCATCATTCGGCCTAGCTGCTCACCTTATTCGGCCCCTGTCTGGATCGTCTCAAAATTTTTTTAGAACAGTCAGAGGTTAATGAAGTCAGTGTTATCTGATTTCATTGGCAAAACATTACTTGTCGACCTTGACGACATGGTTTACTTATCAACATAGAATTGCAAAGCCAATGACAGCATTTCTCAAGAAAAATGCAAAAATGACCCCAAGCATCTAGAATACATTGAGAGCTTTGAAAGACTCCCTCATTTGAACTGATCCTGACGTTCATAATGAAATAGGAGGATTTATCCTCCAAAACCGCTATATGTGACTCCCTAGTCACATACTGCATGATGTGCCCCTGCTTCAACTAAACATAGCGGATCTAGATGGGAACAACTCCATAAAGTCCGAAATCACTGGTGTGAAACAACCATGACTAGGGACGAATGGCACTGTGTGACTTCTAACGGTGAACTCCGGATCCTGGAGCACTCTGGTCTTCACCAAATTTATTGACTGTCAACATATTAATGCTTTCCCATTTACCATTAATTGAAAATCCAAACGGGTGAGGGGAAATCAATCTTTTTGTTAAACAACCCCTAGAAGAAATGTATTACGGCATTTTGCACTAATTACTTTTGTTTATTATGTAAGCAGGTCATTGGGTCACTTGTACATTTCTTATCTGATTGCAAATAGTTTACAACCCACGACTTCCAGAAAGTTTGATCATTACTGCATTGTGCATTTCTTAGTTTTGTTCAGTTTGCGGGTATATATGATAGTGAAAATATCATTATTGTGAGTCAGTAATCATTACATCATACTGGAGCGAGTTAGAAATAAACTGGAAATAACATACTTTTACGGAGGTAAATTATTATGTCTGACCAAATAGACGCATTCAAAGCGACGAAGAAAGGGAGCAATACGTTAGAGGGCTTGCCGAAGAAGTACGAGTGAGTGGATCTGAAGCAAAAGATTTTCCTGGCGATGGCGATGAGGACTATGTTCCCGATTGAGATGATTCCGGATCGTAGTCGCTCTAAGCAATCAACTATCTATGGATTTATAGCTAATCTCGCAGTAGAGTCTTACATGTCGAAAAAATCGAAGGCAGTCATTCTATTGTCAACAGTTCATTATGACACCGAATTGGTTGGAACAGAAAAAAGCCACAAGCAATTCTGTTTTATACCAAACATAAACTTGGCGTCGACGTCATGGATCATATGTCGTCTACACATAAATGACAGACGAAGCGATGGTCATTGACTTTCTTCTGCAACATGTTGGATGTCGCAGCGTTAGCATCTTTCATAATTTACCAAAAAGCAAATGATGTGAGTGCTTCGAACAAAACCAATGCACGTCGACAATTTTAACATTCTTTGATTGAACAGTCATTGACACCTTAGACCAAGGCATCATTCGGCCCAGCTGCTCACCTTATTCGGCCCCTGTCTGGATCGTCTCAAAATTTTTTAGAACAGTCAGAGGTTAATGAAGTCGGTGTTATCTGATTTCATTGGCAAAACATTACTTGTCGACCTTGACGACATGGTTTACTTATCAACATAGAATTGCAAAGCCAATGACAGCATTTCTCAAGAAAAATGCAAAAATGACCCCAAGCATCCAGAATACATTGAGAGCTTTGAAAGACTCCCTCATTTGAACTGATCCTGACGTTCATAATGAAATAGGAGGATTTATCCTCCAAAACCGCTATATGTGACTCCCTAGTCACATACTGCATGATGTGCCCCTGCTTCAACTAAACATAGCGGATCTAGAGGGGAACAACTCCATAAAGTCCGCAATCACTGGTGTGAAACAACCATGACTAGGGACGAATGGCACTGTGTTACTTCTAACGGTGAACTCCGGATCCTGGAGCACTCTGGTCTTCACCAAATTTATTGACTGTCAACATATTAATGCTTTGCCATTTACCATTAATTGAAAATCCAAACGGGTGAGGGGAAATCAATCTTTTTGTTAAACAACCCCTAGAAGAAATGTATTACGGCATTTTGCACTAATTACTTTTGTTTATTATGTAAGCAGGTCATTGGGTCACTTGTACATTTCTTATCTGATTGCAAATAGTTTACAACCCACGACTTCCAGAAAGTTTGATCATTACTGCATTGTGCATTTCTTAGTTTTGTTCAGTTTGCGGGTATATATGATAGTGAAAATATCATTATTGTGAGTCAGTAATCATTACATCATACTGGAGCGAGTTAGAAATAAACTGGAAATAACATACTTTTACGGAGGTAAATTATTATGTCTGACCAAATAGACGCATTCAAAGCGACGAAGAAAGGGAGCAATACGTTAGAGGGCTTGCCGAAGAAGTACGAGTGAGTGGATCTGAAGCAAAAGATTTTAGTGGCTTTGGCGATGAGGACTATGTTCCCGATTGAGATGATTCCGGATCGTAGTCGCTCTAAGCAATCAACTATCTATGGATTTATAGCTAATCTCGCATTAGAGTCTTACATGTCGAAAAAATCTAAGGCAGTCATTCTATTGTCAACAGTTCATTATGACACCGAATTGGTTGGAACAGAAAAAAGCCACAAGCAATTCTGTTTTATACCAAACATAAAGTTGGCGTCGACGTCATGTATCATATGTCGTCTACACATAAATGACAGACGAAGCGATGGTCATTGACTTTCTTCTGCAACATGTTGGATGTCGCAGCATTAGCATCTTTCATAATTTACCAAAAAGCAAATGATGTGAGTGCTTCGAACAAAACCAATGCACGTCGACAATTTTAACATTCTTTGATTGAACAGTCATTGACACCTTAGACCAAGGCATCATTCGGCCTAGCTGCTCACCTTATTCGGCCCCTGTCTGGATCGTCTCAAATTTTTTTAGAACAGTCAGAGGTTAATGAAGTCAGTGTTATCTGATTTCATTGGCAAAACATTACGTGTCGACCTTGACGACATGGTTTACTTATCAACATAGAATTGCAAAGCCAATGACAGCATTTCTCAAGAAAAATGCAAAAATGAACCCAAGCATCCAGAATACATTGAGAGCTTTGAAAGACTCCCTCATTTGAACTGATCCTGACGTTCATAATGAAATAGGAGGATTTATCCTCCAAAACCGCTATATGTGACTCCCTAGTCACATACTGCATGATGTGCCCCTGCTTCAACTAAACATAGCGGATCTAGAGGGGAACAACTCCATAAAGTCCGCAATCACTGGTGTGAAGCAACCATGACTAGGGACGAATGGCACTGTGTGACTTCTAACGGTGAACTCCGGATCCTGGAGCACTCTGGTCTTCACCAAATTTATTGACTGTCAACATATTAATGCTTTCCCATTTACCATTAATTGAAAATCCAAACGGGTGAGGGGAAAACAATCTTTTTGTTAAACAACCGCTAGAAGAAATGTATTACGGCATTTTGCACTAATTACTTCTGTTTATTATGTAAGCAGGTCTTTGGGTCACTTGTACATTTCTTATCTGATTGCAAATAGTTTACAACCCACGACTTCCAGAAAGTTTGATCATTACTGCATTGTGCATTTCTTAGTTTTGTTCAGTTTGCGGGTATATATGATAGTGAAAATATCATTATTGTCAGTCAGTAATCATTATATCATACTGGAGCGAGTTAGAAATAAACTGGAAATAACATACTTTTACGGAGGTAAATTATTATGTCTGACCAAATAGACGCATTCAAAGCGACGAAGAAAGGGAGCAATACGTTAGAGGGCTTGCCGAAGAAGTACGAGTGAGTGGATCTGAAGCAAAAGATTTTAGTGGCTTTGGCGATGAGGACTATGTTCCCGATTGAGATGATTCCGGATCGTAGTCGCTCTAAGCAATCAACTATCTATGGATTTATAGCTAATCTCGCAGTAGAGTCTTACATGTCGAAAAAATCTAAGGCAGTCATTCTATTGTCAACAGTTCATTATGACACCGAATTGGTTGGAACAGAAAAAAGCCACAAGCAATTCTGTTTTATACCAAACATAAAGTTGGCGTCGACGTCATGGATCATATGTCGTCTACACATAAATGACAGACGAAGCGATGGCCATTGACTTTCTTCTGCAACATGTTGGATGTCGCAGCGTTAGCATCTTTCATATATTACCAAAAAGTAAATGATGTGAGTGCTTCGAACAAAACCAATGCACGTCGACAATTTTAACATTCTTTGATTGAACAGTCATTGACACCTTAGACCAAGGCATCATTCGGCCTAGCTGCTCACCTTATTCGGCCCCTGTCTGGATCGTCTCAAAATTTTTTTAGAACAGTCAGAGGTTAATGAAGTCAGTGTTATCTGATTTCATTGGCAAAACATTACTTGTCGACCTTGACGACATGGTTTACTTATCAACATAGAATTGCAAAGCCAATGACAGCATTTCTCAAGAAAAATGCAAAAATGACCCCAAGCATCTAGAATACATTGAGAGCTTTGAAAGACTCCCTCATTTGAACTGATCCTGACGTTCATAATGAAATAGGAGGATTTATCCTCCAAAACCGCTATATGTGACTCCCTAGTCACATACTGCATGATGTGCCCCTGCTTCAACTAAACATAGCGGATCTAGATGGGAACAACTCCATAAAGTCCGAAATCACTGGTGTGAAACAACCATGACTAGGGACGAATGGCACTGTGTGACTTCTAACGGTGAACTCCGGATCCTGGAGCACTCTGGTCTTCACCAAATTTATTGACTGTCAACATATTAATGCTTTCCCATTTACCATTAATTGAAAATCCAAACGGGTGAGGGGAAATCAATCTTTTTGTTAAACAACCCCTAGAAGAAATGTATTACGGCATTTTGCACTAATTACTTTTGTTTATTATGTAAGCAGGTCATTGGGTCACTTGTACATTTCTTATCTGATTGCAAATAGTTTACAACCCACGACTTCCAGAAAGTTTGATCATTACTGCATTGTGCATTTCTTAGTTTTGTTCAGTTTGCGGGTATATATGATAGTGAAAATATCATTATTGTGAGTCAGTAATCATTACATCATACTGGAGCGAGTTAGAAATAAACTGGAAATAACATACTTTTACGGAGGTAAATTATTATGTCTGACCAAATAGACGCATTCAAAGCGACGAAGAAAGGGAGCAATACGTTAGAGGGCTTGCCGAAGAAGTACGAGTGAGTGGATCTGAAGCAAAAGATTTTCCTGGCGATGGCGATGAGGACTATGTTCCCGATTGAGATGATTCCGGATCGTAGTCGCTCTAAGCAATCAACTATCTATGGATTTATAGCTAATCTCGCAGTAGAGTCTTACATGTCGAAAAAATCTAAGGCAGTCATTCTATTGTCAACAGTTCATTATGACACCGAATTGGTTGGAACAGACAAAAGCCACAAGCAATTCGGTTTTATACCAAACATAAAGTTGGCGTCGACGTCATGGATCATATGTCGTCTACACATAAATGACAGACGAAGCGATGGTCATTGACTTTCTTCTGCAACATGTTGGATGTCGCAGCGTTAGCATCTTTCATATTTACCAAAAAGTAAATGATGTGAGTGCTTCGAACAAAACCAATGCACGTCGACAATTTTAACATTCTTTGATTGAACAGTCATTGACACCTTAGACCAAGGCATCATTCGGCCTAGCTGCTCACCTTATTCGGCCCCTGTCTGGATCGTCTCAAAATTTTTTTAGAACAGTCAGAGGTTAATGAAGTCAGTGTTATCTGATTTCATTGGCAAAACATTACTTGTCGACCTTGACGACATGGTTTACTTATCAACATAGAATTGCAAAGCCAATGACAGCATTTCTCAAGAAAAATGCAAAAATGACCCCAAGCATCTAGAATACATTGAGAGCTTTGAAAGACTCCCTCATTTGAACTGATCCTGACGTTCATAATGAAATAGGAGGATTTATCCTCCAAAACCGCTATATGTGACTCCCTAGTCACATACTGCATGATGTGCCCCTGCTTCAACTAAACATAGCGGATCTAGATGGGAACAACTCCATAAAGTCCGCAATCACTGGTGTGAAACAACCATGACTAGGGACGAATGGCACTGTGTGACTTCTAACGGTGAACTCCGGATCCTGGAGCACTCTGGCCTTCACCAAATTTATTGACTGTCAACATATTAATGCTTTCCCATTTACCATTAATTGAAAATCCAAACGGGTGAGGGGAAATCAATCTTTTTGTTAAACAACCCCTAGAAGAAATGTATTACGGCATTTTGCACTAATTACTTTTGTTTATTATGTAAGCAGGTCATTGGGTCACTTGTACATTTCTTATCTGATTGTAAATAGTTTACAACCCACGACTTCCAGAAAGTTTGATCATTACTGCATTGTGCATTTCTTAGTTTTGTTCAGTTTGCGGGTATATATGATAGTGAAAATATCATTATTGTCAGTCAGTAATCATTACATCATACTGGAGCGAGTTAGAAATAAACTGGAAATAACATACTTTTACGGAGGTAAATTATTATGTCTGACCAAATAGACGCATTCAAAGCGACGAAGAAAGGGAGCAATACGTTAGAGGGCTTGCCGAAGAAGTACGAGTGAGTGGATCTGAAGCAAAAGATTTTCCTGGCGATGGCGATGAGGACTATGTTCCCGATTGAGATGATTCCGGATCGTAGTCGCTCTAAGCAATCAACTATCTATGGATTTATAGCTAATCTCGCAGTAGAGTCTTACATGTCGAAAAAATCTAAGGCAGTCATTCTATTGTCAACAGTTCATTATGACACCGAATTGGTTGGAACAGACAAAAGCCACAAGCAATTCGGTTTTATACCAAACATAAAGTTGGCGTCGACGTCATGGATCATATGTCGTCTACACATAAATGACAGACGAAGCGATGGTCATTGACTTTCTTCTGCAACATGTTGGATGTCGCAGCGTTAGCATCTTTCATATTTACCAAAAAGTAAATGATGTGAGTGCTTCGAACAAAACCAATGCACGTCGACAATTTTAACATTCTTTGATTGAACAGTCATTGACACCTTAGACCAAGGCATCATTCGGCCTAGCTGCTCACCTTATTCGGCCCCTGTCTGGATCGTCTCAAAATTTTTTTAGAACAGTCAGAGGTTAATGAAGTCAGTGTTATCTGATTTCATTGGCAAAACATTACTTGTCGACCTTGACGACATGGTTTACTTATCAACATAGAATTGCAAAGCCAATGACAGCATTTCTCAAGAAAAATGCAAAAATGACCCCAAGCATCTAGAATACATTGAGAGCTTTGAAAGACTCCCTCATTTGAACTGATCCTGACGTTCATAATGAAATAGGAGGATTTATCCTCCAAAACCGCTATATGTGACTCCCTAGTCACATACTGCATGATGTGCCCCTGCTTCAACTAAACATAGCGGATCTAGATGGGAACAACTCCATAAAGTCCGAAATCACTGGTGTGAAACAACCATGACTAGGGACGAATGGCACTGTGTGACTTCTAACGGTGAACTCCGGATCCTGGAGCACTCTGGTCTTCACCAAATTTATTGACTGTCAACATATTAATGCTTTCCCATTTACCATTAATTGAAAATCCAAACGGGTGAGGGGAAATCAATCTTTTTGTTAAACAACCCCTAGAAGAAATGTATTACGGCATTTTGCACTAATTACTTTTGTTTATTATGTAAGCAGGTCATTGGGTCACTTGTACATTTCTTATCTGATTGTAAATAGTTTACAACCCACGACTTCCAGAAAGTTTGATCATTACTGCATTGTGCATTTCTTAGTTTTGTTCAGTTTGCGGGTATATATGATAGTGAAAATATCATTATTGTCAGTCAGTAATCATTACATCATACTGGAGCGAGTTAGAAATAAACTGGAAATAACATACTTTTACGGAGGTAAATTATTATGTCTGACCAAATAGACGCATTCAAAGCGACGAAGAAAGGGAGCAATACGTTAGAGGGCTTGCCGAAGAAGTACGAGTGAGTGGATCTGAAGCAAAAGGTTTTAGTGGCTTTGGCGATGAGGACTATGTTCCCGATTGAGATGATTCCGGATCGTAGTCGCTCTAAGCAATCAACTATCTATGGATTTATAGCTAATCTCGCAGTAGAGTCTTACATGTCGAAAAAATCTAAGGCAGTCATTCTATTGTCAACAGTTCATTATGACACCGAATTGGTTGAAACAGAAAAAAGCCACAAGCAATTCTGTTTTATACCAAACATAAAGTTGGCGTCGACGTCATGGATCATATGTCGTCTACACATAAATGACAGACGAAGCGATGGTCATTGACTTTCTTCTGCAACATGTTGGATGTCGCAGCGTTAGCATCTTTCATATTTACCAAAAAGTAAATGATGTGAGTGCTTCGAACAAAACCAATGCACGTCGACAATTTTAACATTCTTTGATTGAACAGTCATTGACACCTTAGACCAAGGCATCATTCGGCCTAGCTGCTCACCTTATTCGGCCCCTGTCTGGATCGTCTCAAAATTTTTTTAGAACAGTCAGAGGTTAATGAAGTCAGTGTTATCTGATTTCATTGGCAAAACATTACTTGTCGACCTTGACGACATGGTTTACTTATCAACATAGAATTGCAAAGCCAATGACAGCATTTCTCAAGAAAAATGCATAAATGACCCCAAGCATCTAGAATACATTGAGAGCTTTGAAAGACTCCCTCATTTGAACTGATCCTGACGTTCATAATGAAATAGGAGGATTTATCCTCCAAAACCGCTATATGTGACTCCCTAGTCACATACTGCATGATGTGCCCCTGCTTCAACTAAACATAGCGGATCTAGATGGGAACAACTCCATAAAGTCCGCAATCACTGGTGTGAAACAACCATGACTAGGGACGAATGGCACTGTGTGACTTCTAACGGTGAACTCCGGATCCTGGAGCACTCTGGTCTTCACCAAATTTATTGACTGTCAACATATTAATGCTTTCCCATTTACCATTAATTGAAAATATAAACGGGTGAGGGGAAATCAATCTTTTTGTTAAACAACCCCTAGAAGAAATGTATTACGGCATTTTGCACTAATTACTTTTGTTTATTATGTAAGCAGGTCATTGGGTCACTTGTACATTTCTTATCTGATTGTAAATAGTTTACAACCCACGACTTCCAGAAAGTTTGATCATTACTGCATTGTGCATTTCTTAGTTTTGTTCAGTTTGCGGGTATATATGATAGTGAAAATATCATTATTGTCAGTCAGTAATCATTACATCATACTGGAGCGAGTTAGAAATAAACTGGAAATAACATACTTTTACGGAGGTAAATTATTATGTCTGACCAAATAGACGCATTCAAAGCGACGAAGAAAGGGAGCAATACGTTAGAGGGCTTGCCGAAGAAGTACGAGTGAGTGGATCTGAAGCAAAAGATTTTCCTGGCGATGGCGATGAGGACTATGTTCCCGATTGAGATGATTCCGGATCGTAGTCGCTCTAAGCAATCAACTATCTATGGATTTATAGCTAATCTCGCAGTAGAGTCTTACATGTCGAAAAAATCTAAGGCAGTCATTCTATTGTCAACAGTTCATTATGACACCGAATTGGTTGGAACAGAAAAAAGCCACAAGCAATTCTGTTTTATACCAAACATAAAGTTGGCGTCGACGTCATGGATCATATGTCGTCTACACATAAATGACAGACGAAGCGATGGTCATTGACTTTCTTCTGCAACATGTTGGATGTCGCAGCGTTAGCATCTTTCATATATTACCAAAAAGTAAATGATGTGAGTGCTTCGAACAAAACCAATGCACGTCGACAATTTTAACATTCTTTGATTGAACAGTCATTGACACCTTAGACCAAGGCATCATTCGGCCTAGCTGCTCACCTTATTCGGCCCCTGTCTGGATCGTCTCAAATTTTTTTTAGAACAGTCAGAGGTTAATGAAGTCAGTGTTATCTGATTTCATTGGCAAAACATTACTTGTCGACCTTGACGACATGGTTTACTTATCAACATAGAATTGCAAAGCCAATGACAGCATTTCTCAAGAAAAATGCAAAAATGACCCCAAGCATCCAGAATACATTGAGAGCTTTGAAAGACTCCCTCATTTGAACTGATCCTGACGTTCATAATGAAATAGGAGGATTTATCCTCCAAAACCGCTATATGTGACTCCCTAGTCACATACTGCATGATGTGCCCCTGCTTCAACTAAACATAGCGGATCTAGAGGGGAACAACTCCATAAAGTCCGCAATCACTGGTGTGAAGCAACCATGACTAGGGACGAATGGCACTGTGTGACTTCTAACGGTGAACTCCGGATCCTGGAGCACTCTGGTCTTCACCAAATTTATTGACTGTCAACATATTAATGCTTTCCCATTTACCATTAATTGAAAATCCAAACGGGTGAGGGGAAAACAATTTTTTTGTTAAACAACCCCTAGAAGAAATGTATTACGGCATTTTGCACTAATTACTTTTGTTTATTATGTAAGCAGGTCATTGGGTCACTTGTACATTTCTTATCTGATTGCAAATAGTTTACAACCCACGACTTCCAGAAAGTTTGATCATTACTGCATTGTGCATTTCTTAGTTTTGTTCAGTTTGCGGGTATATATGATAGTGAAAATATCATTATTGTCAGTCAGTAATCATTATATCATACTGGAGCGAGTTAGAAATAAACTGGAAATAACATACTTTTACGGAGGTAAATTATTATGTCTGACCAAATAGACGCATTCAAAGCGACGAAGAAAGGGAGCAATACGTTAGAGGGCTTGCCGAAGAAGTACGAGTGAGTGGATCTGAAGCAAAAGATTTTAGTGGCTTTGGCGATGAGGACTATGTTCCCGATTGAGATGATTCCGGATCGTAGTCGCTCTAAGCAATCAACTATCTATGGATTTATAGCTAATCTCGCAGTAGAGTCTTACATGTCGAAAAAATCTAAGGCAGTCATTCTATTGTCAACAGTTCATTATGACACCGAATTGGTTGGAACAGAAAAAAGCCACAAGCAATTCTGTTTTATACCAAACATAAAGTTGGCGTCGACGTCATGGATCATATGTCGTCTACACATAAATGACAGACGAAGCGATGGTCATTGACTTTCTTCTGCAACATGTTGGATGTCGCAGCGTTAGCATCTTTCATATATTACCAAAAAGTAAATGATGTGAGTGCTTCGAACAAAACCAATGCACGTCGACAATTTTAACATTCTTTGATTGAACAGTCATTGACCAAGGCATCATTCGGCCTAGCTGCTCACCTTATTCGGCCCCTGTCTGGATCGTCTCAAAATTTTTTTAGAACAGTCAGAGGTTAATGAAGTCAGTGTTATCTGATTTCATTGGCAAAACATTACTTGTCGACCTTGACGACATGGTTTACTTATCAACATAGAATTGCGAAGCCAATGACAGCATTTCTCAAGAAAAATGCAAAAATGACCCCAAGCATCTAGAATACATTGAGAGCTTTGAAAGACTCCCTCATTTGAACTGATCCTGACGTTCATAATGAAATAGGAGGATTTATCCTCCAAAACCGCTATATGTGACTCCCTAGTCACATACTGCATGATGTGCCCCTGCTTCAACTAAACATAGCGGATCTAGATGGGAACAACTCCATAAAGTCCGAAATCACTGGTGTGAAACAACCATGACTAGGGACGAATGGCACTGTGTGACTTCTAACGGTGAACTCCGGATCCTGGAGCACTCTGGTCTTCACCAAATTTATTGACTGTCAACATATTAATGCTTTCCCATTTACCATTAATTGAAAATCCAAACGGGTGAGGGGAAATCAATCTTTTTGTTAAACAACCCCTAGAAGAAATGTATTACGGCATTTTGCACTAATTACTTTTGTTTATTATGTAAGCAGGTCATTGGGTCACTTGTACATTTCTTATCTGATTGCAAATAGTTTACAACCCACGACTTCCAGAAAGTTTGATCATTACTGCATTGTGCATTTCTTAGTTTTGTTCAGTTTGCGGGTATATATGATAGTGAAAATATCATTATTGTGAGTCAGTAATCATTACATCATACTGGAGCGAGTTAGAAATAAACTGGAAATAACATACTTTTACGGAGGTAAATTATTATGTCTGACCAAATAGACGCATTCAAAGCGACGAAGAAAGGGAGCAATACGTTAGAGGGCTTGCCGAAGAAGTACGAGTGAGTGGATCTGAAGCAAAAGATTTTCCTGGCGATGGCGATGAGGACTATGTTCCCGATTGAGATGATTCCGGATCGTAGTCGCTCTAAGCAATCAACTATCTATGGATTTATAGCTAATCTCGCAGTAGAGTCTTACATGTCGAAAAAATCTAAGGCAGTCATTCTATTGTCAACAGTTCATTATGACACCGAATTGGTTGGAACAGACAAAAGCCACAAGCAATTCGGTTTTATACCAAACATAAAGTTGGCGTCGACGTCATGGATCATATGTCGTCTACACATAAACGACAGACGAAGCGATGGTCATTGACTTTCTTCTGCAACATGTTGGATGTCGCAGCGTTAGCATCTTTCATAATTTACCAAAAAGCAAATGATGTGAGTGCTTCGAACAAAACCAATGCACGTCGACAATTTTAACATTCTTTGATTGAACAGTCATTGACACCTTAGACCAAGGCATCATTCGGCCTAGCTGCTCACCTTATTCGGCCCCTGTCTGGATCGTCTCAAAATTTTTTTAGAACAGTCAGAGGTTAATGAAGTGTTATCTGATTTCATTGGCAAAACATTACTTGTCGACCTTGACGACATGGTTTACTTATCAACATAGAATTGCAAAGCCAATGACAGCATTTCTCAAGAAAAATGCAAAAATGACCCCAAGCATCCAGAATACATTGAGAGCTTTGAAACACTCATTCATTTGAACTGATCCTGACGTTCATAATGAAATAGGAGGATTTATCCTCCAAAACCGCTATATGTGACTCCCTAGTCACATACTGCACGATGTGCCCCTGCTTCAACTAAACATAGCGGATCTAGAGGGGAACAACTCCATAAAGTCCGCAATCACTGGTGTGAAACAACCATGACTAGGGACGAATGGCACTGTGTGACTTCTAACGGTGAACTCCGGATCCTGGAGCACTCTGGTCTTCACCAAATTTATTGACTGTCAACATATTAATGCTTTCCCATTTACCATTAATTGAAAATCCAAACGGGTGAGGGGAAAACAATCTTTTTGTTAAACAACCCCTAGAAGAAATGTATTACGGCATTTTGCACTAATTACTTTTGTTTATTATGTAAGCAGGTCATTGGGTCACTTGTACATTTCTTATCTGATTGTAAATAGTTTACAACCCACGACTTCCAGAAAGTTTGATCATTACTGCATTGTGCATTTCTTAGTTTTGTTCAGTTTGCGGGTATATATGATAGTGAAAATATCATTATTGTCAGTCAGTAATCATTACATCATACTGGAGCGAGTTAGAAATAAACTGGAAATAACATACTTTTACGGAGGTAAATTATTATGTCTGACCAAATAGACGCATTCAAAGCGACGAAGAAAGGGAGCAATACGTTAGAGGGCTGGCCGAAGAAGTACGAGTGAGTGGATCTGAAGCAAAAGATTTTCCTGGCGATGGCGATGAGGACTATGTTCCCGATTGAGATGATTCCGGATCGTAGTCGCTCTAAGCAATCAACTATCTATGGATTTATAGCTAATCTCGCAGTAGAGTCTTACATGTCGAAAAAATCTAAGGCAGTCATTCTATTGTCAACAGTTCATTATGACACCGAATTGGTTGGAACAGACAAAAGCCACAAGCAATTCGGTTTTATACCAAACATAAAGTTGGCGTCGACGTCATGGATCATATGTCGTCTACACATAAATGACAGACGAAGCGATGGTCATTGACTTTCTTCTGCAACATGTTGGATGTCGCAGCGTTAGCATCTTTCATATATTACCAAAAAGTAAATGATGTGAGTGCTTCGAACAAAACCAATGCACGTCGACAATTTTAACATTCTTTGATTGAACAGTCATTGACACCTTAGACCAAGGCATCATTCGGCCTAGCTGCTCACCTTATTCGGCCCCTGTCTGGATCGTCTCAAAATTTTTTTAGAATAGTCAGAGGTTAATGAAGTCTGTGCTATCTGATTTCATTGGCAAAACATTATTTGTCAACCTTGACGACATGGTTTACTTATCAACATAGAATTACAAAGCCAATGACAGCATTTCTCAAGAAAAATGCAAAAATGACCCCAAGCATCCAGAATACATTGAGAGCTTTGAAAGACTCCCTCATTTGAACTGATCCTGACGTTCATAATGAAATAGGAGGATTTATACTCCAAAACCGCTATACGTGACTCCCTAGTCACATACTGCACGATGTGCCCCTGCTTCAACTAAACATAGCGGATCTAGAGGGGAACAACTCCATAAAGTCCGCAATCACTGGTGTGAAACAACCATGACTAGGGACGAATGGCACTGTGTGACTTCTAACGGTGAACTCCGGATCCTGGAGCACTCTGGTCTTCACCAAATTTATTGACTGTCAACATATTAATGCTTTACATTTACCATTAATTGAAAATCCAAATGGGTGAGGGGAAAACAATTTTTTGTTAAACAACCCCTAGAACCAATGGAATATGCCTGACTGGACTTTCACACATATTGTATTGAGAAATGTATTACGGCATTTTGCACTAATTACTTTTATTTATTATGTAAGCAGGTCATGGGTGGCATGGGTGGCATGGGCTTATGTACACAGGGTAAAGTTGCTGACTGCATCCAACCTGGTAGGATGCCAGCGCGATCCCTGCTTGTTCATAAGTCAAGTTGACGTACAGCCTCCTCGCGGCGCCCCTGGATAGCCATCATAACAGCCGTTGTGTGGTGAACTAATATACGCAGCGAACCCTCTGCCCGAGGGTTAAATTAATGGGCCTCCCAGTTTGGAGGTTGTGCGTGAGGTTAACTTCCTCACCACGTAAAAAAAATACGAGTTCAGAAACAACAACCTGCCTCGGATACGGACGGATCTACTGTTGACGACCCTTGCAAACAGAAAAAGGACAATGACTTTCGGTTCTGCACGTGGAATGTGAGGTCCCTTAACAGACCACGTGCAGCCGATGAACTAGCGGAGGCCCTAGACTGCTATAGAGCAGACATAACCGCTATTCAGGAAGTGCGGTGGAACGGGCCGGGCAAAAAGAGGATGAGAAACTGCGACCTCTACTACGGCGACTGCTACAGAGAAGGAGGGCAGCGCTTATTTGGATGTGGTTTTGTTGTTCGAGGCAGACTTAGGCAAAAAGTCTTAAGCTTTAAGTATGTAAGCGAGCGCCTCATAACAATCCGCATCAAGGCTAAGCTCGGGAACATCAGCCTGATTTGCGCCCACGCCCCGACAGAGGAGAAGGATGACAATAGCAAGGACGATTTCTATGATCTCCTAGAAAGAACATACGATCAATGCCCCAGCTATGATACCAAGATCGTTCTAGGAGATCTCAACGCACAGCTGGGCAAGGAAGAAATCTTTGCTAAAGTTATCGGAAAACACAGCCTGCACGACAACACATCCGGAAACGGACTAAGGCTGGTGGATTTCGCCTCGGGGCGTAACCTCTCTGTAATGAGCACACGGTTCCCACACCTCAACATCTATAAAGGGACCTGGCGGTCACCTGATCAATCAACCGTCAACCAGATTGATCACATTGCGATCGACGTCAGACACTCCTCCAATATTCTCGATGTCCGAACTTTCCGAGGAGCCAATATTGACTCGGATCATTTCCTTGTTGTAGCCAAGATAAGAATGAGGATATCGAGAGAAATACGGAGTCGAGACAGGACACCTCGTTTTGACGTTGGAAAGCTACAATCGCAATCGATCGTTAGGAACTTTGCCGACCGAGTCTCCCTGAAACTCTCCTAAAGTTCGACCCTGCCTACAACCACAATAGACCAGGAATGGAAACGTTGTCAAGAAGCCATCAAAGAAGCTGCCACTAATGTGCTGGGTTTTACGACACCACCAAAGAAGAACCCATGGTTTGACGACGAGTGCAGGCAGGCACATGCAGCCAAACAGGAGGCCTACAAGGCAACTCTGCATCGAACAACGAGAGCTGTTCGTGAGCTCTACGAGCAGAAGAGAAGGGAAGAGAACCGGCTTCTCAGAAGGAAAAAGAAAGAGCACGAGAAGCGCGCGGTCGAAGAGATGGAGAGATGTTACGGCAGGAAGGAGGTCCGAAAGTTTTACCAAAAGGTAAAACAGTTATCCGGAGGGTATAGACCTCGGACAGAAGCCTTCAGGGATGAAAATGGACAACTAGTAGTATAATCGCAGTCGATGCTGAGAATTTGGAAAAATCACTTCTGCAGACTGTTAAACGGCGATGACGACACAAATTCCGCTGTCAGGCAGAATATTCCACTTAATTTGGACGAGGATGACCAAGAATTCCGTCCCCCCGACTTAGGCGAGGTCAAGATAGCGATATCTAGGCTAAAGTCGAACAAAGCTGCTGGAGCGGACGGACTGTCCGCGGAACTGTTTAAAGCAGCTGGAGATGATCTGGTTGGGCGCATGCACCAGCTCATCTGTAAGATATGGTCGGAGGAAAGCATGCCCGATGAGTGGAATCTCAGCGTCGTTTGTCCGGTCCACAAGAAAGGAGACCCTTTTGACTGCGCCAACTATCGAGGGATCAGTCTCCTTAACATATCGTACAAGATCCTCTCTGCCGTCTTGTGTGAACGCCTGAAACCATTCGTCAATAACCTGATAGGTCCTTATCAGTGCGGTTTCAGGCCGGGAAAGTCCACCATAGACCAAATTTTCACACTGCTGCAGATCCTGGAAAAAACCCACGAGATGCAGATCGACACTTACCACCTATTCGTCGATTTTAAGGCCGCATATGACAGCGTACATAGAGACGAGCTATACAATGCCATGTCTAGTTTTGACATTCCAGCCAAACTCGTCAGATTGTGCAGGATGACGATGGAGAACTCTCGCTGCTCCATCAAGGTCGGTAACGAACTCACCGAGACCTTCAATGTCAAAAAAGGTTTTAGACAAGGCGACACGCTGTCATGTGATTTCTTCAACATCATACTTGAGAAGATCGTGCGAAACTCAAATGTCAACACCAGAGGCACGATCTTCCAAAAGTCCGTTCAACTGCTTGCATACGCGGACGAAATTGACGTGATTGGACGAACACAGCGAGCTGTCAATGAGGCTTTTGCTAGCATTGAAGCGAAAGCGGCTAAAATGGGTTTGGCAGTTAATCAGGGCAAAACAAAGTACATGCTGTCATCACGAAAGGACGCACAACATCGACGCCTCGGACAGAGCGTCATAATGGGCAGCAGAAACTTTGAGGTAGTCAAGGACTTCGTCTACCTTGGCTCTGCAGTAAACAGGGACAATAACACCAGTACCGAGATCAAGCGCAGAATTACTCTTGCCAATCGCTGTTTCTTTGGGCTCAAGAGGCAATTGAGTAACAGAGCCATCTCTCGAAACACCAAGTTGACTTTATATAACACCCTAATCATCCCCGTCCTGCTCTATGGCGCAGAGACATGGACGCTATTGAAAGCGGATGAAGAAGCTCTTGGTCGTTTTGAGAGAAAAGTTCTTCGTGCGATCTTTGGTCCTGTTTGTATTGATGGCATCTGGAGAAGGAGATTCAACCACGAAATGTACGGGCTGTACAGCGGCATGCACCTAGTTAAGCGTCTTCGGATCCAACGCTTAAGATGGCTAGGTCACGTAGAGCGGACTGACACCACAGCTCCGGCCCGAAGAGTCTTCGATTCCGAGCCTTTGGGACAATGCATAAGAGGTCGTCCTAGAACAAGATGGCGCACACAAGTGGAGAAGGACCTCAACCAACTTGGTGTGCACAACTGGAGGCAGCTGGCGAAAGATCGTGCTGGCTGGAGACGCTTGTTGGTTGAGGCCCAGGTCCACCCCGGACTGTAGCGCCAAACAAAGAAGAAGAAGAAGAAGCAGGTCATTGGGTCACTTCTACATTTCTTATCTGATTGTAAATAGTTGACAACCCACGACTTCCAGAAAATTAGATCATTACGGCATTGTGCATTTCTTAGTTTTGTTCAGTTTGCGGGTATATATGATAGTGAAAATATCATTATTGTCAGTCAGTAATCATTACATCATACTGGAGCGAGTTAGAAATAAACTGGAAATAACATACTTTTACGGAGGTAAATTATTATGTCTGACCAAATAGACGCATTCAAAGCGAAGAAGAAAGGGAGCAATACGTTAGAGGGCTTGCCGAAGAAGTACGAGTGAGTGGATCTGAAGCAAAAGATTTTAGTGGCGATGATGAGGACTATGTTCCCGATTGAGATGATTCCGGATCGTAGTCGCTCAAAGCAATCAACTATCTATGGACTTATAGCTAATCTCGCAGTAGAGTCTTACATGTCGAAAAAATCTAAGGCAGTCATTCTATTGTCAACAGTTTATTATGACACCGAATTGTTTGGAACAGATAAAAGCCACAAGCAATTCTGTTTTATACCAAACATAAAGTTGGCGTCGACGTCATGGATCATATGTCGTCTACACATAAATGACAGACGAAGCGATGGTCATTGACTTTCTTCTGCAACATGTTGGATGTCGCAGCGTTAGCATCTTTCATAATTTACCAAAATGTAAATGATGTGAGTGCTTCGAACAAAACCAAAGCACGTCGACAATTTTAACATACTTTGATTGAACAGTCATTGACACCTTAAACCAAGGCATCATTCGGGCTAGCTGCTCACCTTATTCGGCCCCTGTCTGGATCGTCAAAATTTTTTTAGAACAGTCAGAGGTTAATCAGGTCGGTGTTATCTGATTTCATTGGCAAAACATTACTTGTCGACCTTGACGACATGGTTTACTTATCAACATAGAATTGCAAAGCCAATGACAGCATTTCTCAAGAAAAATGCAAAAATGACCCCAAGCATCCAGAATACATTGAGAGGTTTGAAACACTCCCTCATTTGAAATGCAAAAATTAACCCAAGCATTCAGAATACATTGAGAGCTTTGAAAGACTCCCTCATTTGAACTGATCCTGACGTTCATAATGAAATAGGAGGATTTATACTCCAAAACCGCTATACGTGACTCCCTAGTCACATACTGCACGATGTGCCCCTGCTTCAACTAAACATAGCGGATCTAGAGGGGAACAACTCCATAAAGTCCGCAATCACTGGTGTGAAACAACCATGACTAGAGACGAATGGCACTGTGTGACTTCTAACGGTGAACTCCGGATCCTGGAGCACTCTGGTCTTCACCAAATTTATTGACTGTCAACATATTAATGCTTTACATTTAACATTAATTGAAAATCCAAATCGGTGAGGGGAAAACAATTTTTTTGTTAAACAACCCCTAGAACCAATGGAATATGCCTGACTGGACTTTCACACATATTGTATTGAGAAATGTATTACGGCATTTTGCACTAATTACTTTTATTTATCATGTAAGCAGGTCATTGGGTCACTTGTACATTACGTACGACTTCCAGAAAATTAGATCATTACTGCATTGTGCATTTCTTAGTTTTGTTCAGTTTACGGGTATATATGATAGTGAATATATCATTATTGTCAGTCAGTAATCATTACATCATACTGGAGCGAGTTAGAAATAAACTGGAAATAACATACTTTTACGGAGGTAAATTATTATGTCTGACCAAATAGACGCATTCAAAGCGAAGAAGAAAGGGAGCAATACGTTAGAGGGCTTGCCGAAGAAGTACGAGTGAGTGGATCTGAAGCAAAAGATTTTAGTGGCGATGAGGACTATGTTCCCGATTGAGATGATTCCGGATCGTAGTCGCTCAAAGCAATCAACTATCTATGGATTTATAGCTAATCTCGCAGTAGAGTCTTACATGTCGAAAAAATCTAAGGCAGTCATTCTATTGTCAACAGTTCATTATGACACCTAATTGGTTGGAACAGAAAAAAGCCACAAGCAATTCTGTTTTATACCAAACATAAAGTTGGCGTCGACGTCATGGATCATATGTCGTCTACACATAAACGACAGACGAAGCGATGGTCATTGACTTTCTTCTGCAACATATTGGATGTCGCAGCGTTAGCATCTTTCATAATTTACCAAAAAGTAAATGATGTGAGTGCTTCGAACAAAACCAATGAACGTCGACAATTTGATTGAACAATCATTGACACCTTAGACCAAGGCATCATTCGGGCTAGCTGCTCACCTTATTCGGCCCTTGTCTGGATCGTCTCAAATTTTTTTAGAACAGTCAGAGGTTAATGTAGTCAGTGTTATCTGATTTCATTGGCAAAACATTACTTGTCGACCTTGACGACATGGTTTACTTATCAACATAGAATTGCAAAGCCAATGACAGCATTTCTCAAGAAAAATGCAAAAATGACCCCAAGCATCCAGAATACATTGAGAGGTTTGAAACACTCCCTCATTTGAAATGCAAAAATTAACCCAAGCATTCAGAATACATTGAGAGCTTTGAAAGACTCCCTCATTTGAACTGATCCTGACGTTCATAATGAAATAGGAGGATTTATACTCCAAAACCGCTATACGTGACTCCCTAGTCACATACTGCACGATGTGCCCCTGCTTCAACTAAACATAGCGGATCTAGAGGGGAACAACTCCATAAAGTCCGCAATCACTGGTGTGAAACAACCATGACTAGAGACGAATGGCACTGTGTGACTTCTAACGGTGAACTCCGGATCCTGGAGCACTCTGGTCTTCACCAAATTTATTGACTGTCAACATATTAATGCTTTACATTTAGCATTAATTGAAAATCCAAATCGGTGAGGGGAAAACAATTTTTTTGTTAAACAACCCCTAGAACCAATGGAATATGCCTGACTGGACTTTCACACATATTGTATTGAGAAATGTATTACGGCATTTTGCACTAATTACTTTTATTTATTATGTAAGCAGGTCATTGGGTCACTTGTACATTACGTACGACTTCCAGAAAATTAGATCATTACTGCATTGTGCATTTCTTAGTTTTGTTCAGTTTACGGGTATATATGATAGTGAATATATCATTATTGTCAGTCAGTAATCATTACATCATACTGGAGCGAGTTAGAAATAAACTGGAAATAACATACTTTTACGGAGGTAAATTATTATGTCTGACCAAATAGACGCATTCAAAGCGAAGAAGAAAGGGAGCAATACGTTAGAGGGCTTGCCGAAGAAGTACGAGTGAGTGGATCTGAAGCAAAAGATTTTAGTGGCGAGGAGGACTATGTTCCCGATTGAGATGATTCCGGATCGTAGTCGCTCAAAGCAATCAACTATCTATGGATTTATAGCTAATCTCGCAGTAGAGTCTTACATGTCGAAAAAATCTAAGGCAGTCATTCTATTGTCAGCAGTTCATTATGACACCTAATTGGTTGGAACAGAAAAAAGCCACAAGCAATTCTGTTTTATACCAAACATAAATTTGGCGTCGACGTCATGGATCATATGTCGTCTACACATAAACGACAGACGAAGCGATGGTCATTGACTTTCTTCTGCAACATATTGGATGTCGCAGCGTTAGCATCTTTCATAATTTACCAAAAAGTAAATGATGTGAGTGCTTCGAACAAAACCAATGAACGTCGACAATTTGATTGAACAGTCATTGACACCTTAGACCAAGGCATCATTCGGGCTAGCTGCTCACCTTATTCGGCCCTTGTCTGGATCGTCTCAAATTTTTTTAGAACAGTCAGAGGTTAATGAAGTCAGTGTTATCTGATTTCATTGGCAAAACATTACTTGTCGACCTTGACGACATGGTTTACTTATCAACATAGAATTGCAAAGCCAATGACAGCATTTCTCAAGAAAAATGCAAAAATGACCCCAAGCATCCAGAATACATTGAGAGGTTTGAAACACTCCCTCATTTGAAATGCAAAAATTAACCCAAGCATTCAGAATACATTGAGAGCTTTGAAAGACTCCCTCATTTGAACTGATCCTGACGTTCATAATGAAATAGGAGGATTTATACTCCAAAACCGCTATACGTGACTCCCTAGTCACATACTGCACGATGTGCCCCTGCTTCAACTAAACATAGCGGATCTAGAGGGGAACAACTCCATAAAGTCCGCAATCACTGGTGTGAAACAACCATGACTAGAGACGAATGGCACTGTGTGACTTCTAACGGTGAACTCCGGATCCTGGAGCACTCTGGTCTTCACCAAATTTATTGACTGTCAACATATTAATGCTTTACATTTAACATTAATTGAAAATCCAAATCGGTGAGGGGAAAACAATTTTTTTGTTAAACAACCCCTAGAACCAATGGAATATGCCTGACTGGACTTTCACACATATTGTATTGAGAAATGTATTACGGCATTTTGCACTAATTACTTTTATTTATCATGTAAGCAGGTCATTGGGTCACTTGTACATTACGTACGACTTCCAGAAAATTAGATCATTACTGCATTGTGCATTTCTTAGTTTTGTTCAGTTTACGGGTATATATGATAGTGAATATATCATTATTGTCAGTCAGTAATCATTACATCATACTGGAGCGAGTTAGAAATAAACTGGAAATAACATACTTTTACGGAGGTAAATTATTATGTCTGACCAAATAGACGCATTCAAAGCGAAGAAGAAAGGGAGCAATACGTTAGAGGGCTTGCCGAAGAAGTACGAGTGAGTGGATCTGAAGCAAAAGATTTTAGTGGCGATGAGGACTATGTTCCCGATTGAGATGATTCCGGATCGTAGTCGCTCAAAGCAATCAACTATCTATGGATTTATAGCTAATCTCGCAGTAGAGTCTTACATGTCGAAAAAATCTAAGGCAGTCATTCTATTGTCAACAGTTCATTATGACACCTAATTGGTTGGAACAGAAAAAAGCCACAAGCAATTCTGTTTTATACCAAACATAAAGTTGGCGTCGACGTCATGGATCATATGTCGTCTACACATAAACGACAGACGAAGCGATGGTCATTGACTTTCTTCTGCAACATATTGGATGTCGCAGCGTTAGCATCTTTCATAATTTACCAAAAAGTAAATGATGTGAGTGCTTCGAACAAAACCAATGAACGTCGACAATTTGATTGAACAATCATTGACACCTTAGACCAAGGCATCATTCGGGCTAGCTGCTCACCTTATTCGGCCCTTGTCTGGATCGTCTCAAATTTTTTTTAGAACAGTCAGAGGTTAATGAAGTCAGTGTTATCTGATTTCATTGGCAAAACATTACTTGTCGACCTTGACGACATGGTTTACTTATCAACATAGAATTGCAAAGCCAATGACAGCATTTCTCAAGAAAAATGCAAAAATGACCCCAAGCATCCAGAATACATTGAGAGGTTTGAAACACTCCCTCATTTGAAATGCAAAAATTAACCCAAGCATTCAGAATACATTGAGAGCTTTGAAAGACTCCCTCATTTGAACTGATCCTGACGTTCATAATGAAATAGGAGGATTTATACTCCAAAACCGCTATACGTGACTCCCTAGTCACATACTGCACGATGTGCCCCTGCTTCAACTAAACATAGCGGATCTAGAGGGGAACAACTCCATAAAGTCCGCAATCACTGGTGTGAAACAACCATGACTAGAGACGAATGGCACTGTGTGACTTCTAACGGTGAACTCCGGATCCTGGAGCACTCTGGTCTTCACCAAATTTATTGACTGTCAACATATTAATGCTTTACATTTAACATTAATTGAAAATCCAAATCGGTGAGGGGAAAACAATTTTTTTGTTAAACAACCCCTAGAACCAATGGAATATGCCTGACTGGACTTTCACACATATTGTATTGAGAAATGTATTACGGCATTTTGCACTAATTACTTTTGTTTATTATGTAAGCAGGTCATTGGGTCACTTGTACATTTCTTATCTGATTGTAAATAGTTTACAACCCACGACTTCCAGAAAATTATATGAAATATTATGTCTGACCAAATAGACGCATTCAAAGCGAAGAAGAAAGGGAGCAATACGTTAGAGGGCTTGCCGAAGAAGTACGAGTGAGTGGATCTGAAGCAAAAGATTTTAGTGGCTTTGGCGATGAGGACTATGTTCCCGATTGAGATGATTCCGGATCGTAGTCGCTCAAAGCAATCAACTATCTATGGATTTATAGCTAATCTCGCAGTAGAGTCTTACATGTCGAAAAAATCTAAGGCAGTCATTCTATTGTCAACAGTTCATTATGACACCTAATTGGTTGGAACAGAAAAAAGCCACAAGCAATTCTGTTTTATACCAAACATAAAGTTGGCGTCGACGTCATGGATCATATGTCGTCTACACATAAACGACAGACGAAGCGATGGTCATTGACTTTCTTCTGCAACATATTGGATGTCGCAGCGTTAGCATCTTTCATAATTTACCAAAAAGTAAATGATGTGAGTGCTTCGAACAAAACCAATGAACGTCGACAATTTGATTGAACAGTCATTGACACCTTAGACCAAGGCATCATTCGGGCTAGCTGCTCACCTTATTCGGCCCTTGTCTGGATCGTCTCAAATTTTTTTAGAACAGTCAGAGGTTAATGAAGTCAGTGTTATCTGATTTCATTGGCAAAACATTACTTGTCGACCTTGACGACATGGTTTACTTATCAACATAGAATTGCAAAGCCAATGACAGCATTTCTCAAGAAAAATGCAAAAATGACCCCAAGCATCCAGAATACATTGAGAGGTTTGAAACACTCCCTCATTTGAAATGCAAAAATTAACCCAAGCATTCAGAATACATTGAGAGCTTTGAAAGACTCCCTCATTTGAACTGATCCTGACGTTCATAATGAAATAGGAGGATTTATACTCCAAAACCGCTATACGTGACTCCCTAGTCACATACTGCACGATGTGCCCCTGCTTCAACTAAACATAGCGGATCTAGAGGGGAACAACTCCATAAAGTCCGCAATCACTGGTGTGAAACAACCATGACTAGAGACGAATGGCACTGTGTGACTTCTAACGGTGAACTCCGGATCCTGGAGCACTCTGGTCTTCACCAAATTTATTGACTGTCAACATATTAATGCTTTACATTTAACATTAATTGAAAATCCAAATGGGTGAGGGGAAAACAATTTTTTTGTTAAACAACCCCTAGAACCAATGGAATATGCCTGACTGGACTTTCACACATATTGTATTGAGAAATGTATTACGGCATTTTGCACTAATTACTTTTATTTATTATGTAAGCAGGTCATTGGGTCACTTGTACATTACGTACGACTTCCAGAAAATTAGATCATTACTGCATTGTGCATTTCTTAGTTTTGTTCAGTTTACGGGTATATATGATAGTGAATATATCATTATTGTCAGTCAGTAATCATTACATCATACTGGAGCAAGTTAGAAATAAACTGGAAATAACATACTTTTACGGAGGTAAATTATTATGTCTGACCAAATAGACGCATTCAAAGCGAAGAAGAAAGGGAGCAATACGTTAGAGGGCTTGCCGAAGAAGTACGAGTGAGTGGATCTGAAGCAAAAGATTTTAGTGGCGATGAGGACTATGTTCCCGATTGAGATGATTCCGGATCGTAGTCGCTCAAAGCAATCAACTATCTATGGATTTATAGCTAATCTCGCAGTAGAGTCTCACATGTCGAAAAAATCTAAGGCAGTCATTCTATTGTCAACAGTTCATTATGACACCTAATTGGTTGGAACAGAAAAAAGCCACAAGCAAATCTGTTTTATACCAAACATAAAGTTGGCGTCGACGTCATGGATCATATGTCGTCTACACATAAACGACAGACGAAGCGATGGTCATTGACTTTCTTCTGCAACATATTGGATGTCGCAGCGTTAGCATCTTTCATAATTTACCAAAAAGTAAATGATGTGAGTGCTTCGAACAAAACCAATGAACGTCGACAATTTGATTGAACAGTCATTGACACCTTAGACCAAGGCATCATTCGGGCTAGCTGCTCACCTTATTCGGCCCTTGTCTGGATCGTCTCAAATTTTTTTAGAACAGTCAGAGGTTAATGAAGTCAGTGTTATCTGATTTCATTGGCAAAACATTACTTGTCGACCTTGACGACATGGTTTACTTATCAACATAGAATTGCAAAGCCAATGACAGCATTTCTCAAGAAAAATGCAAAAATGACCCCAAGCATCCAGAATACATTGAGAGGTTTGAAACACTCCCTCATTTGAAATGCAAAAATTAACCCAAGCATTCAGAATACATTGAGAGCTTTGAAAGACTCCCTCATTTGAACTGATCCTGACGTTCATAATGAAATAGGAGGATTTATACTCAAAAACCGCTATACGTGACTCCCTAGTCACATACTGCACGATGTGCCCCTGCTTCAACTAAACATAGCGGATCTAGAGGGGAACAACTCCATAAAGTCCGCAATCACTGGTATGAAACAACCATGACTAGAGACGAATGGCACTGTGTGACTTCTAACGGTGAACTCCGGATCCTGGAGCACTCTGGTCTTCACCAAATTTATTGACTGTCAACATATTAATGCTTTACATTTAACATTAATTGAAAATCCAAATGGGTGAGGGGAAAACAATTTTTTTGTTAAACAACCCCTAGAACCAATGGAATATGCCTGACTGGACTTTCACACATATTGTATTGAGAAATGTATTACGGCATTTTGCACTAATTACTTTTATTTATTATGTAAGCAGGTCATTGGGTCACTTGTACATTACGTACGACTTCCAGAAAATTAGATCATTACTGCATTGTGCATTTCTTAGTTTTGTTCAGTTTACGGGTATATATGATAGTGAATATATCATTATTGTCAGTCAGTAATCATTACATCATACTGGAGCGAGTTAGAAATAAACTGGAAATAACATACTTTTACGGAGGTAAATTATTATGTCTGACCAAATAGACGCATTCAAAGCGAAGAAGAAAGGGAGCAATACGTTAGAGGGCTTGCCGAAGAAGTACGAGTGAGTGGATCTGAAGCAAAAGATTTTAGTGGCGATGAGGACTATGTTCCCGATTGAGATGATTCCGGATCGTAGTCGCTCAAAGCAATCAACTATCTATGGATTTATAGCTAATCTCGCAGTAGAGTCTTACATGTCGAAAAAATCTAAGGCAGTCATTCTATTGTCAACAGTTCATTATGACACCTAATTGGTTGGAACAGAAAAAAGCCACAAGCAATTCTGTTTTATACCAAACATAAAGTTGGCGTCGACGTCATGGATCATATGTCGTCTACACATAAACGACAGACGAAGCGATGGTCATTGACTTTCTTCTGCAACATATTGGATGTTGCAGCGTTAGCATCTTTCATAATTTACCAAAAAGTAAATGATGTGAGTGCTTCGAACAAAACCAATGAACGTCGACAATTTGATTGAACAGTCATTGACACCTTAGACCAAGTCATCATTCGGGCTAGCTGCTCACCTTATTCGGCCCTTGTCTGGATCGTCTCAAATTTTTTTAGAACAGTCAGAGGTTAATGAAGTCAGTGTTATCTGATTTCATTGGCAAAACATTACTTGTCGACCTTGACGACATGGTTTACTTATCAACATAGAATTGCAAAGCCAATGACAGCATTTCTCAAGAAAAATGCAAAAATGACCCCAAGCATCCAGAATACATTGAGAGGTTTGAAACACTCCCTCATTTGAAATGCAAAAATTAACCCAAGCATTCAGAATACATTGAGAGCTTTGAAAGACTCCCTCATTTGAACTGATCCTGACGTTCATAATGAAATAGGAGGATTTATACTTCAAAACCGCTATACGTGACTCCCTAGTCACATACTGCACGATGTGCCCCTGCTTCAACTAAACATAGCGGATCTAGAGGGGAACAACTCCATAAAGTCCGCAATCACTGGTGTGAAACAACCATGACTAGAGACGAATGGCACTGTGTGACTTCTAACTCTGGAGCACTCTGGTCTTCACCAAATTTATTGACTGTCAACATATTAATGCTTTACATTTAACATTAATTGAAAATCCAAATGGGTGAGGGGAAAACAATTTTTTTGTTAAACAACCCCTAGAACCAATGGAATATGCCTGACTGGACTTTCACACATATTGTATTGAGAAATGTATTACGGCATTTTGCACTAATTACTTTTATTTATTATGTAAGCAGGTCATTGGGTCACTTGTACATTACGTACGACTTCCAGAAAATTAGATCATTACTGCATTGTGCATTTCTTAGTTCTGTTCAGTTTACGGGTATATATGATAGTGAATATATCATTATTGTCAGTCAGTAATCATTACATCATACTGGAGCGAGTTAGAAATAAACTGGAAATAACATACTTTTACGGAGGTAAATTATTATGTCTGACCAAATAGACGCATTCAAAGCGAAGAAGAAAGGGAGCAATACGTTAGAGGTCTTGCCGAAGAAGTACGAGTGAGTGGATCTGAAGCAAAAGATTTTAGTGGCGATGAGGACTATGTTCCCGATTGAGATGATTCCGGATCGTAGTCGCTCAAAGCAATCAACTATCTATGGATTTATAGCTAATCTCGCAGTAGAGTCTTACATGTCGAAAAAATCTAAGGCAGTCATTCTATTGTCAACAGTTCATTATGACACCTAATTGGTTGGAACAGAAAAAAGCCACAAGCAATTCTGTTTTATACCAAACATAAAGTTGGCGTCGACGTCATGGATCATATGTCGCCTACACATAAACGACAGACGAAGCGATGGTCATTGACTTTCCTCTGCAACATATTGGATGTCGCAGCGTTAGCATCTTTCATAATTTACCAAAAAGTAAATGATGTGAGTGCTTCGAACAAAACCAATAAACGTCGACAATTTGATTGAACAGTCATTGACACCTTAGACCAAGGCATCATTCGGGCTAGCTGCTCACCTTATTCGGCCCTTGTCTGGATCGTCTCAAATTTTTTTAGAACAGTCAGAGGTTAATGAAGTCAGTGTTATCTGATTTCATTGGCAAAACATTACTTGTCGACCTTGACGACATGGTTTACTTATCAACATAGAATTGCAAAGCCAATGACAGCATTTCTCAAGAAAAATGCAAAAATGACCCCAAGCATCCAGAATACATTGAGAGGTTTGAAACACTCCCTCATTTGAACTGATCCTGACGTTCATAATGAAATAGGAGGATTTATCCTCCAAAGCCGCTATACGTGACTCCCTTGTCACATACTGCACGATGTGCCCCTGCTTCAACTAAACATAGCGGATCTAGAGGGGAACAACTCCATAAAGTCCGCAATCACTGGTATGAAACAACCATGACTAGGGACGAATGGCACTGTGTGACTTCTAACGGTGAACTCCGGATCCTGGAGCACTCTGGTCTTCACCAAATTTATTGACTGTCAACATATTAAGGCTTTACCATTTACCATTAATTGAAAATCCAAATGGGTGAGGGGAAAACAATCTTTTTGTTAAACAACCCCTGGAAGAAATGTATTACGGTATTTTGCACTAATTACTTTAGTTTATTATGTAAGCAGATCATTATCTGATTGTAAATAGTTTACAACCCACGACTTCCAGAAAATTATATGAAATATTATGTCTGACCAAATAGACGCATTCAAAGCGAAGAAGAAAGGGAGCAATACGTTAGAGGGCTTGCCGAAGAAGTACGAGTGAGTGGATCTGAAGCAAAAGATTTTAGTGGCGATGAGGACTATGTTCCCGATTGAGATGATTCCGGATCGTAGTCGCTCAAAGCAATCAACTATCTATGGATTTATAGCTAATCTCGCAGTAGAGTCTTACATGTCGAAGAAATCTAAGGCAGTCATTCTATGTCAACAGTTCATTATGACGCCGAATTGAATGGAGCAGAAAAAAGCCACAAGCAATTCTGTTTTATACCAAACATAAAGTTGGCGTCGACGTCATGGATCATATGTTGGCTACACATAAACGACAGACGAAGCGATGGTCATTGACTTTCTTCTGCAACATGTTGGATGTCGCAGCGTTAGCATCTTTCATAATTTACCAAAAAGTAAATGATGTGAGTGCTTCGAACAAAACCAATGCACGTCGACAATTTTAACATTCTTTGATTGAACAGTCATTGACACCTTAGAACAAGGCATCATTCGGGCTAGCTGCTCACCTTATTCGGCCCCTGTCTGGATCGTCTCAAAATTTTTTTAGAACAGTCAGAGGTTAATCATGTCAGTGTTATCTGATTTCATTGGCAAAACATTACTTGTCGACCTTGACGACATGGTTTACTTATCAACATAGAATTGCAAAGCCAATGACAGCATTTCTCAAGAAAAATGCAAAAATGACCCCAAGCATCAAGATTTATCCTCCAAAACCGCTATACGTGACTCCCTACTGACATACTGCACGATGTGCCCCTGCTTCAACTAAACATAGCGGATCTAGAGGGGAACATTTCCATAAAGTCCGCAATCACTGGTGTGAACAACCATGACTAGGGACGAATGGCACTGTGTGACTTCTAACGGTGAACTCCGGATCCTGGAGCACTCTGGTCTTCACCAAATTTATTGACTGTCAACATATTAATGCTTTACCATTAATTGAAAATCCAAATGGGTGAGGGGAAAACAATTTGTTTGTTAAACAACCCCTAGAACCAATGGAATATGCCTGCCTGTACTTTCACACATATTGTATTGAGAAATGTATTACGGCATATTGCACTAATTACTTTTATTTATTATGTAAGCAGGTCATTGGGTCACTTGTACATTTCTTATCTGATTGTAAATAGTTTACAACCCACGACTTCCAGAAAATTAGATCATTACTGCATTGTGCATTTCTTAGTTTTGTTCAGTTTGCGGGTATATACGATAGTGAAAATATCATTATTGTCAGTCAGTAATCATTACACCATACTGGAGCGAGTTAGAAATAAACTGGAAATAACATACTTTTACGGAGGTAAATTATTATGTCTGACCAAAAAGACGCATTCAAAGCGAAGAAGAAACGGAGCAATACGTTAGAGGGCTTGCCGAAGAAGTACGAGTGAGTGGATCTGAAGCAAAAGATTTTAGTGGCGATGGCGATGAAGACTATGTTCCCGATTGAGATGATTCCGGATCGTAGTCGCTCAAAGCAATCAACTATCTATGGATTTATAGCTAATCTCGCAGTAGAGTCTTACATGTCGAAGAAATCTAAGGCAGTCATTCTATGTCAACAGTTCATTATGACACCGAATTGGTTGGAGCAGAAAAAAGCCACAAGCAATTCTGTTTTATACCAAACATAAAGTTGGCGTCGACGTCATGGATCATATGTTGACTACACATAAACGACAGACGAAGCGATGGTCATTGACTTTCTTCTGCAACATGTTGGATGTCGCAGCGTTAGCATCTTTCATAATTTACCAAAAAGTAAATGATGTGAGTGCTTCGAACAAAACCAATGAACGTCGACAATCTTAACATTCTTTGATTGAACAGTCATTGACACCTTAGACCAAGGCATCATTCGGGCTAGCTGCTCACCTTATTCGGCCCCTGTCTGGATCGTCTCAAAATTTTTTTAGAACAGTCAGAGGTTAATGAAGTCAGTGTTATCTGATTTCATTGGCAAAACATTACGTGTCGACCTTGACGACATGATTTACTTATCAACATAGAATTGCAAAGCCAATGACAGCATTTCTCAAGAAAAATGCAAAAATGACCCCAAGCATCCAGAATACATTGAGAGCTTTGAAAGACTCCCTCATTTGAACTGATCCTGACGTTCATAATGAAATAGGAGGATTTATCCTCCAAAACCGCTATACGTGACTCCCTAGTCACATACTGCACGATGTGCCCCTGCTTCAACTAAACATAGCGGATCTAGAGGGGAGCAACTCCATAAAGTCCGCAATCACTGGTGTGAAACAACCATGACTAGGGACGAATGGCACTGTGTGACTTCTAACGGTGAACTCCGGATCCTGGAGCACTCTGGTCTTCACCAAATTTATTGACTGTCAACATATTAATGCTTTACATTTACCATTAATTGAAAATCCAAATGGGTAAGGGGAAAACAATTTTTTTGTTAAACAACCCCTAGAACCAACGGAATATGCCTGGCTGAACTTTCACACATATTGTATTGAGAAATGTATTACGGCATTTTGCACTAATTACTTTTATTTATTCTGTAAGCAGGTCATTGGGTCACTTGTACATTTCTTATCTGATTGTAAATAGTTTACAACCCACGACTTCCAGAAAATTAGATCATTACTGCATTGTGCATTTCTTAGTTTTGTTCAGTTTACGGGTATATATGATAGTGAAAATATCATTATTGTCAGTCAGTAATCTTTACATCATACTGGAGCGAGTTAAAAATAAACTGGAAATAACATACTTTTACGGAGGTAAATTATTATGTCTGAACAAATAGACGCATTCAAAGCGAAGAAAAAAGGGAGCGGGATACGTTAGAGGGCTTGCCGAAGAAGTACGAGTGAGTGGATCTGAAGCAAAAGATTTTAGTGGCGATGACGATGAGGACTATGGTCCCGATTGAGATGATTCCGGATCGTAGTCGCTCAAAGCAATCAACTATCTATGGATTTATAGCTAATCTCGCAGTAGAGTCTTACATGTCGAAGAAATCTAAAGCAGTCATTCTATTGTCAACAGTTCATTATGACACCGAATTGGTTGGAACAGAAAAAAGCCACAAGCAATTCTGTTTTATACCAAACATACATTGAGAGCTTTGAAACACTCCCTCATTTGAACTGATCCTGACGTTCATAATGAAATAGGAGGATTTATCCTCCAAAACCGCTATACGTGACTCCCTAGTCACATACTGCACGATGTGCCCCTGCTTCAACTAAACATAGCGGATTTAGAGGGGAACAACTCCATAAAGTCCGCAATCACTGGTGTGAAACAACCATGACTAGGGACGAATGGCACTGTGTGACTTCTAACGGTGAACTCCGGATCCTGGAGCACTCTGGTCTTCACCAAATTTATTGACTGTCAACATATTAATGCTTTACCATTTACCATTAATTGAAAATCCAAATGGGTGAGGGGAAAACAATCTGTTTGTTAAACAACCCCTAGAAGAAATGTATTACGGCATTTTGCACTAATTACTTTTGTTTATTATGTAAGCAGGTCATTGGGTCACTTGTACATTTCTTATCTGAGTGTAAATAGTTTACAACCCACGACTTCCAGAAAATTAGATCATTACTGCATTGTGCATTTCTTAGTTTTGTTCAGTTTGCGGGTATATATGATAGTGAAAATATCATTATTGTCAGTCAGTAATCATTACATCATACTGGAGCGAGTTAAAAATAAACTGGAAATAACATACTTTTACGGAGGTAAATTATTATGTCTGAACAAATAGACGCATTCAAAGCGAAGAAGAAAGGGAGCAATACGTTAGAGGCCTTGCCGAAGAAGTACGAGTGAGTGGATCTGAAGCAAAAGATTTTAGTGGCGATGGCGATAAGGACTATGTTCCCGATTGAGATGATTCCGGATCGTGGTCGCTCAAAGCAATCAACTATCTATGGATTTATAGCTAATCTCGCAGTAGAGTCTTACATGTCGAAAAAATCGAAGGCAGTCATTCTATTGTCAACAGTTCATTATGACACCGAATTGGTTGGAACAGAAAAAAGCCACAAGCAATTCTGTTTTATACCAAACATACATTGAGAGCTTTGAAACACTCCCTCATTTCAACTGATCCTGACGTTCATAATGAATAGGAGGATTTATCCTCCAAAACCGCTATACGTGACTCCCTAGTCACATACTGCACGATGTGCCCCTGCTTCAACTAAACATAGCGGATCTAGAGCGGAACAACTCCATAAAGTCCGCAATCACTGGTGCGAAACAACCATGACTAGGGACGAATGGCACTGTGCGACTTCTAACGGTGAACTCCGGATCCTGGATCACTCTGGTCTTCACCAAATTTATTGACTGTCAACATATTAATGCTTTACCATTAATTGAAAATCCAAATGGGTGAGGGGAAAAGAATTTTTTTGTTAAACAACCCCTAGAACCAATGGAATATGCCTGGCTGGACTTTCACACATATTGTATTGAGAAATGTATTACGGCGTTTTGCACTAATTACTTTTGTTTATTATGTAAGCAGGTCATTGGGTCACTTGTACATTTCTTATCTGATTGTAAATAGTTTACAACCCACGACTTCCAGAAAATTAGATCATTACTGCATTGTGCATTTCTTAGTTTTGTTCAGTTTGCGGGTATATATGATAGTGAAAATATCATTATTGTCAGTCAGTAATCATTACATCATACTGGAGCGATTTAGAAATAAACTGTAAATAACATACTTTTACGGAGGTAAATTTTTATGTCTGACCAAATAGACGCATTCAAAGCGAAGAAGAAAGGGAGCAATACGTCAGAGGGCTTGCCGAAGAAGTAAGAGTGAGTGGATCTGAAGCAAAAGATTTTAGTGGCGATGGCGATGAGGACTATGTTCCCGATTGAGATGATTCCGGATCGTAGTCGCTCAAAGCAATCAACTATCTATGGATTCATAGCTAATCTCGCAGTAGAGTCTTACATGTCGAAAAAATCGAAGGCAGTCATTCTATTGTCAACAGTTCATTATGACACCGAATTGGTTGGAACAGAAAAAAGCCACAAGCAATTCTGTTTTATACCAAACATACATTGAGAGCTTTGAAACACTCCCTCATTTTAACTGATCCTGACGTTCATAATGAAATAGGAGGATTTATCCTCCAAAACCGCTATACGTGACTCCCTAGTCACATACTGCACGATGTGCCCCTGCTTCAACTAAACATAGCGGATCTAGAGGGGAACAACTCCATAAAGTCCGCAATCACTGGTGCGAAAAAATCATGACTAGGGACGAATGGCACTGTGTGACTTCTAACGGTGAACTCCGGATCCTGGAGCACTCTGATATTCACCAAATTTATTGACTGTCAACATATTAATGCTTTAGCATTAATTGAAAATCCAAATGGGTGAGGGGAAAACAATCTTTTTGTTAAACAACCCCTAGAAGAAATGTATTACGGCATTTTGCACTAATTACTTTTGTTTATTATGTAAGCAGGTCATTGGGTCACTTGTACATTTCTTATCTGATTGTAAATAGTTTACAACCCACGACTTCCAGAAAATTATATGAAATATTATGTCTGACCAAATAGACGCATTCAAAGCGAAGAAGAAAGGGAGCAATACGTTAGAGGGCTTGCCGAAGAAGTACGAGTGAGTGGATCTGAAGCAAAAGATTTTAGTGGCGATGAGGACTATGTTCCCGATTGAGATGATTCCGGATCGTAGTCGCTCAAAGCAATCAACTATCTATGGATTTATAGCTAATCTCGCAGTAGAGTCTTACATGTCGAAAAAATCGAAGGCAGTCATTCTATTGTCAACAGTTCATTATGACACCGAATTGGTTGGAACAGAAAAAAGCCACAAGCAATTCTGTTTTATACCAAACATACATTGAGAGCTTTGAAACACTCCCTCATTTCAACTGATCCTGACGTTCATAATGAAATAGGAGGATTTATCCTCCAAAACCGCTATACGTGACTCCCTAGTCACATACTGCACGATGTGCCCCTGCTTCAACTAAACATAGCGGATCTAGAGGGAAACAACTCCATAAAGTCCGCAATCACTGGTGCGAAAAAATCATGACTAGGGACGAATGGCACTGTGTGACTTCTAACGGTGAACTCCGGATCCTGGAGCACTCTGGTCTTCACCAAATTTATTGACTGTCAACATATTAATGCTTTACCATTAATTGAAAATCCAAATGGGTGACGGGAAAACAATTTTTTTGTTAAACAATCCCTAGAACCAATGGAATATGCCTTGCTGGACTTTCACACATATTGTATTGAGAAATGTATCACGGCATTTTGCACCAATTACTTTTGTTTATTATGTAAGCAGGTCATTGGGTCACTTGTACATTTCTAAATAGTAAATAGTTTACAACCCACGACTTCCAGAAAATTAGATCATTACTGCATTGTGCATTTCTTAGTTTTGTTCAGTTTGCGGGTATATATGATAGTGAAAATATCATTATTGCTAGTCAGTAATCATTACATCATACTGGAGCGAGTTAGAAATAAACTGGAAATAACATACTTTTACGGAGGTAAATTATTATGTCTGATCAAATAGACGCATTCAAAGCGAAGAAGAAAGGGAGCAATACGTTATAGGGCTTGCCGAAGGAGTACGAGTGAGTGGATCTGAAGCAAAAGATTTTAGTGGCGATGGCGATGAGGACTATGTTCCCGATTGAGATGATTCCGGATCGTAGTCGCTCAAAGCAATCAACTATCTATGGATTCATAGCTAATCTCGCAGTAGAGTCTTACATGTCGAAAAAATCGAAGGCAGCCATTCTGTTGTCAACAGTTCATTATGACACCGAATTGGTTGGAACAGAAAAAAGCCACAAGCAATTCTGTTTTATACCAAACATACATTGAGAGCTTTGAAACACTCCCTCATTTGAACTGATCCTGACGTTCATAATGAAATAGGAGGATTTATCCTCCAAAACCGCTATACGTGACTCCCTAGTCACATACTGCACGATGTGTCCCTGCTTCAACTAAACATAGCGGATCTAGAGGGGAACAACTCCATAAAGTCCGCAATCACTGGTGCGAAACAACCATGACTAGGGACGAATGGCACTGTGTGACTTCTAACGGTGAACTCCGGATTCTGGAGCACTCTGGTCTTCACCAAATTTATTGACTGTCAACATATTAATGCTTTACCATTTACAATTAATCGAAAATCCAAATGGGTGCAATTCTGTTTTATACCAAACATAAAGTTGGCGTCGACGTCATGGATCATATGTCGTCTACACATAAACGACAGACGAAGCGATGGTCATTGACTTTCTTCTGCAACTTGTTGGATGTCGCAGCGTTAGCATCTTTCATAATTTACCACAAAGGAAATGATGTGAGTGCTTCGAACAAAACCAATGCACGTCGACAATTTTATCATTCTTTGATTGAACAGTCATTGACGCCTTAGACCAAGGCATCATTCGGCCTAGCAGCTCACCTTATTCGGCCCCTGTCTGGATCGTCTCAAATTTTTTTTAGAATAGTCAAAGGTTAATGAAGTCAGTGTTATCTGATTTCATTGGCAAAACATTACTTGTCAACCTTGACGACATGGATTACTTATCAACATAGAATTGCAAAGCCAATGACAGTATTTCTCAAGAAAAATGCAAAAATTAACCCAATCATTCAGAATACATTGAGAGCTTTGAAACACTCCCTCATTTGAACTGATTCTGACGTTCATAATGAAATAGGAGGATTTATCCTCCAAAACCGCTATACGTGACTCCCTAGTCACATACTGCACGATGTGCCCCTGCTTCAACTAAACATAGCGGATCTAGAGCGGAACAACTCCATAAAGTCCGCAATCACTGGTGCGAAACAACCATGACTAGGGACGAATGGCACTGTGTGACTTCTAACGGTGAACTTCGGATCCTGGAGCACTCTGGTCTTAACCAAATTTATTGACTGTCAACATATTAATGCTTTACCATTAATTGAAAATCCAAATGGGTGAGGGGAAAACAATTTTTTTGTTAAACAACCCCTTGAACCAATGGAATATGCCTGGCTGGACTTTCACCCATATTGTATTGAGAAATGTATTACGGCATTTTGCACTAATTACTTTTGTTTATTCTGTAAGCAGGTCATTGGGTCACTTGTACATTTCTTATCTGATTGTAAGTAGTTTACAACCCACGACTTCCAGAAAATTAGATCATTACTGCATTGTGCATTTCTTAGTTTTGTTCAGTTTTCGGGTATATATGATAGTGAAAATATCATTATTGCCAGTCAGTAATCATTACATCATACTGGAGCGAGTTAGAAATAAACTGGAAATAAAATACTTTTACGGAGGTAAATTATTATGTCTGATCAAATAGACGCATTCAAAGCGAAGAAGAAAGAGAGCAATACGTTAGAGGGCTTGCCGAAGAAGTACGAGTGAGTGGATCTGAAGCAAAAGATTTTAGTGGCGATGGCGATGAGGACTATGTTCCCGATTGAGATGATTCCGGATCGTAGTCGCTCAAAGCAGTCAACTATCTATGGATTTAAAGCTAATCTCGCAGTAGAGTCTTACATGTCGAAAAAATCTAAGGCAGTCATTCTATTGTCAACAGTTCATTATGACACCGAATTGGTTGGAACACAAAAAAGCCACAAGCAATTCTGTTTTATACCAAACATACATTGAGAGCTTTGAAACACTCACTCATTTTAACTGATCCTGACGTTCATAATGAAATAGGAGGATTTATCCTCCAAAACCGCTATACGTGACTCCCTAGTCACATACTGCACGATGTGTCCCTGCTTCAACTAAACATAGCGGATCTAGAGGGGAACAACTCCATAAAGTCCGCAATCACTGGTGCGAAACAACCATGACTAGGGACGAATGGCACTGTGTGACTTCTAACGGTGAACTCCGGATTCTGGAGCACTCTGGTCTTCACCAAATTTATTGACTGTCAACATATTAATGCTTTACCATTTACAATTAATCGAAAATCCAAATAGGTGCAATTCTGTTTTATACCAAACATAAAGTTGGCGTCGACGTCATGGATCATATGTCGTCTACACATAAACGACAGACGAAGCGATGGTCATTGACTTTCTTCTGCAACTTGTTGGATGTCGCAGCGTTAGCATCTTTCATAATTTACCACAAAGGAAATGATGTGAGTGCTTCGAACAAAACCAATGCACGTCGACAATTTTATCATTCTTTGATTGAACAGACATTGACGCCTTAGACCAAGGCATCATTCGGCCTAGCTGCTCACCTTATTCGGCCCCTGTCTGGATCGTCTCAAATTTTTTTTAGAATAGTCAAAGGTTAATGAAGTCAGTGTTATCTGATTTCATTGGCAAAACATTACTTGTCAACCTTGACGACATGGTTTACTTATCAACATAGAATTGCAAAGCCAATGACAGCATTTCTCAAGAAAAATGCAAAAATTAACCCAAGCATTCAGAATACATTGAGAGCTTTGAAACACTCCCTCATTTGAACTGATTCTGACGTTCATAATGAAATAGGAGGATTTATCCTCCAAAACCGCTATACGTGACTCCCTAGTCACATACTGCACGATGTGCCCCTGCTTCAACTAAACATAGCGGATCTAGAGCAGAACAACTCCATAAAGTCCGCAATCACTGGTGCGAAACAACCATGACTAGGGACGAATGGCACTGTGTGACTTCTAACGGTGAACTTCGGATCCTGGAGCACTCTGGTCTTCACCAAATTTATTGACTGTCAACATATTAATGCTTTACCATTAATTGAAAATCCAAATGGGTGAGGGGAAAACAATTTTTTTGTTAAACAACCCCTAGAACCAATGGAATATGCCTGGCTGGACTTTCACACATATTGTATTGAGAAATGTATTACGGCATTTTGCACTAATTACTTTTGTTTATTATGTAAGCAGGTCATTGGGTCACTTGTACATTTCTTATCTGATTGTAAATAGTTTACAACCCACGACTTCCAGAAAATTAGATCATTACTACATTGTGCATTTCTTAGTTTTGTTCCGTTTGCGGGTATATGTAATAGTGAAAATATCATTATTGTCAGTCAGTAATCATTTCATCATACTGGAGCGAGCTAGAAATAAACTGGAAATAACATACTTTTACGCAGGTAAATTATTATGTCTGACCAAATAGACGCCCCTGCTTCAACTAAACATAGCGGATCTAGAGGGGAACAACTGCATAAAGTCCGCAATCACTGGTGTGAAACAACCATGACTAGGGACGAATGGCGCTGTGTGACTTCTAACGGTGAACTGCGGATCCTGGAGCACTCTGGTCTTCACCAATTTTATTGACTGTCAACATATTAATGCTTTACCATTTACCATTAATTGAAAATCCAAATGGGTGCAATTCTGTTTTATACCAAACATAGCGGATCTAGAGGGGAACAACTGCATAAAGTCCGCAATCACTGGTGTGAAACAACCATGACTAGGGACGAATGGCACTGTGTGACTTCTAACGGTGAACTGCGGATCCTGGAGCACTCTTGTCTTCACCAAATTTATTGACTGTCAACATATTAATGCTTTACCATTTACCATTAATTGAAAATCCAAATGGGTGAGGGGAAAACAATTTTTTTGTTAAACAATCCCTAGAACCAATGGAATATGCCTGGCTGGACTTTCACACATATTGTATTGAGAAATGTATCACGGCATTTTGCACTAATTACTTTTGTTTATTATGTAAGCAGGTCATTGGGTCACTTGTACATTTCTCATCTGATTGTAAATAGTTTACAACCCACGACTTCCAGAAAATTAGATCATTACTGCATTGTGCATTTCTTAGTTTTGTTCAGTTTTCGGGTATATATGATAGTGAAAATATCATTATTGTCAGTCAGTAATCATTTCATCATACTGGAGCGAGTTAGAAATAAACTGGAAATAACATACTTTTACGGAGGTAAATTATTATGTCTGACCAAATAGGCGCATTCAAAGCGAAGAAGAAAGGGAGCAATACGTTAGAGGGCTTGCCGAAGAAGTACGAATGAGTGGATCTGAAGCAAAAGATTTTAGTGGCGATGGCGATGAGGACTATGTTCCCGATTGAGATGATTCCGGATCGTAGTCGCTCAAACCAATCAACTATCTATGGATTTATAGCTAATCTCGCAGTAGAGTCTTACATGTCGAAAAAATCTAAGGCAGTCATTCTATTGTCAACAGTTCATTATGGCACCAAATTGGTTGGAACAGAAAAAAGCCACAAGCAATTCTGTTTTATACCAAACATACATTGAGAGCTTTGAAACACTTCCTCATTTGAACTGATCCTGACGTTCATAATGAAATAGGAGGATTTATCCTCCAAAACCGCTATACGTGACTCCCTAGTCACATACTGCACGATGTGCCCCTGCTTCAACTAAACATAGCGGATCTAGCGGGGAACAACTCCATAAAGTCCGCAATCACTGGTGCGAAAAAATCATGACTAGGGACGAATGGCACTGTGTGACTTCTAACGGTGAACTCCGGATCCTGGAGCACTCTGATATTCACCAAATTTATTGACTGTCAACATATTAATGCTTTGCCATTAATTGAAAATCCAAATGGGTGAGGGGAAAACAATTTTTTTGTTAAACAACCCCTAGAACCAATGGAATATGCCTGGCTGGACTTTCACGTATATTGTATTGAGAAATGTATTACGGCATTTTGCACTAATTACTTTTGTTTATTATGTAAGCAGGTCATTGGGTCACTTGTACATTTCTTATCTGATTGTAAATAGTTTACAACCCACGACCTCCAGAAAATTAGATCATTACTGCATTGTGCATTTCTTAGTTTTGTTCAGTTTGCGGGTATATATGATAGTGAAAATATCATTATTGTATATAACGTGACTCCCTAGTCACATACTGCACGATGTGCCCCTGCTTCAACTAAACATAGCGGATCTAGAGGGGAACAACTGCATAAAGTCCGCAATCACTGGTGTGAAACGACCATGACTAGGGACGAATGGCACTGTGTGACTTCTAACGGTGAACTCCGGATCCTGGAGCACTCTGGTCTTCACCAAATTTATTGACTGTCAACATATTAATGCTTTACAATTAATTGAAAATCCAAATGGGTTAGGGGAAAACAATTTTTTTGTTAATCAACCCCTAGAACCAATGGAATATGCCTGGCTTTACTTTCACGCACTATATATGATAGTGAAAATATCATTATTGTCAGTCAGTAATCATTACATCATACTGGAGCGAGTTAGAAATAAACTGGAAATAACATACTTTTACGGAGGTAAATTATTATGTCTGACCAAATAGACGCATTCAAAGCGAAGAAGAAAGGGAGCAATACGTTAGAGGGCTTGCCGAAGAAGTACGAGTGAGTGGATCTGAAGCAAAGGATGTTAGTGGCGATGGCGATGAGGACTATGTTCCCGATTGAGATGATTCCGGATCGTAGTCGCTCAAAGCAATCAACTATCTATGGATTTATAGCTAATCTCGCAGTAGAGTCTTACATGTCGAAAAAATCTAAGGCAGTCATTCTATTGTCAACAGTTCATTATGACACCAAATTGGTTGGAACAGAAAAAAGCCACAAGCAATTCTGTTTTATACCAAACATACATTGAGAGCTTTGAAACACTCCCTCATTTTAAGTGATCCTTACGTTCATAATGAAATAGGAGGATTTATCCTCCAAAACCGCTATACGTGACTCCCTAGTCACATACTGCACGATGTGCCCCTGCTTCAACTAAACATAGCGGATCTAGAGGGGAACAACTGCATAAAGTCCGCAATCACTGGTGCGAAACAACCATGACTAGGGACGAATGGCACTGTGTGACTGCTAACGGTGAACTCCGGATCCTGGAGCACTCTGGTCTTCACCAAATTTATTGACTGTCAACATATTAATGCTTTACCATTAATTGAAAATCCAAATGGGTGAGGGGAAAACAATTTTTTTGTTAAACAACCCCTAGAACCAATGGAATATGCCTGGATGGACTTTCACACATATTGTATTGAGAAATGTATTACGGCATTTTGCACTAATTAATTTTGTTTATTATGTAAGCAGGTCATTGGGTCACTTGTACATTTCTTATCTGATTGTAAATAGTTTACAACCCACGACCTCCAGAAAATTAGATCATTACTGCATTGTGCATTTCTTAGTTTTGTTCAGTTTGCGGGTATATATGATAGTGAAAATATCATTATTGTCAGTCAGTAATCATTACATCATACTGGAGCGAGTTAGAAATAAACTGGAAATAACGCACTTTTACGGAGGTAAATTATTATGTCTGATCAAATAGACGCATTCAAAGCGAAGAAGAAAGGAAGCAATACGTTAGAGGGCTTGCCGAAGAAGTACGAGTGAGTGGATCTGAAGCAAAATATTTTAGTGGCTTTGGCGATGAGGACTATGTTCCCTATTGAGATGATTCCGGATCGTAGTCGCTCAAAGCAATCAACTATCTATGGATTTAAAGCTAATCTCGCAGTAGAGTCTTACATGTCGAAAAAATCTAAGGCAGTCATTCTATTGTCAACAGTTCATTATGACACCGAATTGGTTGGAACACAAAAAAGCCACAAGCAATTCTGTTTTATACCAAACATACATTGAGAGCTTTGAAACACTCCCTCATTTGAACTGATCCTGACGTTCACAATGAAATAGGAGGACTTATCCTCCAAAACCGCTATACGTGACTCCCTAGTCACATACTGCACGATGTGCCCCTGCTTCAACTAAACATAGCGGATCTAGAGGGGAACAACTCCATAAAGTCCGCAATCACTGGTGCGAAACAACCATGACTAGGGACGAATGGCACTGTGTGACTTCTAACGGTGAACTCCGGATCCTGGAGCACTCTGGTCTTCACCAAATTTATTGACTGTCCACATACTAATGCTTTACCATTTACCATTAATTGAAAATCCAAATGGGTGCAATTCTGTTTTATACCAAACATAAAGTTGACGTCGACGTCATGGATCATATGTCGTCTACACATAAACGACAGACGAAGCGATGGTCATTGACTTTCTTCTGCAACTTGTTGGATGTCGCAGCGTTAGCATCTTTCGTAATTTACCACAAAGGAAATGATGTGAGTGCTTCGAACAAAACCAATGCACGTCGACAATTTTAACATTCTTTGATTGAACAGTCATTGACGCCTTAGACCAAGGCATCATTCGGCCTAGCTGCTCACCTTATTCGGCCCCTGTCTGGATCGTCTCAAATTTTTTTTAGAATAGTCAAAGGTTAATGAAGTCAGTGTTATCTGATTTCATTGGCAAAACATTACTTGTCAACCTTGACGACATGGTTTACTTATCAACATAGAATTGCAAAGCCAATGACAGCATTTCTCAAGAAAAATGCAAAAATTAACCCAAGCATTCAGAATACATTGAGAGCTTTGAAACACTCCCTCATTTGAACTGATTCTGACGTTCATAATGAAATAGGAGGATTTATCCTCCAAAACCGCTATAAGTGACTCCCTAGTCACATACTGCACGATGTGCCCCTGCTTCAACTAAACATAGCGGATCTAGAGCAGAACAACTCCATAAAGTCCGCAATCACTGGTGCGAAACAACCATGACTAGGGACGAATGGCACTGTGTGACTTCTAACGGTGAACTCCGGATCCTGGAGCACTCTGATATTCACCAAATTTATTGACTGTCAACATATTAATGCTTTGCCATTAATTGAAAATCCAAATGGGTGAGGGGAAAACAATTTTTTTGTTAAACAACCCCTAGAACCAATGGAATATGCCTGGCTGGACTTTCACGTATATTGTATTGAGAAATGTATTACGGCATTTTGCACTAATTACTTTTGTTTATTATGTAAGCAGGTCATTGGGTCACTTGTACATTTCTTATCTGATTGTAAATAGTTTACAACCCACGACCTCCAGAAAATAAGATCATTACTGCATTGTGCATTTCTTAGTTTTGTTCAGTTTGCGGGTATATATGATAGTGAAAATATCATTATTGTATATTACGTGACTCCCTAGTCACATACTGCACGATGTGCCCCTGCTTCAACTAAACATAGCGGATCTAGAGGGGAACAACTGCATAAAGTCCGCAATCACTGGTGTGAAACGACCATGACTAGGGACGAATGGCACTGTGTGACTTCTAACGGTGAACTCCGGATCCTGGAGCACTCTGGTCTTCACCAAATTTATTGACTGTCAACATATTAATGCTTTACAATTAATTGAAAATCCAAATGGGTTAGGGGAAAACAATTTTTTTGTTAATCAACCCCTAGAACCAATGGAATATGCCTGGCTTTACTTTCACGCACTATATATGATAGTGAAAATATCATTATTGTCAGTCAGTAATCATTACATCATACTGGAGCGAGTTAGAAATAAACTGGAAATAACATACTTTTACGGAGGTAAATTATTATGTCTGACCAAATAGACGCATTCAAAGCGAAGAAGAAAGGGAGCAATACGTTAGAGGGCTTGCCGAAGAAGTACGAGTGAGTGGATCTGAAGCAAAGGATGTTAGTGGCGATGGCGATGAGGACTATGTTCCCGATTGAGATGATTCCGGATCGTAGTCGCTCAAAGCAATCAACTATCTATGGATTTATAGCTAATCTCGCAGTAGAGTCTTACATGTCGAAAAAATCTAAGGCAGTCATTCTATTGTCAACAGTTCATTATGACACCAAATTGGTTGGAACAGAAAAAAGCCACAAGCAATTCTGTTTTATACCAAACATACATTGAGAGCTTTGAAACACTCCCTCATTTTAAGTGATCCTTACGTTCATAATGAAATAGGAGGATTTATCCTCCAAAACCGCTATACGTGACTCCCTAGTCACATACTGCACGATGTGCCCCTGCTTCAACTAAACATAGCGGATCTAGAGGGGAACAACTGCATAAAGTCCGCAATCACTGGTGCGAAACAACCATGACTAGGGACGAATGGCACTGTGTGACTTCTAACGGTGAACTCCGGATCCTGGAGCACTCTGGTCTTCACCAAATTTATTGACTGTCAACATATTAATGCTTTACCATTAATTGAAAATCCAAATGGGTGAGGGGAAAACAATTTTTTTGTTAAACAACCCCTAGAACCAATGGAATATGCCTGGCTGGACTTTCACACATATTGTATTGAGAAATGTATTACGGCATTTTGCACTAATTAATTTTGTTTATTATGTAAGCAGGTCATTGGGTCACTTGTACATTTCTTATCTGATTGTAAATAGTTTACAACCCACGACCTCCAGAAAATTAGATCATTACTGCATTGTGCATTTCTTAGTTTTGTTCAGTTTGCGGGTATATATGATAGTGAAAATATCATTATTGTCAGTCAGTAATCATTACATCATACTGGAGCGAGTTAGAAATAAACTGGAAATAACGTACTTTTACGGAGGTAAATTATTATGTCTGATCAAATAGACGCATTCAAAGCGAAGAAGAAAGGAAGCAATACGTTAGACGGGTTTGCCGAAGAAGTACGAGTGAGTGGATCTGAAGCAAAATATTTTAGTGGCTTTGGCGATGAGGACTATGTTCCCTATTGAGATGATTCCGGATCGTAGTCGCTCAAAGCAATCAACTATCTATGGATTTAAAGCTAATCTCGCAGTAGAGTCTTACATGTCGAAAAAATCTAAGGCAGTCATTCTATTGTCAACAGTTCATTATGACACCGAATTGGTTGGAACACAAAAAAGCCACAAGCAATTCTGTTTTATACCAAACATACATTGAGAGCTTTGAAACACTCCCTCATTTGAACTGATCCTGACGTTCATAATGAAATAGGAGGACTTATCCTCCAAAACCGCTATACGTGACTCCCTAGTCACATACTGCACGATGTGCCCCTGCTTCAACTAAACATAGCGGATCTAGAGGGGAACAACTCCATAAAGTCCGCAATCACTGGTGCGAAACAACCATGACTAGGGACGAATGGCACTGTGTGACTTCTAACGGTGAACTCCGGATCCTGGAGCACTCTGGTCTTCACCAAATTTATTGACTGTCCACATATTAATGCTTTACCATTTACCATTAATTGAAAATCCAAATGGGTGCAATTCTGTTTTATACCAAACATAAAGTTGGCGTCGACGTCATGGATCATATGTCGTCTACACATAAACGACAGACGAAGCGATGGTCATTGACTTTCTTCTGCAACTTGTTGGATGTCGCAGCGTTAGCATCTTTCATAATTTACCACAAAGGAAATGATGTGAGTGCTTCGAACAAAACCAATGCACGTCGACAATTTTAACATTCTTTGATTGAACAGTCATTGACGCCTTAGACCAAGGCATCATTCGGCCTAGCTGCTCACCTTATTCGGCCCCTGTCTGGATCGTCTCAAATTTTTTTTAGAATAGTCAAAGGTTAATGAAGTCAGTGTTATCTGATTTCATTGGCAAAACATTACTTGTCAACCTTGACGACATGGTTTACTTATCAACATAGAATTGCAAAGCCAATGACAGCATTTCTCAAGAAAAATGCAAAAATTAACCCAAGCATTCAGAATACATTGAGAGCTTTGAAACACTCCCTCATTTGAACTGATTCTGACGTTCATAATGAAATAGGAGGATTTATCCTCCAAAACCGCTATAAGTGACTCCCTAGTCACATACTGCACGATGTGCCCCTGCTTCAACTAAACATAGCGGATCTAGAGCAGAACAACTCCATAAAGTCCGCAATCACTGGTGCGAAACAACCATGACTAGGGACGTTTTAGTTTAGTTTTGTTCAGTTTGCGGGTATATGTAATAGTGAAAATATCATTATTGTCAGTCAGTAATCATTTTAGTGACGATGGCTATGAGGACTATGTTCCCGATTGAGATGATTCCGGATCGTAGTCGCTCAAACCAATCAACTATCTATGGATTTATAGCTAATCTCGCAGTAGAGTCTTACATGTCGAAAAAATCTAAAGCAGTCATTCTATTGTCAACAGTTCATTATGACACCGAATTTGTTGGAACAGAAAAAAGCCACAAGCAATTCTGTTTTATACCAAACATAAAGTTGGCGTCGACGTCATGGATCATATGTTGGCTACACATAAACGACAGACGAAGTGATGGTCATCGACTTTCTTCTGCAACATGTTGGATGTCGCGGCGTTAGCATCTTTCATAATTTACCAAAAAGTAAATGAACAAAACCAATGCATGTCGAAAATTTTTACATTCTTTGATTGAACAGTCATTGACGCCTTAGACCAAGGCATAATTCGGCCTAGCTGCTCACCTTATTCGGCCCCTGTCTGGATCGTCTCAACATTTTTTTAGAATTGTCAGAGGTTAATGAAGTCAGTGTTATCTGATGTCATTGGCAAAACATTACTTGTGAACCTTAACGACATGGATTACTTATCAACATAGAATTGCAATGCCAATGACAGCATTTCTCAAGAAAAATGCAAAAATGACCCCAAGCATCCAGAACACATTGAGAGCTTTGAAACACTCCCTCATTTTAACTGATCCTGACGTTCATAATGAAATAGGAGGATTTATCCTCCAAAACCGCTATACGTGACCCCCTAGTCACATACTGCACGATGTGCTCCTGCTTCAACTAAACATAGCGGATCTAGAGGGGAAAAACTGCATAAAGTCCGCAAGCACTGGTGTGAAACAACCATGACTAGGGACGAATGGCACTGTGTGACTTCTAACGGTGAACTTCGGATCCTGGAGCACTCTGGTCTTCACCAAAGCAAAATATTTTAGTGGCTTTGGCGATGAGGACTATGTTCCCTATTGAGATGATTCCGGATCGTAGTCGCTCAAAGCAATCAACTATCTATGGATTTAAAGCTAATCTCGCAGTAGAGTCTTACATGTCGAAAAAATCTAAGGCAGTCATTCTATTGTCAACAGTTCATTATGACACCGAATTGGTTGGAACACAAAAAAGCCACAAGCAATTCTGTTTTATACCAAACATACATTGAGAGCTTTGAAACACTCCCTCATTTGAACTGATCCTGACGTTCATAATGAAATAGGAGGATTTATCCTCCAAAACCGCTATACGTGACTCCCTAGTCACATACTGCACGATGTGCCCCTGCTTCAACTAAACATAGCGGATCTAGAGCAGAACAACTCCATAAAGTCCGCAATCACTGGTGCGAAACAACCATGACTAGGGACGTTTTAGTTTAGTTTTGTTCAGTTTGCGGGTATATGTAATAGTGAAAATATCATTATTGTCAGTCAGTAATCATTTTAGTGACGATGGCTATGAGGACTATGTTCCCGATTGAGATGATTCCGGATCGTAGTCGCTCAAACCAATCAACTATCTATGGATTTATAGCTAATCTCGCAGTAGAGTCTTACATGTCGAAAAAATCTAAAGCAGTCATTCTATTGTCAACAGTTCATTATGACACCGAATTTGTTGGAACAGAAAAAAGCCACAAGCAATTCTGTTTTATACCAAACATAAAGTTGGCGTCGACGTCATGGATCATATGTTGGCTACACATAAACGACAGACGAAGTGATGGTCATCGACTTTCTTCTGCAACATGTTGGATGTCGCGGCGTTAGCATCTTTCATAATTTACCAAAAAGTAAATGAACAAAACCAATGCATGTCGAAAATTTTTACATTCTTTGATTGAACAGTCATTGACGCCTTAGACCAAGGCATAATTCGGCCTAGCTGCTCACCTTATTCGGCCCCTGTCTGGATCGTCTCAACATTTTTTTAGAATTGTCAGAGGTTAATGAAGTCAGTGTTATCTGATGTCATTGGCAAAACATTACTTGTGAACCTTAACGACATGGATTACTTATCAACATAGAATTGCAATGCCAATGACAGCATTTCTCAAGAAAAATGCAAAAATGACCCCAAGCATCCAGAACACATTGAGAGCTTTGAAACACTCCCTCATTTTAACTGATCCTGACGTTCATAATGAAATAGGAGGATTTATCCTCCAAAACCGCTATACGTGACCCCCTAGTCACATACTGCACGATGTGCTCCTGCTTCAACTAAACACAGCGGATCTAGAGGGGAAAAACTGCATAAAGTCCGCAAGCACTGGTGTGAAACAACCATGACTAGGGACGAATGGCACTGTGTGACTTCTAACGGTGAACTTCGGATCCTGGAGCACTCTGGTCTACACCAAATTTATTGACTGTCAACATATTAATGCTTTACCATTTACCATTAATTGAAAATCCAAATGGGTGCAATTCTGTTTTATACCAAACATAGCGGATCTAGAGGGGAACAACTGCATAAAGTCCGCAATAACTGGTGTGAAACAACCATGACTAGGGACGAATGGCACTGTGTGACTTCTAACGGTGAACTGCGGATCCTGGAGTACTCTGGTCTTCACCAAATTTATTGACTGTCAACATATTAATGCTTTACCATTTACCATTAATTGAAAATCCAAATGGGTGCAATTCTGTTTTATACCAAACATAAAGTTGGCGTCGACGTCATGGATCATATGTCGTCTACACATAAATGACAGACGAAGCGATGGTCATTGACTTTCTTCTGCAACTTGTTGGATGTCGCAGCGTAAGCATCTTTCATAATTTACCACAAAGGAAATGATGTGAGTGCTTCGAACAAAACCAATGCACGTCGACAATTTTAACATTCTTTGATTGAACAGTCATTGACGCCTTAGACCAAGGCATCATTCGGCCTAGCTGCTCACCTTATTCGGCCCCTGTCTGGATCGAATTTTTTTAGAATAGTCTGAGGTTAATGAAGTCAGTGTTATCTGATTTCATTGGCAAAACATTACTTGTCGACCTTGACGACATGGTTTACTTATCAACATAGAATTGCAAAGCCAATGACAGCATTTCTCAAGAAAAATGCAAAAATGACCCCAAGCATCCAGAATACATTGAGAGCTTTGAAAGACTCCCTCATTTGAACTGATCCTGACGTTCATAATGAAATAGGAGGATTTATCCTCCAAAACCGCTATACGTGACTCTCTAGTCACATACTGCACGATGTGCCCCTGCTTCAACTAAACATAGCGGATCTAGAGGGGAACAACTGCATAAAGTCCGCAATCACTGGTGTGAAACAACCATGACTAGGGACGAATGGCGCTGTGTGACTTCTAACGGTGAACTGCGGATCCTGGAGCACTCTGGTCTTCACCAATTTTATTGACTGTCAACATATTAATGCTTTACCATTTACCATTAATTGAAAATCCAAATGGGTGCAATTCTGTTTTATACCAAACATAGCGGATCTAGAGGGGAACAACTGCATAAAGTCCGCAATCACTGGTGTGAAACAACCATGACTAGGGACGATTGGCACTGTGTGACTTCTAACGGTGAACTGCGGATCCTGGAGCACTCTTGTCTTCACCAAATTTATTGACTGTCAACATATTAATGCTTTACCATTTACCATTAATTGAAAATCCAAATGGGTGAGGGGAAAACAATTTTTTTGTTAAACAATCCCTAGAACCAATGGAATATGCCTGGCTGGACTTTCACACATATTGTATTGAGAAATGTATCACGGCATTTTGCACTAATTACTTTTGTTTATTATGTAAGCAGGTCATTGGGTCACTTGTACATTTCTCATCTGATTGTAAATAGTTTACAACCCACGACTTCCAGAAAATTAGATCATTACTGCATTGTGCATTTCTTAGTTTTGTTCAGTTTTCGGGTATATATGATAGTGAAAATATCATTATTGTCAGTCAGTAATCATTTCATCATACTGGAGCGAGTTAGAAATAAACTGGAAATAACATACTTTTACGGAGGTAAATTATTATGTCTGACCAAATAGGCGCATTCAAAGCGAAGAAGAAAGGGAGCAATACGTTAGAGGGCTTGCCGAAGAAGTACGAATGAGTGGATCTGAAGCAAAAGATTTTAGTGGCGATGGCGATGAGGACTATGTTCCCGATTGAGATGATTCCGGATCGTAGTCGCTCAAACCAATCAACTATCTATGGATTTATAGCTAATCTCGCAGTAGAGTCTTACATGTCGAAAAAATCTAAGGCAGTCATTCTATTGTCAACAGTTCATTATGGCACCAAATTGGTTGGAACAGAAAAAAGCCACAAGCAATTCTGTTTTATACCAAACATACATTGAGAGCTTTGAAACACTCCCTCATTTGAACTGATCCTGACGTTCATAATGAAATAGGAGGATTTATCCTCCAAAACCGCTATACGTGACTCCCTAGTCACATACTGCACGATGTGCCCCTGCTTCAACTAAACATAGCGGATCTAGCGGGGAACAACTCCATAAAGTCCGCAATCACTGGTGCGAAAAAATCATGACTAGGGACGAATGGCACTGTGTGACTTCTAACGGTGAACTCCGGATCCTGGAGCACTCTGATATTCACCAAATTTATTGACTGTCAACATATTAATGCTTTACCATTAATTGAAAATCCAAATGGGTGAGGGGAAAACAATTTTTTTGTTAAACAACCCCTAGAACCAATGGAATATGCCTGGCTGGACTTTCACGTATATTGTATTGAGAAATGTATTACGGCATTTTGCACTAATTACTTTTGTTTATTATGTAAGCAGGTCATTGGGTCACTTGTACATTTCTTATCTGATTGTAAATAGTTTACAACCCACGACCTCCAGAAAATTAGATCATTACTGCATTGTGCATTTCTTAGTTTTGTTCAGTTTGCGGGTATATATGATAGTGAAAATATCATTATTGTCAGTCAGTAATCATAACATCATACTGGAGCGAGTTAGAAATAAACTGGAAATAACGTACTTTTACGGAGGTAAATTATTATGTCTGATCAAATAGACGCATTCAAAGCGAAGAAGAAAGGAAGCAATACGTTAGAGGGCTTGCCGAAGAAGTACGAGTGAGTGGATCTGAAGCAAAATATTTTAGTGGCTTTGGCGATGAGGACTATGTTCCCTATTGAGATGATTCCGGATCGTAGTCGCTCCGGATCGTAGATCAACTATCTATGGATTTAAAGCTAATCTCGCAGTAGAGTTTTGCATGTCGAAGAAATCTAAAGCAGTCATTCTATTGTCAACAGTTCATTATGACACCGAATTGGTTGGAACAGAAAAAAGCCACAAGCAATTCTGTTTTATACCAAACATACATTGAGAGCTTTGAAACACTCCCTCATTTGAACTGATTCTGACGTTCATAATGAAATAGGAGGATTTATCCTCCAAAACCGCTATAAGTGACTCCCTAGTCACATACTGCACGATGTGCCCCTGCTTCAACTAAACATAGCGGATCTAGAGCAGAACAACTCCATAAAGTCCGCAATCACTGGTGCGAAACAACCATGACTAGGGACGAATGGCACTGTGTGACTTCTAACGGTGAACTTCGGATCCTGGAGCACTCTGGTCTTCACCAAATTTATTGACTGTCAACATATTAATGCTTTACCATTAATTGAAAATCCAAATGGGTGAGGGGAAAACAATTTTTTTGTTAAACAACCCCTAGAACCAATGGAATATGCCTGGCTGGACTTTCACACATATTGTATTGAGAAATGTATTACGGCATTTTGCACTAATTAATTTTGTTTATTATGTAAGCAGGTCATTGGGTCACTTGTACATTTCTTATCTGATTGTAAATAGTTTACAACCCACGACCTCCAGAAAATTAGATCATTACTGCATTGTGCATTTCTTAGTTTTGTTCAGTTTGCGGGTATATATGATAGTGAAAATATCATTATTGTCAGTCAGTAATCATTACATCATACTGGAGCGAGTTAGAAATAAACTGGAAATAACGTACTTTTACGGAGGTAAATTATTATGTCTGATCAAATAGACGCATTCAAAGCGAAGAAGAAAGGAAGCAATACGTTAGAGGGCTTGCCGAAGAAGTACGAGTGAGTGGATCTGAAGCAAAATATTTTAGTGGCTTTGGCGATGAGGACTATGTTCCCTATTGAGATGATTCCGGATCGTAGTCGCTCAAAGCAATCAACTATCTATGGATTTAAAGCTAATCTCGCAGTAGAGTCTTACATGTCGAAAAAATCTAAGGCAGTCATTCTATTGTCAACAGTTCATTATGACACCGAATTGGTTGGAACACAAAAAAGCCACAAGCAATTCTGTTTTATACCAAACATACATTGAGAGCTTTGAAACACTCCCTCATTTGAACTGATCCTGACGTTCATAATGAAATAGGAGGACTTATCCTCCAAAACCGCTATACGTGACTCCCTAGTCACATACTGCACGATGTGCCCCTGCTTCAACTAAACATAGCGGATCTAGAGGGGAACAACTCCATAAAGTCCGCAATCACTGGTGCGAAACAACCATGACTAGGGACGAATGGCACTGTTTGACTTCTAACGGTGAACTCCGGATCCTGGAGCACTCTGGTCTTCACCAAATTTATTGAATGTCCACATATTAATGTTTTACCATTTACCATTAATTGAAAATCCAAATGGGTGCAATTCTGTTTTATACCAAACATAAAGTTGGCGTCGACGTCATGGATCATATGTCGTCTACACATAAACGACAGACGAAGCGATGGTCATTGACTTTCTTCTGCAACTTGTTGGATGTCGCAGCGTTAGCATCTTTCATAATTTACCACAAAGGAAATGATGTGAGTGCTTCGAACAAAACCAATGCACGTCGACAATTTTAGCATTCTTTGATTGAACAGTCATTGACGCCTTAGACCAAGGCATCATTCGGCCTAGCTGCTCACCTTATTCGGCCCCTGTCTGGATCGAATTTTTTTAGAATAGTCTGAGGTTAATGAAGTCAGTGTTATCTGATTTCATTGGCAAAACATAACTTGTCGACCTTGACGACATGGTTTACTTATCAACATAGAATTGCAAAGCCAATGACAGCATTTCTCAAGAAAAATGCAAAAATGACCCCAAGCATCCAGAATACATTGAGAGCTTTGAAAGACTCCCTCATTTGAACTGATCCTGACGTTCATAATGTTTTATACCAAACATAGCGGATCTAGAGGGGAACAACTGCATAAAGTCCGCAATCACTGGTGTGAAACAACCATGACTAGGGACGAATGGCACTGTGTGACTTCTAACGGTGAACTGCGGATCCTGGAGCACTCTTGTCTTCACCAAATTTATTGACTGTCAACATATTAATGCTTTACCATTTACCATTAATTGAAAATCCAAATGGGTGAGGGGAAAACAATTTTTTTGTTAAACAATCCCTAGAACCAATGGAATATGCCTGGCTGAACTTTCACACATATTGTATTGAGAAATGTATCACGGCATTTTGCACTAATTACTTTTGTTTATTATGTAAGCAGGTCATTGGGTCACTTGTACATTTCTCATCTGATTGTAAATAGTTTACAACCCACGACTTCCAGAAAATTAGATCATTACTGCATTGTGCATTTCTTAGTTTTGTTCAGTTTTCGGGTATATATGATAGTGAAAATATCATTATTGTCAGTCAGTAATCATTTCATCATACTGGAGCGAGTTAGAAATAAACTGGAAATAACATACTTTTACGGAGGTAAATTATTATGTCTGACCAAATAGGCGCATTCAAAGCGAAGAAGAAAGGGAGCAATACGTTAGAGGGCTTGCCGAAGAAGTACGAATGAGTGGATCTGAAGCAAAAGATTTTAGTGGCGATGGCGATGAGGACTATGTTCCCGATTGAGATGATTCCGGATCGTAGTCGCTCAAACCAATCAACTATCTATGGATTTATAGCTAATCTCGCAGTAGAGTCTTACATGTCGAAAAAATCTAAGGCAGTCATTCTATTGTCAACAGTTCATTATGGCACCAAATTGGTTGGAACAGAAAAAAGCCACAAGCAATTCTGTTTTATACCAAACATACATTGAGAGCTTTGAAACACTCCCTCATTTGAACTGATCCTGACGTTCATAATGAAATAGGAGGATTTATCCTCCAAAACCGCTATACGTGACTCCCTAGTCACATACTGCACGATGTGCCCCTGCTTCAACTAAACATAGCGGATCTAGCGGGGAACAACTCCATAAAGTCCGCAATCACTGGTGCGAAAAAATCATGACTAGGGACGAATGGCACTGTGTGACTTCTAACGGTGAACTCCGGATCCTGGAGCACTCTGATATTCACCAAATTTATTGACTGTCAACATATTAATGCTTTACCATTAATTGAAAATCCAAATGGGTGAGGGGAAAACAATTTTTTTGTTAAACAACCCCTAGAACCAATGGAATATGCCTGGCTGGACTTTCACGTATATTGTATTGAGAAATGTATTACGGCATTTTGCACTAATTACTTTTGTTTATTATGTAAGCAGGTCATTGGGTCACTTGTACATTTCTTATCTGATTGTAAATAGTTTACAACCCACGACCTCCAGAAAATTAGATCATTACTGCATTGTGCATTTCTTAGTTTTGTTCAGTTTGCGGGTATATATGATAGTGAAAATATCATTATTGTCAGTCAGTAATCATAACATCATACTGGAGCGAGTTAGAAATAAACTGGAAATAACGTACTTTTACGGAGGTAAATTATTATGTCTGATCAAATAGACGCATTCAAAGCGAAGAAGAAAGGAAGCAATACGTTAGAGGGCTTGCCGAAGAAGTACGAGTGAGTGGATCTGAAGCAAAATATTTTAGTGGCTTTGGCGATGAGGACTATGTTCCCTATTGAGATGATTCCGGATCGTAGTCGCTCAAAGCAATCAACTATCTATGGATTTAAAGCTAATCTCGCAGTAGAGTCTTACATGTCGAAGAAATCTAAAGCAGTCATTCTATTGTCAACAGTTCATTATGACACCGAATTGGTTGGAACAGAAAAAAGCCACAAGCAATTCTGTTTTATACCAAACATACATTGAGAGCTTTGAAACACTCCCTCATTTGAACTGATTCTGACGTTCATAATGAAATAGGAGGATTTATCCTCCAAAACCGCTATAAGTGACTCCCTAGTCACATACTGCACGATGTGCCCCTGCTTCAACTAAACATAGCGGATCTAGAGCAGAACAACTCCATAAAGTCCGCAATCACTGGTGCGAAACAACCATGACTAGGGACGAATGGCACTGTGTGACTTCTAACGGTGAACTTCGGATCCTGGAGCACTCTGGTCTTCACCAAATTTATTGACTGTCAACATATTAATGCTTTACCATTAATTGAAAATCCAAATGGGTGAGGGGAAAACAATTTTTTTGTTAAACAACCCCTAGAACCAATGGAATATGCCTGGCTGGACTTTCACACATATTGTATTGAGAAATGTATTACGGCATTTTGCACTAATTACTTTTGTTTATTATGTAAGCAGGTCATTGGGTCACTTGTACATTTCTTATCTGATCGTAAATAGTTTACAACCCACGACTTCCAGAAAATTAGATCATTACTACATTGTGCATTTCTTAGTTTTGTTCAGTTTGCGGGTATATGTAATAGTGAAAATATCATTATTGTCAGTCAGTAATCATTTTAGTGACGATGGCTATGAGGACTATGTTCCCGATTGAGATGATTCCGGATCGTAGTCGCTCAAACCAATTAACTATCTATGGATTTATAGCTAATCTCGCAGTAGAGTCTTACATGTCGAAAAAATCTAAAGCAGTCATTCTATTGTCAACAGTTCATTATGACACCGAATTTGTTGGAACAGAAAAAAGCCACAAGCAATTCTGTTTTATACCAAACATAAAGTTGGCGTCGACGTCATGGATCATATGTTGGCTACACATAAACGACAGACGAAGTGATGGTCATCGACTTTCTTCTGCAACATGTTGGATGTCGCGGCGTTAGCATCTTTCATAATTTACCAAAAAGTAAATGATGTGAGTGCTTCGAACAAAACCAATGCATGTCGAAAATTTTTACATTCTTTGATTGAACAGTCATTGACGCCTTAGACCAAGGCATAATTCGGCCTAGCTGCTCACCTTATTCGGCCCCTGTCTGGATCGTCTCAACATTTTTAGAATTGTCAGAGGTTAATGAAGTCAGTGTTATCTGATGTCATTGGCAAAACATTACTTGTCAACCTTAACGACATGGATTACTTATCAACATAGAATTGCAATGCCAATGACAGCATTTCTCAAGAAAAATGCAAAAATGACCCCAAGCATCCAGAATACATTGAGAGCTTTGAAACACTCCCTCATTTTAACTGATCCTGACGTTCATAATGAAATAGGAGGATTTATCCTCCAAAACCGCTATACGTGACCCCCTAGTCACATACTGCACGATGTGCTCCTGCTTCAACTAAACATAGCGGATCTAGAGGGGAAAAACTGCATAAAGTCCGCAATCACTGGTGTGAAACAACCATGACTAGGGACGAATGGCACTGTGTGACTTCTAACGGTGAAGTGCGGATCCTGGAGCACTCTGGTCTTCACCAAATTTATTGACTGTCAACATATTAATGCTTTACCATTTACCATTAATTGAAAATCCAAATGGGTGCAATTCTGTTTTATACCAAACATAGCGGATCTAGAGGGGAACAACTGCATAAAGTCCGCAATAACTGGTGTGAAACAACCATGACTAGGGACGAATGGCACTGTGTGACTTCTAACGGTGAACTGCGGATCCTGGAGTACTCTGGTCTTCACCAAATTTATTGACTGTCAACATATTAATGCTTTACCATTTACCATTAATTGAAAATCCAAATGGGTGCAATTCTGTTTTATACCAAACATAAAGTTGGCGTCGACGTCATGGATCATATGTCGTCTACACATAAACGACAGACGAAGCGATGGTCATTGACTTTCTTCTGCAACTTGTTGGATGTCGCAGCGTAAGCATCTTTCATAATTTACCACAAAGGAAATGATGTGAGTGCTTCGAACAAAACCAATGCACGTCGACAATTTTAACATTCTTTGATTGAACAGTCATTGACGCCTTAGACCAAGGCATCATTCGGCCTAGCTGCTCACCTTATTCGGCCCCTGTCTGGATCGTCTCAAATTTTTTTTAGAATAGTCAAAGGTTAATGAAGTCAGTGTTATCTGATTTCATTGGCAAAACATTACTTGTCAACCTTGACGACATGGTTTACTTATCAACATAGAATTGCAAAGCCAATGACAGCATTGGTTGGAACACAAAAAAGCCACAAGCAATTCTGTTTTATACCAAACATACATTGAGAGCTTTGAAACACTCCCTCATTTGAACTGATCCTGACGTTCATAATGAAATAGGAGGACTTATCCTCCAAAACCGCTATACGTGACTCCCTAGTCACATACTGCACGATGTGCCCCTGCTTCAACTAAACATAGCGGATCTAGAGGGGAACAACTCCATAAAGTCCGCAATCACTGGTGCGAAACAACCATGACTAGGGACGTTAGCGTTAGCATCTTTCATAATTTACCACAAAGGAAATGATGTGAGTGCTTCGAACAAAACCAAAGCACGTCGACAATTTTAACATTCTTTGATTGAACAGTCATTGACACCTTAGACCAAGGCATCATTCGGCCTAGCTGCTCACCTTATTCGGCCCCTGTCTGGATCGTCTCAAATTTTTTTTATAATAGTCAAAGGTTAATGAAGTCAGTGTTATCTGATTTCATTGGCAAAACATTACTTGTCAACCTTGACGACATGGTTTACTTATCAACATAGAATTGCAAAGCCAATGACAGCATTTCTCAAGAAAAATGTAAAAATGAACCCAAGCATTCAGAATACATTGAGAGCTTTGAAACACTCCCTCATTTGAACTGATTCTGACGTTCATAATGAAATAGGAGGATTTATCCTCCAAAACCGCTATACGTGACTCCCTAGTCACATACTGCACGATGTGCCCCTGCTTCAACTAAACATAGCGGATCTAGAGGGGAACAACTCCATAAAGTCCGCAATCAATGGTGCGAAACAACCATGACTAGGGACGAATGGCACTGTGTGACTTCTTCCAAATTTATTGACTGTCAACATATTAATGCTTTACCATTAATTGAAAATCCAAATGGGTAAGGGGAAAACAATTTTTTTGTTAAACAACCCCTAGAACCAATGGAATATGCCTGGCTGGACTTTCACACATATTGTATTGAGAAATGTATTACGGCATTTTGCACTAATTACTTTTGTTTATTATGAAAGCAGGTCATTGGGTCACTTGTACAATTCTTATCTGATTGTAAATAGTTTACAACCCACGACTTCCAGAAAATTAGATCATTACTACATTGTGCATTTCTTAGTTTTGTTCAGTTTGCGGGTATATGTAATAGTGAAAATATTATTATTGTCAGTCAGTAATCATTTCATCATACTGGAGCGAGCTAGAAATAAACTGGAAATAACATACTTTTACGCAGGTTAATTAGTATTATTATGTTAGTATTATTATTATAATTAGTATTATTATGTCTGACCAAATAGACGCATTCAAAGCGAAGAAGAAAGGGAGCAATACGTTAGAGGGCTTGCCGAAGAAGTACGAGTGAGTGGATCTCAAGCAAATGATTTTAGTGGCGATGGCGATGAGGACTATGTTCCCGATTGAGATGATTCCGGATCGTAGTCGCTCAAACCAATCAACTATCTATGGATTTATAGCTAATCTCGCAGTAGAGTCTTACATGTCGAAAAAATCTAAAGCAGTCATTCTATTGTCAACAGTTCATTATGACACCGAATTTGTTGGAACAGAAAAAAGCCACAAGCAATTCTGTTTTTTACCAAACATAAAGTTGGCGTCGACGTCATCGATCATATGTTGGCTACACATAAACGACAGACGAAGTGATGGTCATCGACTTTCTTCTGCAACATGTTGGATGTCGCAGCGTTAGCATCTTTCATAATTTACCAAAAAGTAAATGATGTGAGTGCTTCGAACCAAACCAATGCATGTCGACAATTTTAACATTCTTTGATTGAACAGTCATTGACGCCTTAGACCAAGGCATCATTCGGCCTAGCTGCTCACCTTATTCGGCCCCTGTCTGGATCGTCTCAACATTTTTTTAGAATAGTCAGAGGTTAATGAAGTCGGTGTTATCTGATTTCATTGGCAAAACATTACTTGTCAACCTTGACGACATGGATTACTTATCAACATAGAATTGCAAAGCCAATGACAGCATTTCTCAAGAAAAATGCAAAAATGACCCCAAGCATCCAGAATACATTGAGAGCTTTGAAACACTGCCTCATTTTAACTGATCCTGACGTTCATAATGAAATAGGAGAATTTATCCTCCAAAACCGCTATACGTGACTCCCTAGTCACATACTGCACGATGTGCTCCTGCTTCAACTAAACATAGCGGATCTAGAGGGGAACAACTGCATAAAGTCCGCAATCACTGGTGTGAAACGACCATGACTAGGGACGAATGGCACTGTGTGACTTCTAACGGTGAACTGCGGATCCTGGAGCACTCTGGTCTTCACCAAATTTATTGACTGTCAACATATTAATGCTTTACCATTTACCATTAATTGAAAATCCAAATGGGTGCAATTCTGTTTTATACCAAACATAGCGGATCTAGAGGGGAACAACTGCATAAAGTCCGCAATCACTGGTGTGAAACAACCATGACTAGGGACGAATGGCACTGTGTGACTTCTAACGGTGAACTGCGGATCCTGGAGTACTCTGGTCTTCACCAAATTTATTGACTGTCAACATATTAATGCTTTACCATTTACCATTAATTGAAAATCCAAATGGGTGCAATTCTGTTTTATACCAAACATAAAGTTGGCGTCGACGTCATGGATCATATGTCGTCTACACATAAACGACAGACGAAGCGATGGTCATTGACTTTCTTCTGCAACTTGTTGGATGTCGCAGCGTAAGCATCTTTCATAATTTACCACAAAGGAAATGATGTGAGTGCTTCGAACAAAACCAATGCACGTCGACAATTTTAACATTCTTTGATTGAACAGTCATTGACACCTTAGACCAAGGCATCATTCGGCCTAGCTGCTCACCTTATTCGGCCCTTGTCTGGATCGTCTCAAATTTTTTTTAGAATAGTCAAAGGTTAATGAAGTCAGTGTTATCTGATTTGATTGGCAAAACATTACTTGTCAACCTTGACGACATGGTTTACTTATCAACATAGAATTGCAAAGCCAATGACAGCATTTCTCAAGAAAAATGCAAAAATGAACCCAAGCATTCAGAATACATTGAGAGCTTTGAAACACTCCCTCATTTGAACTGATTCTGACGTTCATAATGAAATAGGAGGATTTATCCTCCAAAACCGCTATACGTGACTCCCTAGTCACATACTGCACGATGTGCTCCTGCTTCAACTAAACATAGCGGATCTAGAGGGGAACAACTGCATAAAGTCCGCAATCACTGGTGTGAAACGACCATGACTAGGGACGAATGGCACTGTGTGACTTCTAACGGCATTTTGCACTAATTACTTTTGTTTATTATGTAAGCAGGTCATTGGGTCACTTGTACATTTCTTATCTGATTGTAAATAGTTTACAACCCACGACTTCCAGAAAATTAGATCATTACTGCATTGTGCATTTCTTAGTTTTGTTCAGTTTGCGGGTATATATGATAGTGAAAATATCATTATTGTCAGTCAGTAATCATTACATCATACTGGAGCGAGTTAGAAATAAACTGGAAATAACATACTTTTACGGAGGTAAATTATTATGTCTGACCAAATAGACGCATTCAAAGCGAAGAAGAAAGGGAGCAATACGTTAGAGGGCTTGCCGAAGAAGTACGAGTGAGTGGATCTGAAGCAAAAGATGTTAGTGGCGATGGCGATGAGGACTATGTTCCCGATTGAGATGATGCCGGATCGTAGTCGCTCAAACCAATCAACTATCTATGGATTTATAGCTAATCTCGCAGTAGAGTCTTACATGTCGAAAAAATCTAAAGCAGTCATTCTATTGTCAACAGTTCATTATGACACCGAATTTGTTGGAACAGAAAAAAGCCACAAGCAATTCTGTTTTATACCAAACATAAAGTTGGCGTCGACGTCATGGATCATATGTTGGCTACACATAAACGACAGACGAAGTGATGGTCATCGACTTTCTTCTGCAACATGTTGGATGTCGCAGCGTTAGCATCTTTCATAATTTACCAAAAAGTAAATGATGTGAGTGCTTCGAACCAAACCAATGCATGTCGACAATTTTAACATTCTTTGATTGAACAGTCATTGACGCCTTAGACCAAGGCATCATTCGACCTAGCTGCTCACCTTATTCGGCCACTGTCTGGATCGTCTCAACATTTTTTTAGAATAGTCAGAGGTTAATGAAGTCGGTGTTATCTGATTTCATTGGCAAAACATTACTTGTCAACCTTGACGACATGGATTACTTATCAACATAGAATTGCAAAGCCAATGACAGCATTTCTCAAGAAAAATGCAAAAATGACCCCAAGCATCCAGAATACATTGAGAGCTTTGAAACACTGCCTCATTTTAACTGATCCTGACGTTCATAATGAAATAGGAGGATTTATCCTCCAAAACCGCTATACGTGACTCCCTAGTCACATACTGCACGATGTGCCCCTGCTTCAACTAAACATAGCGGATCTAGAGGGGAACAACTGCATAAAGTCCGCAATCATTGGTGCGAAACGACCATGACTAGGGACGAATGGCACTGTGTGACTTCTAACGGTGAACTCCGGATCCTGGAGCACTCTGGTCTTCACCAAATTTATTGACTGTCAACATATTAATGCTTTACCATTTACCATTAATTGAAAATCCAAATGGGTCAGGGGAAAATAATTTTTTTGTTAAACAATCCCTAGAACCAATGGAATATGCCTGGCTGGACTTTCACACATATTGTATTGAGAAATGTATCACGGCATTTTGCACTAATTACTTTTGTTTATTATGTAAGCAGGTCATTGGGTCACTTGTACATTTCTTATCTGATTGTAAATAGTTTACAACCCACGACTTCCAGAAAATTAGATCATTACTGCATTGTGCATTTCTTAGTTTTGTTCAGTTTGCGGGTATATATGATAGTGAAAATATCATTATTGTCAGTCAGTAATCATTACATCATACTGGAGCGAGTTAGAAATAAACTGGAAATAACATAGTTTTACGGAGGTAAATTATTATGTCTGACCAAATAGACGCATTCAAAGCGAAGAAGAAAGGGAGCAATACGTTAGAGGGCTTGCCGAAGAAGTACGAGTGAGTGGATCTGAAGCAAAAGATGTTAGTGGCGATGGCGATGAGGACTATGTTCCCGATTGAGATGATTAGGATCGTAGTCGCTCAAAGCAATCAACTATCTATGGATTTATAGCTAATCTCGCAGTAGAGTCTTACATGTCGAAAAAATCTAAGGCAGTCATTCTATTGTCAACAGTTCATTATGACACCAAATTGGTTGGAACAGAAAAAAGCCACAAGCAATTCTGTTTTATACCAAACATACATTGAGAGCTTTGAAACACTCCCTCATTTTAACTGATCCTGACGTTCATAATGAAATAGGAGTATTTATCCTCCAAAACCGCTATACGTGACTCCCTAGTCACATACTGCACGATGTGCCCCTGCTTCAACTAAACATAGCGGATCTAGAGGGGAACAACTGCATAAAGTCCGCAATCACTGGTGCGAAACAACCATGACTAGGGACGAATGGCACTGTGTGACTTCTAACGGTGAACTCCGGATCCTGGAGCACTCTGATATTCACCAAATTTATTGACTGTCAACATATTAATGCTTTACCATTAACTGAAAATCCAAATGGGTAAGGGGAAAACAATTTTTTTGTTAAACAACCCCTAGAACCAATGGAATATGCCTGGCTGGACTTTCACACATATTGTATTGAGAAATGTATTACGGCATTTTGCACTAATTACTTTTGTTTATTATGTAAGCAGGTCATTGGGTCACTTGTACATTTCTTATCTGATTGTAAATAGTTTACAACCCACGACTTCCAGAAAATTAGATCATTACTACATTGTGCATTTCTTAGTTTTGTTCAGTTTGCGGGTATATGTAATAGTGAAAATATCATTTTTGTCAGTCAGTAATCATTTCATAATACTGGAGCGAGCTAGAAATAAACTGGAAATAACATACTTTTACGGAGGTAAATTATTATGTCTGACGATGGCGATGAGGACTATGTTCCCGATTGAGATGATTCCGGATCGTAGTTGCTCAAACCAATCAACTATCTATGGATTTATAGCTAATCTATAAACCACAAGCAATTCTGTTTTATACCAAACATAAAGTTGGCGTCGACGTCATGGATCATATGTTGGCTACACATAAACGACAGACGAAGTGATGGTCATCGACTTTCTTCTGCAACATGTTGGATGTCGCAGCGTTAGAATCTTTCATAATTTACCAAAAAGTAAATGATGTGAGTGCTTCGAACAAAACCAATGCATGTCGACAATTTTAACATTCTTTGATTGAACAGTCATTGACGCCTTAGACCAAGGCATCATTCGGCCTAGCTGCTCACCTTATTCGGCCCCTGTCTGGATCGTCTCAACATTTTTTTAGAATAGTCAGAGGTTAATGAAGTCGGTGTTATCTGATTTCATTGGCAAAACATTACTTGTCAACCTTGACGACATGGATTACTTATCAACATAGAATTGCAAAGCCAATGACAGCATTTCTCAAGAAAAATGCAAAAATGACCCCAAGCATCCAGAATACATTGAGAGCTTTGAAACACTCCCTCATTTTAACTGATCCTGACGTTCATAATGAAATAGGAGGATTTATCCTCCAAAACCGCTATACGTGACTCCCTAGTCACATACTGCACGATGTGCTCCTGCTTCAACTAAACACAGCGGATCCAGAGGGGAACAACTGCATAAAGTCCGCAATCACTGGTGTGAAACGACCATGGCTAGAGACGAATGGCACTGTGTGACTTCTAACGGTGAACTCCGGATCCTGGAGCACTCTGGTCTTCACCAAATTTATTGACTGTCAACATATTAATGCTTTACCATTTACCATTAATTGAAAATCCAAATGGGTGAGGGGAAAACAATTTTTTTGTTAAACAATCCCTAGAGCCAATGGAATATGCCTGGCTGGACTTTCACACATATTGTATTGAGAAATGTATCACGGCATTTTGCACTAATTACTTTTCTTTATTATGTAAGCAGGTCATTGAGTCCCTTGTACATTTGTTATCTGATTGTAAATAGTTTACAACCCACGACTTCCAGAAAATTAGATCATTACTGCATTGTGCATTTCTTAGTTTTGTTCAGTTTGCGGGTATATATGATAGTGAAAATATCATTATTGTCAGTCAGTAATCATTACATCATACTGGAGCGAGTTAGAAATAAACTGGAAATAACATACTTTTACGGAGGTAAATTATTATGTCTGACCAAATAGGCGCATTCAAAGCGAAGAAGAAAGGGAGCAATACGTTAGAGGGCTTGCCGAAGAAGTACGAGTGAGTGGATCTGAAGCAAAAGATTTTAGTGGCGATGGCGATGAGGACTATGTTCCCGATTGAGATGATTCCGGATCGTAGTCGCTCAAAGCAATCAACTATCTATGGATTTATAGCTAACCTCGCAGTAGAGTCTTACATGTCGAAAAAATCTAAGGCAGTCATTCTATTGTCAACAGTTCATTATGACACCGAATTGGTTGGAACAGAAAAAAGCCACAAGCAATTCTGTTTTATACCAAACATACATTGAGAGCTTTGAAACACTCCCTCATTTCAACTGATCCTGACGTTCATAATGAAATAGGAGGATTTATCCTCCAAAACCGCTATACGTGACTCCCTAGTCACATACTGCACGATGTGCCCCTGCTTCAACTAAACATAGCGGATCTAGCGGGGAACAACTCCATAAAGTCCGCAATCACTGGTGCGAAAAAATCATGACTAGGGACGAATGACACTGTGTGACTTCTAACGGTGAACTCCGGATCCTGGAGCACTCTGATATTCACCAAATTTATTGACTGTCAACATATTAATGCTTTACCATTAATTGAAAATCCAAATGGGTAAGGGGAAAACAATTTTTTTGTTAAGCAACCCCTAGAACCAATGGAATATTCCTGGCTGGACTTTCACACATATTGTATTGAGAAATGTATTACGGCATTTTGCACTAATTACTTTTGTTTATTATGTAAGCAGGTCATTGGGTCACTTGTACATTTCTTATCTGATTGTAAATAGTTTACAACCCACGACCTCCAGAAAATTAGATCATTTCTGCATTGTGCATTTCTTAGTTTTGTTCAGTTTGCGGGTATATATGATAGTGAAAATATCATTATTGTATATTACGTGACTCCCTAGTCACATACTGCACGATGTGCTCCTGCTTCAACTAAACATAGCGGATTTAGAGGGGAACAACTGCATAAAGTCCGCAATCACTGGTGTGAAACGACCATGACTAGGGACGAATGGCACTGTGTGACTTCTAACGGTGAACTCCGGATCCTGGAGCACTCTGGTCTTCACCAAATTTATTGACTGTCAACATATTAATGCTTTACCATTTACCATTAATTGAAAATCCAAATGGGTGAGGGGAAAACAATTTTTTTGTTAAACAATCCCTAGAACCAATGGAATATGCCTGGCTGGACTTTCACACATATTGTATTGAGAAATGTATCACGGCATTTTGCACTAATTACTTTTGTTTATTATGTAAGCAGGTCATTGGGTCACTTGTACATTTCTTATCTGATTGTAAATAGTTTACAACCCACGACTTCCAGAAAATTAGATCATTACTGCATTGTGCATTTCTTAGTTTTGTTCAGTTTGCGGGTATATATGATAGTGAAAATATCATTATTGTCAGTCAGTAATCAATACATCATACTGGAGCGAGTTAGAAATAAACTGGAAATAACATACTTTAAATTAACAAATGATGTGAGTGCTTCGAACAAAACCAATGCATGTCGACAATTTTAACATTCTTTGATTGAACAGTCATTGACGCCTTAGACCAAGGCATCATTCGGCCTAGCTGCTCACCTTATTCGGCCCCTGTCTGGATCGTCTCAACATTTTTTTAGAATAGTCAGAGGTTAATGAAGTCGGTGTTATCTGATTTCATTGGCAAAACATTACTTGTCAACCTTGACGACATGGATTACTTATCAACATAGAATTGCAAAGCCAATGACAGCATTTCTCAAGAAAAATGCAAAAATGACCCCAAGCATCCAGAATACATTGAGAGCTTTGAAACACTCCCTCATTTTAACTGATCCTGACGTTCATAATGAAATAGGAGGATTTATCCTCCAAAACCGCTATACGTGACTCCCTAGTCACATACTGCACGATGTGCTCCTGCTTCAACCAAACATAGCGGATCTAGAGGGGAACAACTGCATAAAGTCCGCAATCACTGGTGTGAAACGACCATGACTAGGGACGAATGGCACTGTGTGACTTCTAACGGTGAACTCCGGATCCTGGAGCACTCTGGTCTTCACCAAATTTATTGACTGTCAACATATTAATGCTTTACCATTTACCATTAATTGAAAATCCAAATGGGTGAGGGGAAAATAATTTTTTTGTTAAACAATCCCTAGAACCAATGGAATATGCCTGGCTGGACTTTCACACATATTGTATTGAGAAATGTATCACGGCATTTTGCACTAATTACTTTTGTTTATTATGTAAGCAGGTCATTGGGTCACTTGTACATTTCTTATCTGATTGTAAATAGTTTACAACCCACGACTTCCAGAAAATTAGATCATTACTGCATTGTGCATTTCTTAGTTTTGTTCAGTTTGCGGGTATATATGATAGTGAAAATATCATTATTGTCAGTCAGTAATCATTACATCATACTGGAGCGAGTTAGAAATAAACTGGAAATAACATACTTTTACGGAGGTAAATTATTATGTCTGACCAAATAGACGCATTCAAAGCGAAGAAGAAAGGGAGCAATACGTTAGAGGGCTTGCCGAAGAAGTACGAGTGAGTGGATCTGAAGCAAAAGATGTTAGTGGCGATGGCGATGAGGACTATGTTCCCGATTGAGATGATTAGGATCGTAGTCGCTCAAAGCAATCAACTATCTATGGATTTATAGCTAATCTCGCAGTAGAGTCTTACATGTCGAAAAAATCTAAGGCAGTCATTCTATTGTCAACAGTTCATTATGACACCAAATTGGTTGGAACAGAAAAAAGCCACAAGCAATTCTGTTTTATACCAAACATACATTGAGAGCTTTGAAACACTCCCTCATTTTAACTGATCCTGACGTTCATAATGAAATAGGAGTATTTATCCTCCAAAACCGCTATACGTGACTCCCTAGTCACATACTGCACGATGTGCCCCTGCTTCAACTAAACATAGCGGATCTAGAGGGGAACAACTGCATAAAGTCCGCAATCACTGGTGCGAAACAACCATGACTAGGGACGAATGGCACTGTGTGACTTCTTCCAAATTTATTGACTGTCAACATATTAATGCTTTCATTCGGCCTAGCTGCTCACCTTATTCGGCCCCTGTCTGGATCGTCTCAACATTTTTTTAGAATAGTCAGAGGTTAATGAAGTCGGTGTTATCTGATTTCATTGGCAAAACATTACTTGTCAACCTTGACGACATGGATTACTTATCAACATAGAATTGCAAAGCCAATGACAGCATTTCTCAAGAAAAATGCAAAAATGACCCCAAGCATCCAGAATACATTGAGAGCTTTGAAACACTCCCTCATTTTAACTGATCCTGACGTTCATAATGAAATAGGAGGATTTATCCTCCAAAACCGCTATACGTGACTCCCTAGTCACATACTGCACGATGTGCTCCTGCTTCAACCAAACATAGCGGATCTAGAGGGGAACAACTGCATAAAGTCCGCAATCACTGGTGTGAAACGACCATGACTAGGGACGAATGGCACTGTGTGACTTCTAACGGTGAACTCCGGATCCTGGAGCACTCTGGTCTTCACCAAATTTATTGACTGTCAACATATTAATGCTTTACCATTTACCATTAATTGAAAATCCAAATGGGTGAGGGGAAAATAATTTTTTTGTTAAACAATCCCTAGAACCAATGGAATATGCCTGGCTGGACTTTCACACATATTGTATTGAGAAATGTATCACGGCATTTTGCACTAATTACTTTTGTTTATTATGTAAGCAGGTCATTGGGTCACTTGTACATTTCTTATCTGATTGTAAATAGTTTACAACCCACGACTTCCAGAAAATTAGATCATTACTGCATTGTGCATTTCTTAGTTTTGTTCAGTTTGCGGGTATATATGATAGTGAAAATATCATTATTGTCAGTCAGTAATCATTACATCATACTGGAGCGAGTTAGAAATAAACTGGAAATAACATACTTTTACGGAGGTAAATTATTATGTCTGACCAAATAGACGCATTCAAAGCGAAGAAGAAAGGGAGCAATACGTTAGAGGGCTTGCCGAAGAAGTACGAGTGAGTGGATCTGAAGCAAAAGATGTTAGTGGCGATGGCGATGAGGACTATGTTCCCGATTGAGATGATTAGGATCGTAGTCGCTCAAAGCAATCAACTATCTATGGATTTATAGCTAATCTCGCAGTAGAGTCTTACATGTCGAAAAAATCTAAGGCAGTCATTCTATTGTCAACAGTTCATTATGACACCAAATTGGTTGGAACAGAAAAAAGCCACAAGCAATTCTGTTTTATACCAAACATACATTGAGAGCTTTGAAACACTCCCTCATTTTAACTGATCCTGACGTTCATAATGAAATAGGAGTATTTATCCTCCAAAACCGCTATACGTGACTCCCTAGTCACATACTGCACGATGTGCCCCTGCTTCAACTAAACATAGCGGATCTAGAGGGGAACAACTGCATAAAGTCCGCAATCACTGGTGTGAAACGACCATGACTAGGGACGAATGGCACTGTGTGACTTCTAACGGTGAACTCCGGATCCTGGAGCACTCTGGTCTTCACCAAATTTATTGACTGTCAACATATTAATGCTTTACCATTAACTGAAAATCCAAATGGGTAAGGGGAAAACAATTTTTTTGTTAAACAACCCCTAGAACCAATGGAATATGCCTGGCTGGACTTTCACACATATTGTATTGAGAAATGTATCACGGCATTTTGCACTAATTACTTTTGTTTATTATGTAAGCAGGTCATTGGGTCACTTGTACATTTCTTATCTGATTGTAAATAGTTTACAACCCACGACTTCCAGAAAATTAGATCATTACTGCATTGTGCATTTCTTAGTTTTGTTCAGTTTGCGGGTATATATGATAGTGAAAATATCATTATTGTCAGTCAGTAATCATTACATCATACTGGAGCGAGTTAGAAATAAACTGGAAATAACATACTTTTACGGAGGTAAATTATTATGTCTGACCAAATAGACGCATTCAAAGCGAAGAAGAAAGGGAGCAATACGTTAGAGGGCTTGCCGAAGAAGTACGAGTGAGTGGATCTGAAGCAAAAGATGTTAGTGGCGATGGCGATGAGGACTATGTTCCCGATTGAGATGATTAGGATCGTAGTCGCTCAAAGCAATCAACTATCTATGGATTTATAGCTAATCTCGCAGTAGAGTCTTACATGTCGAAAAAATCTAAGGCAGTCATTCTATTGTCAACAGTTCATTATGACACCAAATTGGTTGGAACAGAAAAAAGCCACAAGCAATTCTGTTTTATACCAAACATACATTGAGAGCTTTGAAACACTCCCTCATTTTAACTGATCCTGACGTTCATAATGAAATAGGAGTATTTATCCTCCAAAACCGCTATACGTGACTCCCTAGTCACATACTGCACGATGTGCCCCTGCTTCAACTAAACATAGCGGATCTAGAGGGGAACAACTGCATAAAGTCCGCAATCACTGGTGCGAAACAACCATGACTAGGGACGAATGGCACTGTGTGACTTCTTCCAAATTTATTGACTGTCAACATATTAATGCTTTCATTCGGCCTAGCTGCTCACCTTATTCGGCCCCTGTCTGGATCGTCTCAACATTTTTTTAGAATAGTCAGAGGTTAATGAAGTCGGTGTTATCTGATTTCATTGGCAAAACATTACTTGTCAACCTTGACGACATGGATTACTTATCAACATAGAATTGCAAAGCCAATGACAGCATTTCTCAAGAAAAATGCAAAAATGACCCCAAGCATCCAGAATACATTGAGAGCTTTGAAACACTCCCTCATTTTAACTGATCCTGACGTTCATAATGAAATAGGAGGATTTATCCTCCAAAACCGCTATACGTGACTCCCTAGTCACATACTGCACGATGTGCTCCTGCTTCAACCAAACATAGCGGATCTAGAGGGGAACAACTGCATAAAGTCCGCAATCACTGGTGTGAAACGACCATGACTAGGGACGAATGGCACTGTGTGACTTCTAACGGTGAACTCCGGATCCTGGAGCACTCTGGTCTTCACCAAATTTATTGACTGTCAACATATTAATGCTTTACCATTTACCATTAATTGAAAATCCAAATGGGTGAGGGGAAAATAATTTTTTTGTTAAACAATCCCTAGAACCAATGGAATATGCCTGGCTGGACTTTCACACATATTGTATTGAGAAATGTATCACGGCATTTTGCACTAATTACTTTTGTTTATTATGTAAGCAGGTCATTGGGTCACTTGTACATTTCTTATCTGATTGTAAATAGTTTACAACCCACGACTTCCAGAAAATTAGATCATTACTGCATTGTGCATTTCTTAGTTTTGTTCAGTTTGCGGGTATATATGATAGTGAAAATATCATTATTGTCAGTCAGTAATCATTACATCATACTGGAGCGAGTTAGAAATAAACTGGAAATAACATACTTTTACGGAGGTAAATTATTATGTCTGACCAAATAGACGCATTCAAAGCGAAGAAGAAAGGGAGCAATACGTTAGAGGGCTTGCCGAAGAAGTACGAGTGAGTGGATCTGAAGCAAAAGATGTTAGTGGCGATGGCGATGAGGACTATGTTCCCGATTGAGATGATTAGGATCGTAGTCGCTCAAAGCAATCAACTATCTATGGATTTATAGCTAATCTCGCAGTAGAGTCTTACATGTCGAAAAAATCTAAGGCAGTCATTCTATTGTCAACAGTTCATTATGACACCAAATTGGTTGGAACAGAAAAAAGCCACAAGCAATTCTGTTTTATACCAAACATACATTGAGAGCTTTGAAACACTCTTTCATTTTAACTGATCCTGACGTTCATAATGAAATAGGAGTATTTATCCTCCAAAACCGCTATACGTGACTCCCTAGTCACATACTGCACGATGTGCCCCTGCTTCAACTAAACATAGCGGATCTAGAGGGGAACAACTGCATAAAGTCCGCAATCACTGGTGCGAAACAACCATGACTAGGGACGAATGGCACTGTGTGACTTCTTCCAAATTTATTGACTGTCAACATATTAATGCTTTACCATTAATTGAAAATTCAAATGGGTGAGGGGAAAACAATTTTTTTGTTAAACAACCCCTAGGCCCAATGGAATATGCCTGGCTTTACTTTCACACACTATATATGATAGTGAAAATATCATTATTGTCAGTCAGTAATCATTACATCATACTGGAGCGAGTTAGAAATAAACTGGAAATAACATACTTTTACGGAGGTAAATTATTATGTCTGACCAAATAGACGCATTCAAAGCGAAGAAGAAAGGGAGCAATACGTTAGAGGGCTTGCCGAAGAAGTACGAGTGAGTGGATCTGAAGCAAAAGATGTTAGTGGCGATAGCGATGAGGACTATGTTCCCGATTGAGATGATTCCGGATCGTAGTCGCTCAAAGCAATCAAATATCTATGGATTTATAGCTAATCTCGCAGTAGAGTCTTACATGTCGAAAAAATCTAAGGCAGTCATTCTATTGTCAACACTTCATTATGACACCGAATTGGTTGGAACAGAAAAAAGCCACAAGCAATTCTGTTTTATACCAAACATACATTGAGAGCTTTGAAACACTCCCTCATTTGAACTGATCCTGACGTTCATAATGAAATAGGAGGATTTATCCTCCAAAACCGCTATACGTGACTCCCTAGTCACATACTGCACGATGTGCCCCTGCTTCAACTAAACATAGCGGATCTAGCGGGGAACAACTCCATAAAGTCCGCAATCACTGGTGCGAAAAAATCATGACTAGGGACGAATGGCACTGTGTGACTTCTAACGGTGAACTCCGGATCCTGGAGCACTCTGATATTCACCAAATTTATTGACTGTCAACATATTAATGCTTTACCATTAATTGAAAATCCAAATGGGTGAGGGGAAAACCATTTTTTTGTTAAACAACCCCTAGAACCAATGGAATATGCCTGGCTGGACTTTCACGTATATTGTATTGAGAAATGTATTACGGCATTTTGCACTAATTACTTTTGTTTATTATGTAAGCAGGTCATTGGGTCACTTGTACATTTCTTATCTGATTGTAAATAGTTTACAACCCACGACTTCCAGAAAATTAGATCATTACTACATTGTGCATTTCTTAGTTTTGTTCAGTTTGCGGGTATATGTAATAGTGAAAATATCATTTTTGTCAGTCAGTAATCATTTCATAATACTGGAGCGAGCTAGAAATAAACTGGAACTAACATACTTTTACGGAGGTAAATTATTATGTCTGACGATGGCGATGAGGACTATGTTCCCGATTGAGATGATTCCGGATCGTAGTCGCTCAAACCAATCAACTATCTATGGATTTATAGCTAATCTATAAACCACAAGCAATTCTGTTTTATACCAAACATAAAGTTGGCGTCGACGTCATGGATCATATGTTGGCTACACATAAACGACAGACGAAGTGATGGTCATCGACTTTCTTCTGCAACATGTTGGATGTCGCAGCGTTAGAATCTTTCATAATTTACCAAAAAGTAAATGATGTGAGTGCTTCGAACAAAACCAATGCATGTCGACAATTTTAACATTCTTTGATTGAACAGTCATTGACGCCTTAGACCAAGGCATCATTCGGCCTAGCTGCTCACCTTATTCGGCCCCTGTCTGGATCGTCTCAACATTTTTTTAGAATAGTCAGAGGTTAATGAAGTCTGTGTTATCTGATTTCATTGGCAAAACATTACTTGTCAACCTTGACGACATGGATTACTTATCAACATAGAATTGCAAAGCCAATGACAGCATTTCTCAAGAAAAATGCAAAAATGACCCCAAGCATCCAGAATACATTGAGAGCTTTGAAACACTCCCTCATTTTAACTGATCCTGACGTTCATAATGAAATAGGAGGATTTATCCTCCAAAACCGCTATACGTGACTCCCTAGTCACATACTGCACGATGTGCTCCTGCTTCAACTAAACACAGCGGATCCAGAGGGGAACAACTGCATAAAGTCCGCAATCACTGGTGTGAAACGACCATGGCTAGAGACGAATGGCACTGTGTGACTTCTAACGGTGAACTCCGGATCCTGGAGCACTCTGGTCTTCACCAAATTTATTGACTGTCAACATATTAATGCTTTACCATTTACCATTAATTGAAAATCCAAATGGGTGAGGGGAAAACAATTTTTTTGTTAAACAATCCCTAGAGCCAATGGAATATGCCTGGCTGGACTTTCACACATATTGTATTGAGAAATGTATCACGGCATTTTGCACTAATTACTTTTCTTTATTATGTAAGCAGGTCATTGAGTCCCTTGTACATTTGTTATCTGATTGTAAATAGTTTACAACCCACGACTTCCAGAAAATTAGATCATTACTGCATTGTGCATTTCTTAGTTTTGTTCAGTTTGCGGGTATATATGATAGTGAAAATATCATTATTGTCAGTCAGTAATCATTACATCATACTGGAGCGAGTTAGAAATAAACTGGAAATAACATACTTTTACGGAGGTAAATTATTATGTCTGACCAAATAGGCGCATTCAAAGCGAAGAAGAAAGGGAGCAATACGTTAGAGGGCTTGCCGAAGAAGTACGAGTGAGTGGATCTGAAGCAAAAGATTTTAGTGGCGATGGCGATGAGGACTATGTTCCCGATTGAGATGATTCCGGATAGTAGTCGCTCAAACCAATCAACTATCTATGGATTTATAGCTAATCTCGCAGTAGAGTCTTACATGTCGAAAAAATCTAAGGCAGTCATTCTATTGTCAACACTTCATTATGACACCGAATTGGTTGGAACAGAAAAAAGCCACAAGCAATTCTGTTTTATACCAAACATACATTGAGGGCTTTGAAACACTCCCTCATTTTAACTGATCCTGACGTTCATAATGAAATAGGAGGATTTATCCTCCAAAACCGCTATACGTGACTCCCTAGTCACATACTGCACGATGTGCCCCTGCTTCAACTAAACACAGCGGATCCAGAGGGGAACAACTGCATAAAGTCCGCAATCACTGGTGTGAAACGACCATGGCTAGAGACGAATGGCACTGTGTGACTTCTAACGGTGAACTCCGGATCCTGGAGCACTCTGGTCTTCACCAAATTTATTGACTGTCAACATATTAATGCTTTACCATTTACCATTAATTGAAAATCCAAATGGGTGAGGGGAAAACAATTTTTTTGTTAAACAATCCCTAGAGCCAATGGAATATGCCTGGCTGGACTTTCACACATATTGTATTGAGAAATGTATCACGGCATTTTGCACTAATTACTTTTCTTTATTATGTAAGCAGGTCATTGAGTCCCTTGTACATTTGTTATCTGATTGTAAATAGTTTACAACCCACGACTTCCAGAAAATTAGATCATTACTGCATTGTGCATTTCTTAGTTTTGTTCAGTTTGCGGGTATATATGATAGTGAAAATATCATTATTGTCAGTCAGTAATCATTACATCATACTGGAGCGAGTTAGAAATAAACTGGAAATAACATACTTTTACGGAGGTAAATTATTATGTCTGACCAAATAGGCGCATTCAAAGCGAAGAAGAAAGGGAGCAATACGTTAGAGGGCTTGCCGAAGAAGTACGAGTGAGTGGATCTGAAGCAAAAGATTTTAGTGGCGATGGCGATGAGGACTATGTTCCCGATTGAGATGATTCCGGATAGTAGTCGCTCAAACCAATCAACTATCTATGGATTTATAGCTAATCTCGCAGTAGAGTCTTACATGTCGAAAAAATCTAAGGCAGTCATTCTATTGTCAACAGTTCAATATGACACCGAATTGGTTGGAACAGAAAAAAGCCACAAGCAATTCTGTTTTATACCAAACATACATTGAGAGCTTTGAAACACTCCCTCATTTCAACTGATCCTGACGTTCATAATGAAATAGGAGGATTTATCCTCCAAAACCGCTATACGTGACTCCCTAGTCACATACTGCACGATGTGCCCCTGCTTCAACTAAACATAGCGGATCTAGCGGGGAACAACTCCATAAAGTCCGCAATCACTGGTGCGAAAAAATCATGACTAGGGACGAATGGCACTGTGTGACTTCTAACGGTGAACTCCGGATCCTGGAGCACTCTGATATTCACCAAATTTATTGACTGTCAACATATTAATGCTTTCCCATTTACCATTAATTGAAAATCCAAATGGGTGAGGGGAAAACAATTTTTTTGTTAAATAATCCCTAGAACCAATGGAATATGCCTGGCTGGACTTTCACACATATTGTATTGAGAAATGTATCACAGCATTTTGCACTAATTACTTTTGTTTATTATGTAAGCAGGTCATTGGGTCACTTGTACATTTCTTATCTGATTGTAAATAGTTTACAATCCACGACTTCCAGAAAATTAGATCATTACTGCATTGTGCATTTCTTAGTTTTGTTCAGTTTGCGGGTATATATGATAGTGAAAATATCATTATTGTCAGTCAGTAATCATTACATCATACTGGAGCGAGTTAGAAATAAACTGGAAATAACATACTTTTACGGAGGTAAATTATTATGTCTGACCAAATAGGCGCATTCAAAGCGAAGAAGAAAGGGAGCAATACGTTAGAGGGCTTGCCGAAGAAGTACGAGTGAGTGGATCTGAAGCACAAGATTTTAGTGGCGATGGCGATGAGGACTATGTTCCCGATTGAGATGATTCCGGATCGTAGTCGCTCAAAGCAATCAACTTTCTATGGATTTATAGCTAATCTCGCAGTAGAGTCTTACATGTCGAAAAAATCTAAGGCAGTCATTCTATTGTCAACAGTTCATTATGACACCGAATTGGTTGGAACAGAAAAAAGCCACAAGCAATTCTGTTTTATACCAAACATACATTGAGAGCTTTGAAACACTCCCTCATTTCAACTGATCCTGACGTTCATAATGAAATAGGAGGATTTATCCTCCAAAACCGCTATACGTGACTCCCTAGTCACATACTGCACGATGTGCCCCTGCTTCAACTAAACATAGCGGATCTAGCGGGGAACAACTCCATAAAGTCCGCAATCACTGGTGCGAAAAAATCATGACTAGGGACGAATGGCACTGTGTGACTTCTAACGGTGAACTCCGGATCCTGGAGCACTCTGGTCTTCACCAAATTTATTGACTGTCAACATATTAATGCTTTACCATTAATTGAAAATCCAAATGGGTGAGGGGAAAACAATTTTTTTGTTAAACAACCCCTAGAACCAATGGAATATGCCTAGCTTTACTTTCACACACTATATATGATAGTGAAAATATCATTATTGTCAGTCAGTAATCATTACATCATACTGGAGCGAGTTAGAAATAAACTGGAAATAACATACTTTTACGGAGGTAAATTATTATCTCTGACCAAATAGACGCATTCAAAGCGAAGAAGAAAGGGAGCAATACGTTAGAGGCCTTGCCGAAGAAGTACGAGTGAGTGGATCTGAAGCAAAAGATTTTAGTGGCGATGGCGATGAGGACTATGTTCCCGATTGAGATGATTCCGGATCGTAGTCGCTCAAAGCAATCAACTATCTATGGATTTATAGCTAACCTCGCAGTAGAGTCTTACATGTCGAAAAAATCTAAGGCAGTCATTCTATTGTCAACAGTTCATTATGACACCGAATTGGTTGGAACAGAAAAAAGCCACAAGCAATTCTGTTTTATACCAAACATACATTGAGAGCTTTGAAACACTCCCTCATTTTAACTGATCCTGACGTTCATAATGAAATAGGAGGATTTATCCTCCAAAACCGCTATACGTGACTCCTTAGTCACAAACTGCACGATGTGCCCCTGCTTCAACTAAACATAGCGGATCTAGAGGGGAACAACTGCATAAAGTCCGCAATCACTGGTGCGAAACAACCATGACTAGGAACGAATGGCACTGTGTGACTTCTTCCAAATTTATTGACTGTCAACATATTAATGCTTTACCATTAATTGAAAATCCAAATGGGTAAGGGGAAAACAATTTTTTTGTTAAACAACCCCTAGAACCAATGGAATATTCCTGGCTGGACTTTCACACATATTGTATTGAGAAATGTATTACGGCATTTTGCACTAATTACTTTTGTTTATTATGTAAGCAGGTCATTGGGTCACTTGTACATTTCTTATCTGATTGTAAATAGTTTACAACCCACGACTTCCACAAAATTAGATCATTACTACATTGTGCATTTCTTAGTTTTGTTCAGTTTGCGGGTATATGTAATAGTGAAAATATCATTATTGTCAGTCAGTAATCATTACATCATACTGGAGCGAGTTAGAAATAAACTGGAAATAACATACTTTTACGGAGGTAAATTATTATGTCTGACCAAATAGGCGCATTCAAAGCGAAGAAGAAAGGGAGCAATACGTTAGAGGGCTTGCCGAAGAAGTACGAGTGAGTGGATCTGAAGCAAAAGATTTTAGTGGCGATGGCGATGAGGACTATGTTCCCGATTGAGATGATTCCGGATAGTAGTCGCTCAAACCAATCAACTATCTATGGATTTATAGCTAATCTCGCAGTGGAGTCTTACATGTCGAAAAAATCTAAGGCAGTCATTCTATTGTCAACAGTTCAATATGACACCGAATTGGTTGGAACAGAAAAAAGCCACAAGCAATTCTGTTTTATACCAAACATACATTGAGAGCTTTGAAACACTCCCTCATTTCAACTGATCCTGACGTTCATAATGAAATAGGAGGATTTATCCTCCAAAACCGCTATACGTGACTCCCTAGTCACATACTGCACGATGTGCCCCTGCTTCAACTAAACATAGCGGATCTAGCGGGGAACAACTCCATAAAGTCCGCAATCACTGGTGCGAAAAAATCATGACTAGGGACGAATGGCACTGTGTGACTTCTTCCAAATTTAGTGACTGTCAACATATTAATGCTTTACCATTAATTGAAAATCCAAATGGGTAAGGGGAAAACAATTTTTTTGTTAAACAACCCCTAGAACTAATGGAATATTCCTGGCTGGACTTTCACACATATTGTATTGAGAAATGTATTACGGCATTTTGCACTAATTACTTTTGTTTATTATGTAAGCAGGTCATTGGGTCACTTGTACATTTCTTATCTGATTGTAAATAGTTTACAACCCACGACTTCCACAAAATTAGATCATTACTACATTGTGCATTTCTTAGTTTTGTTCAGTTTGCGGGTATATGTAATAGTGAAAATATCATTATTGTCAGTCAGTAATCATTTCATCATACTGGAGCGAGCTAGAAATAAACTGGAAATAACATACTTTTACGGAGGTAAATTATTATGTCTGACCAAATAGACGCATTCAAAGCGAAGAAGAAAGGGAGCAATACGTTAGAGGGCTTGCCGAAGAAGTACGAGTGAGTGGATCTCAAGCAAAAGATTTTAGTGACGATGGCGATGAGGACTATGTTCCCGATTGAGATGATTCCGGATCGTAGTCGCTCAAACCAATCAACTATCTATGGATTTATAGCTAATCTCGCAGTAGAGTCTTACATGTCGAAAAAATCTAAAGCAGTCATTCTATTGTCAACAGTTCATTATGACACCGAATTGGTTGGAACAGAAAAAAGCCACAAGCAATTCTCTGTTATACGAAACATAAAGTTGGCGTCGACGTCATGGATCATATGTTGGCTACACATAAACGACAGACGAAGCGATGGTCATTGACTTTCTTCTGCAACATGTTGGATGTCGCAGCGTTAGCATCTTTCATAATTTACCAAAAAGTAAATGATGTGAGTGCTTCGAACAAAACCAATGTATGTCGACAATTTTAACATTCTTTGATTGAACAGTCATTGACGCCTTAGACCAAGGCATCATTCGGCCTAGCTGCTCACCTTATTCGGCCCCTGTCTGGATCGTCTCAACATTTTTTTAGAATAGTCAGAGGTTAATGAAGTCGGTGTTATCTGATTTCATTGGCAAAACATTACTTGTCAACCTTGACGACATGTATTACTTATCAACATAGAATTGCAAAGCCAATGACAGCATTTCTCAAAAAAAATGCAAAAATGACCCCAAGCATCCAGAATACATTGAGAGCTTTGAAACACTCCCTCATTTTAACTGATCCTGACGTTCATAATGAAATAGGAGGATTTATTCTCCAAAACCGCTATACGTGACTCCCTAGTCACATACTGCACGATGTGCTCCTGCTTCAACTAAACATAGCGGATCCAGAGGGGAACAACTGCATAAAGTCCGCAATCACTGGTGTGAAACGACCATGACTAGGGACGAATGGCACTGTGTGACTTCTAACGGTGAACTCCGGATCCTGGAGCACTCTGGTCTTCACCAAATTTATTGACTGTCAACATATTAATGCTTTACCATTTACTATTAATTGAAAATCCAAATGGGTGAGGGGAAAACAATTTTTTTGTTAAACAATCCCTAGAACCAATGGAATATGCCTGGCTGGACTTTCACACATATTGTATTGAGAAATGTATCACGGCATTTTGCACTAATTACTTTTGTTTATTATGTAAGCAGGTCATTGGGTCACTTGTACATTTCTTATCTGATTGTAAATAGTTTACAACCCACGACTTCCAGAAAATTAGATCATTACTGCATTGTGCATTTCTTAGTTTTGTTCAGTTTGCGGGTATATATGATAGTGAAAATATCATTATTGTCAGTCAGTAATCATTACATCATACTGGAGCGAGTTAGAAATAAACTGGAAATAACATACTTTTACGGAGGTAAATTATTATGTCTGACCAAATAGGCGCATTCAAAGCGAAGAAGAAAGGGAGCAATACGTTAGAGGGCTTGCCGAAGAAGTACGAGTGAGTGGATCTGAAGCAAAAGATTTTAGTGGCGATGGCGATGAGGACTATGTTCCCGATTGAGATGATTCCGGATAGTAGTCGCTCAAACCAATCAACTATCTATGGATTTATAGCTAATCTCGCAGTAGAGTCTTACATGTCGAAAAAATCTAAGGCAGTCATTCTTTTGTCAACAGTTCATTATGACACCGAATTGGTTGGAACAGAAAAAAGCCACAAGCAATTCTGTTTTATACCAAACATACATTGAGAGCTTTGAAACACTCCCTCATTTCAACTGATCCTGACGTTCATAATGAAATAGGAGGATTTATCCTCCAAAACCGCTATACGTGACTCCCTAGTCACATACTGCACGATGTGCCCCTGCTTCAACTAAACATAGCGGATCTAGCGGGGAACAACTCCATAAAGTCCGCAATCACTGGTGCGAAAAAATCATGACTAGGGACGAATGGCACTGTGTGACTTCTAACGGTGAACTCCGGATCCTGGAGCACTCTGATATTCACCAAATTTATTGACTGTCAACATATTAATGCTTTACCATTAATTGAAAATCCAAATGGGTGAGGGGAAAACAATTTTTTTGTTAAACAACCCCTAGAACCAATGGAATATGCCTGGCTGGACTTTCACGTATATTGTGTTGAGAAATGCATTACGGCATTTTGCACTAATTACTTTTGTTTATTATGTAAGCAGGTCATTGGGTCACTTGTACATTTCTTATCTGATTGTAAATAGTTTACAACCCACGACCTCCAGAAAATTAGATCATTACTGCATTGTGCATTTCTTAGTTTTGTTCAGTTTGCGGGTATATATGATAGTGAAAATATCATTATTGTATATTACGTGACTCCCTAGTCACATACTGCACGATGTGCCCCTGCTTCAACTAAACATAGCGGATCTAGAGGGGAACAACTGCATAACGTCCGCAATCACTGGTGCGAAACAACCATGACTAGGGACGAATGGCACTGTGTGACTTCTAACGGTGAACTCCGGATCCTGGAGCACTCTGGTCTTCACCAAATTTATTGACTGTCAACATATTAATGCTTTACCATTAACTGAAAGTCCAAATGGGTGAGGGGAAAACAATTTTTTTGTTAAACAACCCCTAGAACCAATGGAATATGCCTGGCTTTACTTTTACACACTATATATGATAGTGAAAATATCATTATTGTCAGTCAGTAATCATTACATCATACTGGAGCGAGTTAGAAATAAACTGGAAATAACATACTTTTACGGAGGTAAATTATTATGTCTGACCAAATAGACGCATTCAAAGCGAAGAAGAAAGGGAGCGGGATACGTTAGAGGGCTCGCCGAAGAAGTACGAGTGAGTGGATCTGAAGCAAAAGATTTTAGTGGCGATGAGGACTATGTTCCCGATTGAGATGATTCCGGATAGTAGTCGCTCAAACCAATCAACTATCTATGGATTTATAGCTAATCTCGCAGTAGAGTCTTACATGTCGAAAAAATCTAAGGCAGTCATTCTATTGTCAACAGTTCATTATGACACCGAATTGGTTGGAACAGAAAAAAGCCACAAGCAAGTCTGTTTTATACCAAACATACATTGAGAGCTTTGAAACACTCCCTCATTTCAACTGATCCTGACGTTCATAATGAAATAGGAGGATTTATCCTCCAAAACCGCTATACGTGACTCCCTAGTCACATACTGCACGATGTGCCCCTGCTTCAACTAAACATAGCGGATCTAGCGGGGAACAACTCCATAAAGTCCGCAATCACTGGTGCGAAAAAATCATGACTAGGGACGAATGGCACTGTGTGACTTCTAACGGTGAACTCCGGATCCTGGAGCACTCTGATATTCACCAAATTTATTGACTGTCAACATATTAATGCTTTACCATTAATTGAAAATCCAAATGGGTGAGGGGAAAACAATTTTTTTGTTAAACAACCCCTAGAACCAATGGAATATGCCTGGCTGGACTTTCACGTATATTGTGTTGAGAAATGCATTACGGCATTTTGCACTAATTACTTTTGTTTATTATGTAAGCAGGTCATTGGGTCACTTGTACATTTCTTATCTGATTGTAAATAGTTTACAACCCACGACCTCCAGAAAATTAGATCATTACTGCATTGTGCATTTCTTAGTTTTGTTCAGTTTGCGGGTATATATGATAGTGAAAATATCATTATTGTATATTACGTGACTCCCTAGTCACATACTGCACGATGTGCCCCTGCTTCAACTAAACATAGCGGATCTAGAGGGGAACAACTGCATAACGTCCGCAATCACTGGTGCGAAACAACCATGACTAGGGACGAATGGCACTGTGTGACTTCTAACGGTGAACTCCGGATCCTGGAGCACTCTGGTCTTCACCAAATTTATTGACTGTCCACATATTAATGCTTTACCATTTACCATTAATTGAAAATCCAAATGGGTGCAATTCTGTTTTATACCAAACATAAAGTTGGCGTCGACGTCATGGATCATATGTCGTCTACACATAAACGACAGACGAAGCGATGGTCATTGACTTTCTTCTGCAACTTGTTGGATGTCGCAGCGTTAGCATCTTTCATAATTTACCACAAAGGAAATGATGTGAGTGCTTCGAACAAAACCAATGCACGTCGACAATTTTAACATTCTTTGATTGAACAGTCATTGACGCCTTAGACCAAGGCATCATTCGTCCTAGCTGCTCACCTTATTCGGCCCCTGTCTGGATCGTCTCAAAATTTTTTTAGAATAGTCAGAGGTTAATGAAGTCAGTGTTATCTGATTTCATTGGCAAAACATTACTTGTCAACCTTGACGACATGGATTACTTATCAACATAGAATTGCAAAGCCAATGACAGCATTTCTCAAGAAAAATGCAAAAATGACCCCAAGCATCCAGAATACATTGAGAGCTTTGAAACACTCAGTCATTTCAACTGTTCCTGACGTTCATAATGAAATAGGAGGATTTATCCTCCAAAACCGCTATACGTGACTCCCTAGTCACATACTGCACGATGTGCCCCTGCTTCAGCTAAACATAGCGAATCTAGAGGGGAACAACTAGATAAAGTCCGCAATCACTGGTGAGAAACAACCATGACTAGGGACGAATGACACTGTGTGACTTCTAACGGTGAACTCCGGATCCTGGAGCACTCTGGTCTTCACCAAATTTATTGACTGTCCACATATTAATGCCATTTACCATTAATTGAAAATCCAAATGGGTGCAATTCTGTTTTATACCAAACATAAAGTTGGCGTCGACGTCATGGATCATATGTCGTCTACACATAAACGACAGACGAAGCGATGGTCATTGACTTTCTTCTGCAACATGTTGGATGTCGCAGCGTTAGCATCTTTCATAATTTACCAAAAAGTAAATGATGTGAGTGCTTCGAACAAAACCAATGCACGTCGACAATTTTAACATTCTTTGATTGAACAGTCATTGACACCTTAGACCAAGGCATCATTTGGCCTAGCTGCTCACCTTATTCGGCCCCTGTCTGGATCGTCTCAAAATTTTTTTTAGAATAGTCAGAGGTTAATGAATTCAGTGTTATCTGATTTCATTGGCAAAACATTACTTGTCAACCTTGACGGCATGGAGTACTTATCAACATAGAATTGCAAAGCCAATGACAGCATTTCTCAAGAAAAATGCAAAAATGACCCCAAGCATCCAGAATACATTGAGAGCTTTGAAACACTCCCTCATTTTAACTGATCCTGATGTTCATAATGAAATAGGAGGATTTATCCTCCAAAACCGCTATACGTGACTCCCTAGTCACATACTGCACGATGTGCTCCTGCTTCAACTAAACATAGCGGATCCAGAGGGGAACAACTGCATAAAGTCCGCAATCACTGGTGTGAAACGACCATGACTAGGGACGAATGGCATTGTGTGACTTCTAACGGTGAACTCCGGATCCTGGAGCACTCTGGTCTTCACCAAATTTATTGACTGTCAACATATTAATGCTTTACCATTAATTGAAAATCCAAATGGGTGAGGGGAAAACAATTTTTTTGTTAAACAATCCCTAGAACCAATGGAATATGCCTGGCTGGACTTTCACACATATTGTATTGAGAAATGTATCACGGCACTAATTACTTTTGTTTATTATGTAAGCAGGTCATTGGGTCACTTGTACATTTCTTATCTGATTGTAAATAGTTTACAATCCACGACTTCCAGAAAATTAGATCATTACTGCATTGTGCATTTCTTAGTTTTGTTCAGTTTGCGGGTATATATGATAGTGAAAATATCATTATTGTCAGTCAGTAATCATTACATCATACTGGAGCGATTTAGAAATAATCTGGAAATAACATACTTTTACGGAGGTAAATTATTATGTCTGACCAAATAGACGCATTCAAAGCGAAGAAGGAAGGGAGCAATTGTTAGAGGGCTTGCCGAAGAAGTACGAGTGAGTGGATCTGAAACAAAAGATTTTAGTGGCGATGGCGATGAGGACTATGTTCCCGATTGAGATGATTCCGGATCGTAGTCGCTCAAAGCAATCAACTATCTATGGATTTATAGCTAATCTCGCAGTAGAGTCTTACATGTCGAAAAAATCTAAGGCAGTCATTCTATTGTCAACAGTTCATTATGACACCGAATTGGTTGGAACAGAAAAAAGCCACAAGCAATACTGTTTTATACCAAACATACATTGAGAGCTTTGAAACACTCCCTCATTTCAACTGATCCTGACGTTCATAATGAAATAGGAGGATTTATCCTCCAAAACCGCTATACGTGACTCCCTAGTCACATACTGCACGATGTGCCCCTGCTTCAACTAAACATAGCGGATCTAGAGGGGAACAACTCCATAAAGTCCGCAATCACTGGTGCGAAACAACCATGACTAGGGACGAATGGCACTGTGTGACTTCTAACGGTGAACTTCGGATCCTGGAGCACTCTGATATTCACCAAATTTATTGACTGTCAACATATTAATGCTTTACCATTAATTGAAAATCCAAATGGGTGAGGGGAAAACAATTTTTTTGTTAAACAACCCCTAGAACCAATGGAATATGCCTGGCTGGACTTTCACGTATATTATATTGAGAAACGTATTACGGCATTTTGCACTAATTACTTTTGTTTATTATGTAAGCAGGTCATTGGGTCACTTGTACATTTCTTATCTGATTGTAAATAGTTTACAACCCACGACCTCCAGAAAATTAGATCATTACTGCATTGTGCATTTCTTAGTTTTGTTCAGTTTGCGGGTATATATGATAGTGAAAATATCATTATTGTATATTACGTGACTCCCTAGTCACATACTGCACGATGTGCCCCTGCTTCAACTAAACATAGCGGATCTAGAGGGGAACAACTGCATAAAGTCCGCAATCACTGGTGTGAAACGACCATGACTAGGGACGAATGGCACTGTGTGACTTCTAACGGTGAACTCCGGATCCTGGAGCACTCTGGTCTTCACCAAATTTATTGACTGTCAACATATTAATGCTTTACCATTAATTGAAAATCCAAATGGGTGAGGGGAAAACAATTTTTTTGTTAAACAATCCCTAGAACCAATGGAATATGCCTGGCTGGACTTTCACACATATTGTATTGAGAAATGTATCACGGCATTTTGCACTAATTACTTTTGTTTATTATGTAAGCAGGTCATTGGGTCACTTGTACATTTCTTATCTGATTGTAAATAGTTTACAATCCACGACTTCCAGAAAATTAGATCATTACTGCATTGCGCATTTCTTAGTTTTGTTCAGTTTGCGGGTATATATGATAGTGAAAATATCATTATTGTCAGTCAGTAATCATTACATCATACTGGAGCGAGTTAGAAATAAACTGGAAATAACATACTTTTACGGAGGTAAATTATTATGTCTGACCAAATAGGCGCATTCAAAGCGAAGAAGAAAGGGAGCAATACGTTAGAGGGCTTGCCGAAGAAGTAAGAGTGAGTGGATCTGAAGCAAAAGATTTTAGTGGCGATGGCGATGAGGACTATGTTCCCGATTGAGATGATTCCGGATCGTAGTCGCTCAAAGCAATCAACTATCTATGGATTTATAGCTAATCTCGCAGTAGAGTCTTACATGTCGAAAAAATCTAAGGCAGTCATTCTATTGTCAACAGTTCATTATGACACCGAATTGGTTGAAACAGAAAAAAGCCACAAGCAATTCTGTTTTATACCAAACATACATTGAGAGCTTTGAAACACTCCCTCATTTTAACTGATCCTGACGTTCATAATGAAATAGGAGGATTTATCCTCCAAAACCGCTATACGTGACTCCCTAGTCACATACTGCACGATGTGCCCCTGCTTCAACTAAACATAGCGGATCTAGAGGGGAACAACTCCATAAAGTCCGCAATCACTGGTGCGAAAAAATCATGACTAGGGACGAATGGCACTGTGTGACTTCTAACGGTGAACTCCGGATCCTGGAGCACTCTGATATTCACCAAATTTATTGACTGTCAACATATTAATGCTTTAGCATTAATTGAAAATCCAAATGGGTGAGGGGAAAACATTTTTTTTGTTAAACAACCCCTAGAACCAATGGAATATGCCTGGCTTTACTTTTACACACTATGTATGATAGTGAAAATATCATTATTGTCAGTCAGTAATCATTACATCATACTGGAGCGAGTTAGAAATAAACTGGAAATAACATACTTTTACGGAGGTAAATTATTATGTCTGACCAAATAGGCGCATTCAAAGCGAAGAAGAAAGGGAGCAATACGTTAGAGGGCTTGCCGAAGAAGTACGAGTGAGTGGATCTGAAGCAAAAGATTTTAGTGGCGATGAGGACTATGTTCCCGATTGAGATGATTCCGGATCGTAGTCGCTCAAAGCAATCAACTATCTATGGATTTATAGCTAATCTCACAGTAGAGTCTTACATGTCGAAAAAATCTAAGGCAGTCATTCTATTGTCAACAGTTCATTATGACACCAAATTGGTTGGAACAGAAAAAAGCCACAAGCAAGTCTGTTTTATACCAAACATAAAGTTGGCGTCGACGTCATGGATCATATGTCGTCTACACATAAATGACAGACGAAGCGATGGTCATTGACTTTCTTCTGCAACATGTTGGATGTCGCAGCGTTAGCATCTTTCATAATTTACCAAAAAGTAAATGATGTGAGTGCTTCGAACAAAACCAATGCACGTCGACAATTTTAACATTCTTTGATTGAACAGTCATTGACACCTTAGACCAAGGCATCATTCGGCCTAGCTGCTCACCTTATTCGGCCCCTGTCTGGATCGTCTCAAAATTTTTTTTAGAATAGTCAGAGGTTAATGAATTCAGTGTTATCTGATTTCATTGGCAAAACATTACTTGTCAACCTTGACGACATGGTTTACTTATCAAGATAGAATTGCAAAGCCAATGACAGCATTTCTCAAGAAAAATGCAAAAATGACCCCAAGCATCCAGAACACATTGAGAGCTTTGAAACACTCCCTCATTTGAACTGATCCTGACGTTCATAATGAATAGGAGGATTTATCCTCCAAAACCGCTATACGTGACTCCCTAGTCACATACTGCACGATGTGCCCCTGCTTCAACTAAACATAGCGGATCTAGAGCGGAACAACTCCATAAAGTCCACAATCACTGGTGCGAAACAACCATGACTAGGGACGAATGGGACTGTGTGACTTCTAACGGTGAACTCCGGATCCTGGAGCACTCTGGTCTTCACCAAATTTATTGACTGTCAACATATTAATGCTTTACCATTAATTGAAAATCCAAATGGGTGAGGGGAAAAGAATTTTTTTGTTAAACAACCCCTAGAACCAATGGAATATGCCTGGCTGGACTTTCACACATATTGTATTGAGAAATGTATTACGGCGTTTTGCACTAATTACTTTTGTTTATTATGTAAGCAGGTCATTGGGTCACTTGTACATTTCTTATCTGATTGTAAATAGTTTACAACCCACGACCTCCAGAAAATTAGATCATTACTGCATTGTGCATTTCTTAGTTTTGTTCAGTTTGCGGGTATATATGATAGTGAAAATATCATTATTGTTAGTCAGTAATCATTACATCATACTGGAGCGATTTAGAAATAAACTGGAAATAACATACTGGAGCGATTTAGAAATAAACTGGAAATAACATACTTTTACGGAGGTAAATTATTATGTCTGACCAAATAGACGCATTCAAAGCGAAGAAGGAAGGGAGCAATTGTTAGAGGGCTTGCCGAAGAAGTACGAGTGAGTGGATCTGAAACAAAAGATTTTAGTGGCGATGGCGATGAGGACTATGTTCCCGATTGAGATGATTCCGGATCGTAGTCGCTCAAAGCAATCAACTATCTATGGATTTATAGCTAATCTCGCAGTAGAGTCTTACATGTCGAAAAAATCTAAGGCAGTCATTCTATTGTCAACAGTTCATTATGACACCGAATTGGTTGGAACAGAAAAAAGCCACAAGCAATTCTGTTTTATACCAAACATACATTGAGAGCTTTGAAACACTCCCTCATTTCAACTGATCCTGACGTTCATAATGAAATAGGAGGATTTATCCTCCAAAACCGCTATACGTGACTCCCTAGTCACATACTGCACGATGTGCCCCTGCTTCAACTAAACATAGCGGATCTAGAGGGGAACAACTCCATAAAGTCCGCAATCACTGGTGCGAAACAACCATGACTAGGGACGAATGGCACTGTGTGACTTCTAACGGTGAACTTCGGATCCTGGAGCACTCTGATATTCACCAAATTTATTGACTGTCAACATATTAATGCTTTACCATTAATTGAAAATCCAAATGGGTGAGGGGAAAACAATTTTTTTGTTAAACAACCCCTAGAACCAATGGAATATGCCTGGCTGGACTTTCACGTATATTATATTGAGAAACGTATTACGGCATTTTGCACTAATTACTTTTGTTTATTATGTAAGCAGGTCATTGGGTCACTTGTACATTTCTTATCTGATTGTAAATAGTTTACAACCCACGACCTCCAGAAAATTAGATCATTACTGCATTGTGCATTTCTTAGTTTTGTTCAGTTTGCGGGTATATATGATAGTGAAAATATCATTATTGTATATTACGTGACTCCCTAGTCACATACTGCACGATGTGCCCCTGCTTCAACTAAACATAGCGGATCTAGAGGGGAACAACTGCATAAAGTCCGCAATCACTGGTGTGAAACGACCATGACTAGGGACGAATGGCACTGTGTGACTTCTAACGGTGAACTCCGGATCCTGGAGCACTCTGGTCTTCACCAAATTTATTGACTGTCAACATATTAATGCTTTACCATTAATTGAAAATCCAAATGGGTGAGGGGAAAACTATTTTTTTGTTAAACAATCCCTAGAACCAATGGAATATGCCTGGCTGGACTTTCACACATATTGTATTGAGAAATGTATCACGGCATTTTGCACTAATTACTTTTGTTTATTATGTAAGCAGGTCATTGGGTCACTTGTACATTTCTTATCTGATTGTAAATAGTTTACAATCCACGACTTCCAGAAAATTAGATCATTACTGCATTGCGCATTTCTTAGTTTTGTTCAGTTTGCGGGTATATATGATAGTGAAAATATCATTATTGTCAGTCAGTAATCATTACATCATACTGGAGCGAGTTAGAAATAAACTGGAAATAACATACTTTTACGGAGGTAAA
>HG993125.1:24339214-24340571 GCA_905231855.2 Eristalis tenax | reverse complement strand
ATACGATCAATGCCCCAGCTATGATACCAAGATCGTTCTAGGAGATCTCAACGCACAGCTGGGCAAGGAAGAAATCTTTGCTAAAGTTATCGGAAAACACAGCCTGCACGACAACACATCCGGAAACGGACTAAGGCTGGTGGATTTCGCCTCGGGGCGTAACCTCTCTGTAATGAGCACACGGTTCCCACACCTCAACATCCATAAAGGGACCTGGCGGTCACCTGATCAATCAACCGTCAACCAGATTGATCACATTGCGATCGACGTCAGACACTCCTCCAATATTCTCGATGTCCGAACTTTCCGAGGAGCCAATATTGACTCGGATCATTTCCTTGTTGTAGCCAAGATAAGAATGAGGATATCGAGAGAAATACGGAGTCGAGACAGGACACTTCGTTTTGACGTTGGAAAGCTACAATCGCAATCGATCGTTAGGAACTTTGCCGACCGAGTCTCCCTGAAACTCTCCGAAAGTTCGACCCTGCCTACAACCACAATAGACCAGGAATGGAAACGTTGTCAAGAAGCCATCAAAGAAGCTGCCACTGATGTGCTGGGTTTTACGACACCACCAAAGAAGAACCCATGGTTTGACGACGAGTGCAGGCAGGCACATGCAGCCAAACAGGAGGCCTACAAGGCAACTCTGCATCGAACAACGAGAGCTGTTCGTGAGCTCTACGAGCAGAAGACAAGGGAAGAGAACCGGCTTCTCAGAAGGAAAAAGAAAGAGCACGAGAAGCGCGCGGTCGAAGAGATGGAGAGATGTTACGGCAGGAAGGAGGTCCGAAAGTTTTACCAAAAGGTAAAACAGTTATCCGGAGGGTATAGACCTCGGACAGAAGCCTGCAGGGATGAAAATGGACAACTAGTAGTAGAATCGCAGTCGATGCTGAGAATTTGGAAAAATCACTTCTGCAGACTGTTAAACGGCGATGACGACACAAATTCCGCTGTCAGGCAGAATATTCCACCTAATTTGGACGAGGATGACCAAGAATTCCGTCCCCCCGACTTAGGCGAGGTCAAGATAGCGATATCTAGACTAAAGTCGAACAAAGCTGCTGGAGCGGACGGACTGTCCGCGGAACTGTTTAAAGCAGCTGGAGATGATCTGGTTGGGCGCATGCACCAGCTCATCTGTAAGATATGGTCGGAGGAAAGCATGCCCGATGAGTGGAATCTCAGCGTCGTTTGTCCGGTCCACAAGAAAGGAGACCCTTTTGACTGCGCCAAGTATCGAGGGATCAGTCTCCTTAACATATCGTACAAGATACTCTCTGCCGTCTTGTGTGAACGCCTGAAACCATTCGTCAAAAACCTGAAAGTCCACCATCGACCAAATTTCACA
>HG993125.1:24326714-24329214 GCA_905231855.2 Eristalis tenax | reverse complement strand
AACTGTCTCAGAAAACACGAGATAAGACGAGTTCTTCGCAGCTGTCAATCATCAACACTCACTGATGGTGAAAAAAATAAAAACCGAATCCTTCAGTGAGGAAACAGTGACGGCCCTCGTGGAGACATATAGTAATAGGGCCCTAGACGTTTTCATTCGCTGCCTTAATGACAACCTAGCCAGAATACTTATCGTGCAAAAGCCCAGGACTTTACCTGAGGCTTACTCAGCCTGCTTGGAGATTCAAAATTTAGATTATAAGAACCATATGATTCACATATACGTCAATAACATACTGATAACATTTTACATATTGCCCGGTCTAAGTTCCTTCAATGGAATCACTCTCTTAAAGAACTTGAGGCGGTTATTGATAGCAAGAAAAATACGTTGAAACTAAACCCAAATGTAACCATCCCATTCCCGGAGAAAATCACCGGAGAAATAAACCTACTCTTTAATGAAAACCATTCCGAGCAAACCAAGGGTAAGCTTCGCCGACTAGTAACCACCTATGCACCTCTTTTCGGACCTATTTATGGAAGTGAAACCATAAAAAACACAGTAAGGTAGAAGTTAAAATTAAAATTAATACCGACGACCCGATTTATAGCAAATGGTATCCGTACCCCGCCAATATGAGGGAAGTAGAAGAGGACGAAATAAAGAAGCTTTTAGCTAAGAGGCTAATACGTCCCTCGAAAATTCCCTATAACTCCCCTATTTGGGTCGTCCTAAGTAAACCTAAATCAACGAGCAGTACAGGATGGTGATTGACTGCAAAAGGTTAAATGCCGTTTCGTTTGGATACGGACACGTATCCAATCCCAGATATCAATTCTACGCTGGCCAATTTGTGCAGGGCAAGCTATTTCACCACTTTAGATCTCACCTCGCCAAAGACAGCCTTCTCAACCATGAACGGCAAGGATAAATTCCTGCGAATGCCTTTCGGGTTTAGAAACGCACCCGCTATCTTGCAGACGATTATAGACGATGTGTTGAAGGAATACATCGGGAAGTTCTGTTACGTCTTCATCGATGATGTAACTGTCTTCGGTCATGGCGAGGATGATTATCTTAAGAAGGTGGAAATGGTATTCGCGAAACTCCATGAGGCTCACCTAAAAGTAAACCTCGAAAATACTAACTTCATTAAATCAGAAGTCGAATTCCTTCGGATCGGCCAATAGCCTATATCTCCCGTTCCTTGAGCAAAACTGAGAAGAACTATGCGACGAACGAGCAAGAGATGCAAAGGGTAAAAGAGGATGTGACAAATGAGGACAGGAAGATTGAGCTTATCATGAGAGAACATAGGAGAGCTCATAGAAACCCTCGGGAGAATCGGGAACAACTGCTCGAGAAATATTATTTCCTCAGCATGTCTGGTCTAATCAAGCAATACACGGGTGCTTGTGAAATTTGTAAGTTAAGTAAATACGACAGGCACCCGAACACGCCCGATTCCCAACCAACTCATGTTTCATCATATGCATGTGAGATTCTGCACATGGATATCATGGAGCTACAGGGTGAGAAGTTTATTACTTGCATTGAAAAGTTCTTGAAGTTCGGAAAGATATTCCATATAAAAAATAGATCGGCACTATATCTAAGGAATAAGATCAATGAGCGAAGTTTCTTAAGACCCATTATCTTCAACTTCATCGAAATATTGGGCATAAGGCACTACCAAACGCCAGTCTATCGCAGTGAAGTGAATGGTCAAGTGGAAAGATTCCACTCCATCATACTAGAAATATGTAGTTGCCTGAAGGTGGAACACAGAGACCTACGCGTTAAAGAACTATTGAATACAGCAAACATTCTGTCACCAAAGAGAAGCCTTCAGACATTTTTTTTAATAGAGCCCAAAGTATAAACTACCAAAATTTGTTAGGCTTTCGTATTAGAGTGAACAATGACTTGAGGGACGAGATAGAAAGGAAACAAAAAATGAGCCTGCTTAGATTTAATAAGAAAAAAGCAAGCCCTAGAAAATACAAAAAAAGGAGACATAGTGTACACTGCATGTAAGGGAATTCATGCAAAAAATAAACCCTTATACCGAAAAGAGGGTGTTGCCAAATATAGCAAAAAACACCACTAAAATAAAACACAAAGTAAAACTCAGTAATATAATGAAGTCCCCGCCACACAACCCATACCATTATTTAATGAATCGTAATTACATTGCTTAATACGAATGCAATGTACAATGAATATATTATGACACACTTGGGTAGAGCACGATCGAAAAAAAAACTATTTCTGGCTTATATAAATGAGTATCTAGATTTTTATATTGAATTATATCATTCATTTTTGTAATTTTAAAATTGTATTATTTTATAAAATGATAATAAACTGATAATTGCATAGTTACATTTTGTAAGAGTATTTTTAGGACTCATATAGAAATACAAATTCAACAATTGTACTACCATAGAAGAATTTCCTTAGTTTCATGTAGAGATCCAAAAGAGCAAGATTTTAC